>MTQE01003491.1:6278577-6311806 GCA_014337955.1 Aspidoscelis marmoratus
ATTAAACTCGTATGTCAAGGTACCACTGTACTTTTGAATCAGTTGCATAAGTACCACTTTGATAAACTAACAGGGATGAGGGCCATTGAATAATAGCTTAGTTTGATCAAAACTGTAGTGCTGAGCAGTGTTGATATCTACCTTTTCTTTTGGATTGGGAGGTTTGGGGTGTGGCCATAGTAACAGGTATGAAGATTTGCAAAAGACATGTTTTCTGATGAAGCTATGCGATCTTAACAGCAGTTGTGCCGTAGGGCGAGACGTTGAGCTTCTACCCTTTCTGCGCTTGCTTTGGATCAAATTAAGAAACCTCTTAATCTGGATCACAAATCTCCCATCTGCGCTTTAATGTGGACCAAGGAGTTTCCTCCCTTTGTTAGTCCTGCTTCGTCTGCATAGGAGAGCCAGATCTGGATTAAGAGGCCCTTAATCTGGATCAGTTGTAGACACATTTAATCAGGTTTACAAGTGGACCCACGGGCCTTGTCTTAGATCATGGGAGGTGTACAGATGACACGCCTCTGTTGTCCAGAACTAAAACTACCCTTCCTGGTGCTGAGGTTCGAAACTGATAAGTCTTAGCCTTTGGAAATGTGAGCCGGGTTGGCGCCATCAGTGCAGATAGTCTGTGATCCGACCCTTATCTCCACAAGATGCTCCTATTTCAGATCCAGTGATCTAGTTCAAAGTGACTTAAGTGCCAAAGAGGCCTCTAATGGTTGATTTAGATTAGTTGGTCAGTCTCTACTTGTGATCATGTTTATCTTCAACACAGATCTTTCTTTTCTCTCTTTTCTAGGTGGCAGCCGCAAGCAAGAAACATTAAAATGGATTTCAGTTTAAAAATAAACTCCTTTATATACTGCTATTGTCTGGGTACTTTTCGAGGTTCACTTCTCCCTGATTTTTCTGTTTGCAGAGTATACACCGTCTACATGATACCTGAGCTGTCCACAGCTTTTCAGACTTTTATTTTTAAATTAGGAGGGCTAAAACTTTGAAAACAGTGCAAGTCTGGATTGAAACACCACGGCGGCAGTAATTATCTCCAGCTAAATGAACAAGTGCGGCTGAATATAATGCATAAACTGCAGATATAATTACTGTTTCTTCAAACGCATTGTGTTCCTAATAAGCGTTATGAAGCTCAAGCACTGTTAATTCAGATTAGGGATATAGTCTCTAATTGGTTGCTTAACAAACTAAAGCTGCACTTGTTTGGGATCAGTCTTAATTGGAGAGGGCAGCCTTTAATTGGCTTGTGCTGTTAGGGAGAGTGCACTTCTAATTTTTTAAAGGCCGTTTTCGTTCTGATGTATTTAGCCTCGTAAGATTTGGGAAATATTAAACGTGCCCTTCCTGCAACTTTTCATTTCCTTCTGAACTCTCTTCAGTTTTGAGATTTTTTCCTAGTGGGTGACACAAAAGTTGATTAGAAGACCTAAAATTAATAGGATGTTGTGTTCAGTTTGCAAGCCTTTTTAAGCTGGTTCTTGGTGTTTTCCTCGACGGAAGGGTCGATTTTGTTGTTATTAAAATTATACATCTTCCCCCCACCCCCCAGGCAGTGTTTGAATGCTGCTTCCGCATGAGAACGCGAGTTCCCCTTTCTCTACCATGTTCTGAAGGTTTTCAAGTAACGATTTCAGCATCCCTTAAAAGAGAGAAGGGGTCAGACAAATTCATGGATGATTGATATATCAATGGCTAGTAGAATGGATGCCTCGGTTACATCCCCTAGGTTGGAGACACAGGCAGGATGTCCCTCAAGGCCATTTGCAGGGATTCAAGAGCAGGTGAAGGTTGAGATGCCCAGAAGCCAATGATGGGCCACTGTGTGAGACAGGATGCAGGACTAGAAGGGCTGTAGCCTGATCCAGCAGGGCTCCTCTTGGGTTCCAGAATTCTTGACAACTTGTCCTCCATGTTTTCCACTTTTGCTTTCCAGTTTTCTCTGGTTAGGAGCCCTTGCAATGTTGTCAGTCAGAGGCGTCCTTTTCCTGGCATACCTTTATAATTGGCTCTGTGTGGGAGAAAGTAGTTAAGAACAGCATATCCAGACCATGTTACAGCGCGGGTAGAATGCAACATTTCAAAATCAGCCATCCTTTATTTATTTATCTTTTTAACGCAATACTAGTATTGATTTTCTCAAAATAAAACGTACTTGAAGATTTGAGTAGCGAGTTGGCCCCAAGGGCTCTCTTCCCTGCCGCCACCCCCCCCAAAAAAAAATTATGAATGATTTAAAACCTAGAGGTTTGGAGTAAAAGCGCGACCTCAGTCTTAACTGTAATTTGATGATAGGACTGAACCCCTGGAGCATTTTCTGCAGCTTGATGCTAATGCAGTCTCTTCTGGAGTGTCTCTTAGGAGCTCAGCACTTTACAAACTCAATTAAGAACCTGTACCCCTCTTGGGAGAAGGGATGGTGTAGTACCCGCTCTGCAGTTAAAACAAGGACATTTGGCATAATCTAATAGTACACAGAAAACTTGCCTGTGTAAGCGGCCTCTTGATGCAGGTGGGAACGACATCCTAGTGAAATAAAAGCCCTTCACTAGGTTCTTTACTGAGAGGCGGAGCAGATTTATGAGCTGTAACAGAGCGATGCACCAAACCGACTTGATTGGTTTCTGGTTCAGAGCGATCACCTAACTTGTAAGTGCTTGTGTCGAGCTGAATGTTCAGTTCGGCCCTCCCTTTGCCAGTGTGAACCATTTGGTTGAACAGTTTGTGCTTGCTCTTGCCCTTGGAGAGGGCTTTTTTCTGTGGGAAAAAAAATGGTTATTTCTCATTTTCGAATGGCTCAAAATGGAGTACAAACAGTTGTTTGTTCAGTTAACAGGCTCACTGTTGCCAAGAGTTGGTTTTGCCTTTGTCTTCTGCTTGAGATGCCAAGAAGCAATTGCTGGGCCACTGTGTGAGACAGGAGGCGAGACTAGATGGGCTGTGGCCTGCTCTGTTCTAACAAATCAACCAGCCAACTTGAGTCGGTTTGAGTTCAGTTTGTTGAACTCTTTGATTCTCCCTTGCATTGTGGCTGTCCCCTGCGGCTTGCTATTGTTCGCCAGCCCATGTAGCTGTGTAACCCCTTGGCTTGCGCCCTATACATTTTGGGATTTCATGTTCCCAGCATGAGCGCAGTCCCATTTCCTCTCATGTGAAGGCCTCAAACCAGTTGGCCATGCCCAAGCACGCAGCTCAACGTGAGCCATCTTAGCCCATCTCTAATGCTTGCTTCTGGAATAAAGAGGAACGTTGAGATTAGAGCGAGGGAAGAGCTTATAGCTGTGTGCACGTGAGAACCCGAACAGCAAGAGGGGTTTCCTTAAATGCCTGTAGCAAAAAAACCCCAGGAAAACACTGCGCGCCGGTACTAACTGATTTGAATAAATGAGTTTATGGTGCTCCCTGAGGGGAGAAATTGCAAAAATGCTCCCTTGTGAATAATTGGAATTTATGAGTAAAAAACAGCAACTAATAAAGGATGACTTTATTTTTAGCCTGCTGTTAAGTCTATAAAAGGGTCTTAAAGCATCTTGCGAAACGACAATAATGAAAGACAAACTCCTGGTAGGGTTGTGCATGAATATTCATAACCTTTGAAATCCGGCCGAATCTGGACATTCAAACTTGAATTGAATGTGACAATATTCGTATGCTGACGTTCAAATGAATACAAATATTTCTGGACATTTGTATGAAGAGTTCAGACATTCGTTAAACTGGGGAAATATATCAGATATGTATTTATTTGTACCAGATACCTATCTGTTTGTATCTGATAGGTATTCATTGATATCTGATATGTAACAAAGGTTTGTGCGAATACGTACGAATAGATTTTTATCATATGGAATTTTACCACACTCTAATGCGATCTGTTCATATGAATATGAATTTTTGAACATTTATTTTTTTAAAAAATTTTGAACGTTTTTTTGAATTGAATGTCCAAAATACATCAGTGCACATCCCTGATTCCTGGCCGATAGAAAACATTCAGGAAGAAAGGGGGACTGGAAGGGCAAGATCACAGGAGGACACCTTTTGTCTCCTCTAGCTTCTGTTCTGCAACCTAAGCTCTTCATGGGCTCGCACCGTCTTACCTATCTGATCTTCCTTCTCCCTATATTCCCACTCGGACCCTTCGCTCTAGTAACCAAGGATTTTTCTCCCAACCCCGGATCTCCACTGCCCCATCTTGGAGTCGTCCTTTTTCTCTTGCTTCTCTTCATTTCTGCAACCTACTTCCTTCACGATTGCGCCCTATTATCTCCTTGTCGCCTTTTAAATCTGAGTTGAAGACTACCCTGTTTAGGGAAGCATTCCCAGGCTCTGTGTAATTTTTTCTTCCTATTTGAGGAGACACTGCCTGTTGATGTTTTATTGTTTCTTTTGTCTTTAACTAATTTTCATTTTCATTTGTTATTATTGCTCTTTTTAGATTGTACGCCATTGGCAGATTTTTTTAAACTTATTTTCTTTTGGTTATCTATTTGTAAAGTGCTGAGTACACGTACAGCACTATAGAAATAAATTAATAATAATGATAATAACCTAGGGATGTGCACAAATATCCACAACATTCGAAATTCATACGGATTTTGCCAAATTTGGACATTTCTATCCGCATTGAACGTCGGCACATTCGAAGATTGTCATTCTAATTCAAATGGAATGTTTCAGTACATTTGTAGGAAGCTTTGTATGGGATTCGTATGGGATTGAGCATCCGTTTCGAATTCGAATCCCACCACATTCGAAGAGGATCTTTTCAAATGAATACAAATTTTCTTGCGTTCAATTCAGTATAAATCCAATAGAGAAAAAGGTTCAAGTGCATCCCTCAACTCTTTGAGCTAGGGATCCTCCTCACTCTGACTCTGGCTGCTAGGAATCCCAGGCGTGCTTGTTTAATCACAGATATGTGTTCAGAACGGCATATATCGGGGGAAACAGGCCCAAAATGAACATCTTAGGATGAATAACATAAACACTCTTACTAGGGGAAATTGGATAAAAATGGGCATGCAGGGATTTCTTTTTTAAAAACAAATCGACGCCGTGGCCCAAACTGAATTTTAGACTGGTAATGAGACAACCTTGAGAGAGAGAAATGGGCCAGGTTAGCCAGCTTCGTGGTTGAAATTACCTGGTTTTTGCTGGGCGAGATGTGAAGGGGAATCGCCAGTTTTAATTTATGTGTCAGCAAGTCATCATTAAACATTTTAAAAAATTAAGAGTGACGATAAAAATAATGCTGATTGCTGTAGAAAGTTCACTCGGTAGGGAATTGGGGTGGTGGTGAAAGGATTTTAGGTATGATAAAGACCACAGGGTGTTTAAGGATTAATATGTGTCTAGGGGCTGCATGAGTGGAATACAGAACTGGCAGCTATAATTCTCCATAAATGCAAATTAAATAAAGGATAGCTAGGCAGGCGTAATAGCCCTCTATAGTATAGGAACCATAGGCTGCCCAGCTGCTGTTGGGAACCCGGGTCTCCAGCCTTTCTCCCATCCGGGGCTGCGTTACCGGAATGTGCTTTTTCTACATTGCTTGCACCGGTCAGCCATGGAGAGGGTTTTTGTGGCTCTTGGTGCAGAGGTGTGGGCAGCTGTGTGGGAGAATGGTGCTGTGCTCCCTTTTGCAAGAGATGCTGAGAAACATTAAGCCTGTTTTCCCTCCGGTGGCGTGTTCAGTTTGCAGTCAGGGTGGCTTGGAATCGTGACGACAAGATTGGAGGTCCTGAGGTGGGAGTGTTGTCATTTGCTTGTGTGTGAAGGACTGTCACGGCGCAGGCCGGTCAGGCAACAGGCAAACACTTGCGCAGCTACTCAGTCCCAAGGGTTCCAGGCGTTCTCGAGGTCAGTTCCGGTCTGGGGTCAAGGAGTCCAGAAAGTCAGCAAGGGTCAGGCAGTCCATAGGGTCAGCAGGTCGCAAGGAGTCCAGGATTTCAAGCTCAGGTAATATGAGGCTGCTAAGACGTCTGCAGCAACTTGAGGCAAGCTGAGCTTGTTCTTAAATAGAGGAGCCAGTGCCACGCCCACAGTGCAGCTGGGCTAATTGCTCTGATCTCCGTCTCACGCTGCCTAAGCAGGCGATGAGAGAGCCTTTGATTAGGCTCACTGCTGGTGGATTCATCACCAAAGCTGTCTGGCTCCTCACCTGGACCCGGCCTTAGCTCTTCCATGCCTGCAATGCCCTGCTGTGGCTGCTTCTCAGCCTGTGGTCGCATTGCAGGAATATCCTCTTCTTCCGATGAGGCTGAACAGGGCATGGCAAGGACTGTGAAAGGTGGCCGCCGGTCCCGGAGTTGGCTAATGAGCCGAACCCTCCGGGAGCCAGGGTGAAGGCACCCTCTGGTTTAAAAAGAGCATCTCCAGAGAGCAGATTAGACTCCGTGGAAAATTGGCTCTTGGTTGCTCAGGCAGCCAGGGCTTGTTTGTTCAATGCTTTGCGGGATCCAGCTGCAAGCGTGGAGATGTTTGTTCAAGGCGGCTGTGCGAAATCGGGCGGAACGGCGCTCTTTTTTAAAAAAATTATTATTTATTATTTTATGATGCTCCATTCTCTTTCTCTCCCCAGCCGTCTTTTGAGAGCTCCTTCTGGAAATAATTAGAGCTGCTAAGAATTGTTAATTCAATATACGTAACAGCAGGGGCCTGATGGGCCTTTTTTCCCCTTCCGCCGCCCCCACCTGTCGCGCTCCTCTGCCACCCATAAAGAGGCATTAAAATGGGGAGATTTACAGCCTTCAGCATAGAGGAGCGTTGCAAATTTTTTAAATGGCGCCTCCGTCAAGGCGCGGCAGCAAAGTAATGCGTTTCTGATGGTGCCGCTGATCTGGAAGCGAGATTTGAAAGGGACGGAGCAGCTGTTGTTTACAGATGCTCAAGTCGAGGAGAAGGGTTTGCTGTGGCTGAGATTTATCACTTGGGGGGGGGAGGGAGAGAAGCAAAATAGTTTGGGGGCTTGACGCCTTCAGTCAAGCCGTTTTGGGATGCTTCCTTTTAATGGTACCCTGTGGGTCTGGGGTTAGGCCTTCGTTTGCTAGAGCGGAGAGCTCTTACGTGCCTTCTCTGTCTCTCTCCTTTCTGAAATCATTATTAAAGGCAGCAAGAAGGGACTGAGAAAGGGGGGAATATATCTTCATCAACAAGGCAGGGTTATGATTCATTTTCGAGCCGGAGCCCACATCAGCACACGGTGCAATTGAGTAAACATCTCTGATGAGGTTTCCAGCATCATTACAATTTCGTTGGGATTAGTGTGGTTTAAATATCAATGTTGCGAGGATTTCAGATGAGCTGCGGGGTGGGACGCGTCTGAAATCAGCGCCGTTTCCGCTCATCATTGCCGAGGGCCGTCTCTGTGTGCGTGTATGTGTGCCAAAAATGGTGTGGGATCCCATGGATAATTAGGGAGCCAGAAAACAGTATCTCTCATCCCCCCCCCATGATCTCATCTGTCAGGTTCTGGCACCAACCCACAAACTTCTGCTTGTATGAGGTTTTTTTGCTGATGGGTAGCAAGGATGTGGGAATGGTAGCAACCTCATGGCAGGGCAACTGCCTGGAAAGCAAAGGGCCACAAGTTAAATCTCCAGGGTCTCTATAGAAGGTCATGGTTCACTTCGGTATTTGCCAGGAAAACCACATGGAGATGCCCACGGAAGAGGAAGCCCCTTTAGCTCAGTAGAAGGAAAGCCACCTGGAAAGCAGAGGGTTGCCGGTTCGAACCCCAGCCTCTCCGTAGAAGAAGACAGTGGCAAACCACTTCTGTATTCCTGCCAAGAAAACTGCATCGGCCAATGGTACCAAGTAACAACAGCAAGGAAGCATCACAAATGCTGTTTTCTGAGAACTTGTGATATTGGTTAACTAAAAGGCTGTGAGACTGGATGAAATCTGAAATACTCTGGCCAAAATTGATGGACCCCACATACTGCTCAACTGAAGTTATGATGTGTCAGTAAAAGCAAAACATGATGCGTGCTTGTGGCTTATGAGATGCAAAGACCAAACCTGTAGCATTTGAACTTGAATGTCCCACACAGTAGTGAACATTTAATTATGGTGGCATAACCCAATTGTATGAGAAAAGAACACTGATTCAAGGAGACATTTGCCTCATGTCCTGGTGTACAGGTTGATATTATCCACTAGATGGCACTCAAGTGAACGTATTTAGACCAACTTGGTAAGTTAGGGAGCCCCATCACCTTGTCATAAAGTTATTTTAAGGACTGTTGGGAAGGATATTTGTAACATTCGATATTCGTACGAATTTGGACATCTGTATACAGATTGAATATTACGACATTCATACATTGACGTTTGTATTCATACAAATGTTTTGGAACATTTGTGAACTGGCAAGGAGGGAAAGTGGCTGCACCAGTCACATCTGCAACGGATCCAGAGTGCATTCAACATGGATTCAGAGTGGATTTGATGCTTTCAGAGTAGAAATGTTATGGGATATGTATCAGATACATAATTCGGATATATATGCGCTCGTATCGGATATTCGTATGAATTTGTGCGAATACATTCTTATCAAATAGAATCCTACACATTCAAAGAAGAAGATTTGGCTTTTCTACCTCGCTTTTCTCACCCATTTAAGCGGACTCAAAGCGGCTGACAAAGCTTCTGTTCTTCTCCCCACAACAGAACACCCTGTGAGGTAGGTGGGGCTGTGAGAGCTCAGAAGAGAGCTGTGACTAGCCCAAGGTAGTCGATACGAATTGAATGCAACCCCCCCCCCCAATTTGTGCACATCCCTAGCCGTTGGCCTTGAGAAGGAAGTCTAGTTGAGGGGTGTGTGGTAGCCTTGAAGGTAGCTGAGGAAAAGGCGTTAGGGCAGTGGTTCTCAGCCTGTGGGTCGTGACCCCTTTGGGGGTCAAACTACCCTTTCAGAGGGGTCGCAACGAGTCTCCTGCCGCCCCTCCCTCCCTCCTCCCAGCTGCCATGCCTCAGTAGTTGGGGGTCTCCACAACATGAGGAACTGCATTAAGGGGTCACGGCATTAGGAAGGTTGAGAACCGCTGCGTTAGGGGGAAATTCAGGAATTGCTACTGAGGTGATTTTTAGAAAGCCTCAAGAACGTAGCAGGAGTCTTAGTTGCAAGTAAAGGTGTGGGTATTGTTCTAGCTCCTGGCCAGAGTGGAAACAATCTGTGATTTCTTATTCAGCCAGAGGCCAGGTTACTGTAAAAAAAACGCTGCAGAGGCTGGGCATTTGTTGCCCTAGGCCTAGCTGAGGGAAAAGGACGAGTATCAAAACAGCCAAAAAGTGACTGAGGGGAAAGTTCTGTGGAGCATTTGGTTGCCTGAGGGGACAGTTGAACAAAAACGGTGCTTAAGATCTGTACTTGGTGCTCTCAAGAGCTCAGAGGGCTTTATGTGCCTTATCTAGAGCGTAAGCCTTTAAAGAATCCTGCAGAAATCTGCCAGTGTTCTTAGGTTATCCTCCATGTTGGAGATGAGGTAACGCTTGAGGCCAGCTCCAGATACCGCTTATTCGGAAACCGATTTGATCCGTACGAAGCATATCTGGATTTGTCACACATTGTCTAGACATTAGATCCATACTCTGTTTTAGCGCGTACCACATCAGCGGAATGACGTTGCCACTCTGAGGTTTTCTTTCCACGTGACGTAACCCTCCCGTTGAAACGTACAGGTGACCAGTAGCATCACATGAAGTATTTCTAGTTAGCGGCAGCTCATGCTGAACTCTCGCTATACTTCTCGTGCAATAATCCTGACGGAGATGCAATTATAGAATAACAGGATATTGCCATGTGTTAGTTAATTTAACAGGAATAACGATAACTCCATAAATCGGGTCTCTATTCCGGGACTATATCAGGGCCCTGTGGTTGTGTCTGGCAAAACCAAGTACAGTTACAAAATAGTTATGGGTTTTTAATCCTTTCTGGATACAACCTGAAGAGAGTGACCAACCAAAGAACTCCTAGTGAAGTGATAAGCGTTGGACTGGGATATTTGGAAGTTGTGACTTACATGCTTTTTCTGAGGGAAGCCCAGTAAGACGTCAGGTGATACTCTAATGGTTGAGCCAGTTTGGTCTAGTGGCTAGGGAGCTGGACTCTTATTTGGGAATACCTGGTTTTATTCCACCCTCACCCACGAAGCCAGCTTGGTAACCTTGGGCTAGTCACAGCTCTCTTCTGAGTTCCCACAGCCCCACCCACCTCACAGGATTCTGTAGTGGGGAGAAGAACAGATGGTTTGTCAGAAGCTTTGAGTCTCCTTAAATGGGTGAGCAAAATGGGGTAGAAAAGTCAACTCTTCTTTTACTCTTCTTGGGATCAACCAACTTTGATTGATTATGGATTGCAGACACCATAACAGTGTGGACTTGAGGAGCTAAGACAGCTGGGAATGCTTCTGTGGAATTAGGAATTGCAAAGTTAGGAATTGCACTGTTTTCTTCATTTCTCAGTCTAGGCCCCCAACATGTCTAAGAGAAAGTGGAGAGGTTCAGGGCAGCAATACAGCGTCAGGAAAACCATCTTGAGGAACTAAGGCAAGCCGCTGTTCTGGACAGGAAGATACACAAAATGGTTTGCTAACCTGAAGTAGCAAATCTTGCTCCCTCTCTCTCTCCCCACTTGGCAGATATGGAAGCAGTTTTAGCTCAGTGACAGAGCAAACAGACTGCAAAGCAGAGAGTTGCCAGTTTGATCCCCAGCCTCTCCCTGGAAGTAGGCAATGGCAAATCACTTCTGTATCAATGCCAAGAAAACTGCATAGAGTTGGCCATGGAGTCTGGAAGTGGCCATAGCTCAGTTGCAGAGCAAACAGCCAGGAAACAGAGAGTCACCAGTTCAGCTCCCAGCCTCTTCTCAGAAGTAGGCAATGGCAAAACACTTCTGTATCACTGCCAAGAAAACTGCATAGAGGTGCCCAAGCAGTCAACCAGGAGTTGGCCACAACTTGGCAGATACAGAAGTGGTTTCTGACTGTCTCCTTCTGACGGAACGCTAGGAATCAAACCTGTGACCCTTTGCTTTTCTCAACCGCTGCTTTACCAGATCCGCACCTATGTGATGGTACACGCAGTGGCGTGATGATTACAGAAGGATGACCTATTGTGATCTGGCCTTGTTTGGGATATCAAGCCTTTGAACCTACCTCTGTTGAGTGTTTTAACAATGGTTTGAGCTGCAGAAATGAATGGGTGTTGCAGACAAGTTGTGCATCTACCTTGCTTATTTGGGGCATTAAATGCTGCCATATATCTTTGGGCTGGCTTTTTCCAGAGCGGGGCAGCCTTCTTCCCGCCCACCCCCACATCAGCAACCCAGTTACACAAAACGGATGATCCAGTGTGCCAGGATAAATCTGCTTTTGGCATCACCAAAAGAGAAAGAGAAAAATGTTACTTAATTTAGCTGTCTAATTCATCGGTGCTTATTATGTATAAATTCTTATAATAAGCCTTCAGTCTTTGCCCTTTCCAGGATAATAATTATAAGACGTGGAACACGTTACAGTTAACTTAAAAGGTATAATTTCTCTACCTGGATTTTTCTCTTTATTAGATCAGGACCTAACCAGTAGCCTGGAAATCCGAGAGATGTCAGCTGCATCCTAACAACCTCTAAAACCATGATCTTGCACTGGGCTGAGATGGCCGGCATGTGTGTGCCTAGAACCCCCCCCCCCAGGCACACACACACTTCCAGGCCACAAGAAATGACTATGGCGGTCCCCCATTTTGTATCCAGCAATTGTACTAGACAGAATATGGTGCCAGTAATCCACTCTTACTAATCCAATGGTGGAGTTGGAGGCAGGAGAGATTGGTGTAACCGTCTATGGAGGTGTTTGCTTGGGGTCCCTCCAAAGGTGGTTTCCCTATCCTTATGGCAGCATCATTCTCTTGCCAGGCCCAGGTGGCCCCTTCCGGCTTCTGCGTGACCTTTTTCGGCCATCTTGATGCAGATTCTATCTCAAAATAACCGGAGATTCCTATTATTTTCTGTAACTGGTAAGGTATTATTCCTTTTAGATTCAAAGTTGGCAAATACTACCCCCCCCCCAGTCCATCTGATATGGCTCACATTTATGATCGGTAGTGCAGTTGACATCTTCTTCCAAATATTTCCAGTTTCGCTTTGCAAGCCTGAAAATTGTGTTACTCTCCCCATTCCTCCTTTCCCCTAAATCTAGCCATCTTCTGGGGTGATTTCGCACTTCCCTTTCTGTCTGCTGGAAAGGAGCCCGATGAACCAACTTGCGAGCGCTAGTCACTTACACCCGACATCCTGTGTGATTGGACACTCACCTGTGACTGATCCTGGGGGCCAACATCTTCAAGGCTCCGCCATCTTGAGTGCGGCGCCCTCCGCCACTGCGTGTGTGTCAGTGCGTCGCCAATACAACACAGATGTTCTGTGCAGTCGCAGTTGTGTCAGGAGTAGGGATCTGCATGGATGTTTTTTGGCATTTGATTTGAAACGAACCAAATGTTCAAAAATCCATATTTGTACAAATAGATCGCATTCGAATGTGGTAAAATTCTATTCGATGCAAATCTATTTGTATGTATTCGTATGACTATTTGAAACGTATCAGATATGAATTAATACGTATCTGATATGTATCTGATATGAACAGATATGTATCTGATATTTTATTTATTTATTTATTTATTTATTTATTTATTTATTTATTTATTTATTTATTTATTTATTTATTTATTATTTACATTTCTATCCCACCCCATACCCGAAGGTCTCTGGGTGGGTAACAGCAGATTACAATAGAATATACATTAAACGACATTCAACAAATATAAAACAATATACAATATGTTTCAAATGATAGTGTTTGTACTGGGGGGGGACATAAATACATATCCGATACGTTTCCCAAGCTTAACAAATGTCCAAACTATTTGTACAAATGTCCAGAAACATTTGTATTCATCAAATGTTAGCATATGAATATTGTATCTTTTGGTTTGAGTTCAAATGTCCGAATTTGGCCGAATTTTGAATGTTACGAATATTCCTGCACATCCCTAGGCAGGAGGGCAGCAGGGCAGTCATCGTGCTTGCGTGGCAACCCTGTTGACCTCGTCCAGCAGAGGTACAAATGTTCCCCCGCTGGATGCCACAGGTAATTGATTGGGGAAGGTTGGGGAGGATATGGAGCCCGATTTTGTGTTCCACAAATAGTGCATGATTAGTGAACTTCTGGGCAGACAGGGGGCACTTGAAGGCTGTAACAGTTTGCATGGGGACATGGCCTTAGTATGCCTGGCAGACTTGATCTGGATGCCATTTTGGGCAACCTAGGCTGATCCCCCAAGTGTAGATGCCCTTCCCAAGAAGTTCTCTAATCGTGCACTATGGGCCGTAGAGTGAATTGGCGCCTGGTATCACCAGGACTGTCAACTTGTACCTGTTTCTTTTCTGTAGTTTCTGCTGCATAATTATTTTGAAGTTCCAGATGCGCTTTTCTTCATGGTAGAAAGTCAGACGTGTTGCTTGCCAGGACTTTGGGCAGAGTGCCAAACACATTATATTCATAGGCATTTTACAAAGCCAATGACATGCTATGCAAATGATGTCCCTTGGGCTTTTTGTGTCATTTTGTGCGTGCATCTTTAAAACTGTACAGTATTACTTACTCAGCATTATCTGCAATGGCTTTAAAGGCTGCATGTGATCTCACAGTTTGGTGGAAGCACAACTGAATCATGCCCATGGTTGCGTTCCAGAAAACAGAAAGAGCTGGCTGGAAAATGGCAGGAACATGGCACCATGTTTTTCTACCAGCCTCTTAGGGAGCATCCCCATGCGCATTTTGGTCCAAATCGGGTTCGGCAAGGGGTGTCCCCAATGCATTTTAGATTTGCTCCAATTTCTGTGGGCCAAATGACCCAAATCAGGACCAAATTTGGTACTGGAAAAAACAGGTCTGGGCACGGAATGGGGATTTAGCACGTATTGCTTTGCGAGCCGAGCCGAGCCTGCGCATGGGGATAGTCCTGGGCTATTTGGGGAGTCGATTGGTGCTTGCATCACTGGGAAGTGGGGATTCATGTCCTGTGCTTGCCATTCCTGCCTTGTGCATTGGAGATAGCAACCGCTGGTTTTTTGGTGGGAGTAAACGGTATTAAAGCCGAAATGATGGACGGGTTGAATGGCCTTTGCTGCCCCACGATATTATTTTATACAAGTATTCCACCCCCCCCTTCCCCGATCGCCAAGGCAGGAAAGATAATGGCTTTATTTTTCTCCCTTTTACAGGGCGAATATTCCACCCCTGTTTCCCGATCACCAAGGCAGGCATGATAATGGCTTGATTTTTCTCCATTTCAAGCTTGCCAGGTGTTCTCGCAGTTCCTGGGTGGAGCGGAGGTGCACAAAACTTCTCAGCTGCTCAACTGCCTCCAAACCTCGTAGCAACTTTGGGTTTTTTTAATTATTATTTTTTTTCTGTTCGGTCCTGGCTTCTCTGTGCCACTAAGTGAGGAGGATGCGGCATTTGCAGCAGGCGCACAGAGGTGGGGTGATGTCAACCCGGCTTCCAATGAGGAGAGAGGGGTGGAGAGGAGATGGCGCTGCTCCCCTGTGCCAGGGGTTTGGTGCAGTATGCATGGGGATGGCTGAATCCGCAGCCAGCCCACGCTACCGGGAATGGCATGGGGACGGGTAACATTCAATCTCTGTCCCGCACCTGGTCCAATGCATGCCAAATCAGACCCAAACAGCTTTCATGGGGACATGGCCGTAGTATGCCTGGCAGACCTGATCCGGATGCCATTTTGGGCAACCTGTCTGGATGGAATGTACTAGGAGGTGCCAGGGCGCTTTTGGTACTTCCTAAGGCTGTGATCAGACAGATGTATCAGTGGCTACTAGAATGGATGCCTAAGTACTTCCTCCGGGCTGGAGAGACAGCTAGGAGGCTTCTAAAGGCCATTGGCAGGGAGAGGAGTGCAGGTGAGGGTTTTGCATTTGTCTTCTGCTTGAGTTGGCCAGAAGCAACTGGTAAGCCATTTTGTGAGATGGGATGTTAGACTAGATGGGCTGTGGCCCCATCCAGCGGGGCTCCTCTTACGTTCTTAGCAAAGATGAAACAATCTCCGAGGCAGCTTAAATAAGTCTTTGAGGTGGGTTTGTTCACACACTAGTTTGCCCCTCCCGTAAACATTCTGTGCTATTAAATGTGGATTGAGAACATGAGGGCCACACTGTTTTTCTGAGGGGCTGGACACAGCCTAAGGCGTGGATGAAAGTGTGGAAAGGCCCTAAGTTGTCAAAATTTATTACTTTATTCCAGCATTACGTTTTCCTTGGGGACTAAGGAAAATGTCAGGGCAGCTTTATTTTTCTGGGTCTGCAAGCTGGGGGTTAAAAAGGCCTAAAATCTTGATTATAAACTGTCTTAAAATTTCATAGGACATGATTGTGCCAATGTGTGCATGCTTCCAAGACCATGACACCCTCTAGCTAAATCTTGCAAACAAAAAGAAACACTTGACATATGCTGAAATCTTTCCGCTAATGATCTCTTATTTGGTGCTACCTCCCCTTAGAATTTTGCACATTTTTGAAGACTGAAATTAAAACAATGTGTTTCAGTACTGCTGCATTCATGGCTCTCTACCCCTACAGGGATAAGAACAATCAATAGGCCTCTTTTTTTTTTTTTGCATTTGGAAAAGCATGGAAATATTTTTAATGAGTCCTAATCCCAAAATATGATTTTCTCTAATACAATCTTTTAAAATTACCATATCGAGCTTTGGAACAGATTGGGTTTCATGAACAGTTCTTCATCTTCTTCCCTGAGGGGGGGAAAAACCCCAACAGGAAAGCTTTTTTTTTTTTTTGTTAGCAGCTGCACATAATAAAAAAGCACATCCTTTATTTTGAGGAGTACAAATGTATAGCTTAAAAAGTTAAAAATGTATGAAGCTACTATATTCAGGGGCTGATAAAGACACAAATCTCAGCTTTTAAACGCCACTGTCAAACTAGTCCAAGTAAGTTAGGGTTACTATATAGGAAAGAGCACAGAACTGCTATATCTTTAGAAGATGTACAGAAGAGGATTACAGCTTTTACAGTTACTTGACTACTAATCTTTTTAGTCCGTGTGGAAATAACAAAATAAATAGAACAGCCTTTTATTTTCTTTATCTGGAAGGTATGCCCATGTCTTCCGGCAAACACCTCTCTGACCTTAGATGCACTCTAACGTTGGTTATTTATTCTGCTATATTTGTTATTCTGGTATAAAGCAAGGGTATTCTGGAATCAACATCTGGAAGGAGCCCTTGGCTATATTATTTTAAGCCCCTGTGTTGGAGCTGCTAGGAAATTCCAGTACTGTAGACTGGACTGTAACTTGGGGATGGGTGGGTGATTGGTTGGTTGGAAGGTAAAAGGATAATTGTATTTTTCTTGTGTACTGTGTGGATATGGTTTGTTTTGGAACAGAGTTTCTCAGCTGATGTTCCACTGTACCCCGTGGGTGCTAATATGACTTTCTCATCTTGGTCTTGTGGTTAGAGTGTTGGACTCTAAAAAGGTAATCTCCCAGTTAGATTCTGCCCTTCTCCATAAAGCCAGCTGGGTTACCTTGGGCTGGTCACAGCTCTCTTCTGAGCCCTCACAGACTCATCTGCCTTAGGGTGTCTGCTGTGGGGAGAAGAGCAGAAGGTTTGTCAGCTGCTTTGAGTCTGCTTAAGGGTGAGAAAAGTGGAGTATAAAAGCTGACTGTTTGATAGGGGGGGGGGGAGAAAGGTTTTGTCTTTGTTTTCTGCTTGAGGTGCCCAGAAGCAATTGGTGGCCCATTGGGTGAGCAGGGATACTGGAGTAGAGAGGCTGTGGACTCATCCAGCAGGACTCTTTTTATGTTCCTATGTTTTTTCGTTCCATCCTCAAATTCCAGACTAGGGATCATTGAATGAAATTGAAAAACAGAGATCTTGAACTTTGCAATGCACTACCACAAAATGTGGCATTGACTGTAACTCCAGAGAGGTTTGGACAAATTAATGGAAGATGGGTCCATCACACGTTACTAGCTGTGGTGGCTGGGTGGCTTCAGGGAGCATGAATAGGAATCATAGAATCAGAGAGTTGGAAGGGACCTCTAGGGTCATTGATCCAATCCCCTGTTCCACCCACCCACCCACCCACCCACCCACCCATCCACCCATCCATCCATCCATCCATCCATCCATCCATCCATCCATCCATCCATCCATCCATCCATCCATCCATCCATCCATCCATCCATCCATCCATCCATCCATCCATCCATCCATCCATCCATCCATCCATCCATCCATCCATCCATCCATCATCTCTCATCTCTCTCTCTCTCTCTGTGTATATTTATTTATTTAAAATGTTTATATCCCATCCCATATCCAAAGATCTCTGGGCAGTTTACAGTAATAACTTTTTTTTTTTTAATGCAGGATTTCCTAAATCATCCCAGTCAGGTGTAGGTCCAGCCTCTTCTTGAAGACCTCCAGCGAAGGAGAACTCACTTCCTCCCGTGGCAACCTATTCCGCTGCCTCTGATGTCTAGAGGTTATTGCACCCTTATGCCCTGCCTGTGGAACTACCATGTGCAGGTGGTTGCCAGTGTGAAACAGTCAGCCGGAGTTGACCATGGGAACGATTCATTTCTTATGTTCTTAAGATCACTGCACGGTCAATAGCTTCTGTACTTCCTAGGCTGCCCTTCCAAGATCCCAGTGGAATAGAACATCTATGGAATGGAACTCCTGTGGCAGATCTATGAAAAAGTTTGATATTTTATGCATCTCCGAACACTAAAGCTGAAATGCAGAGGAGGATTTCTTTCTTTCTTTTCTCCACCCACCCACCCCGGGTGCATTTAGCTGCTATTCTTAGCCAGCTCTGAGCTGCTTCCCCATAAATTTATCTAATTCCTATTCCGAGCAATTTACCATAGCGATCCTTATCACATCTTGCGGGCACAGCCTAGACAGGCCTGCTCCTGAAATGGTTTATCAGGGTGGGATTAATAATATTGTGCTGAAGGGTTCTGGTCTGTACATGAACTGAATCCAAACTCTGTTGCCTTCCTTAGGCCACATCCAGAAGGGAGATTAATAGCACTATTATGTCTCAGCTGTGTTGGGATTGCCACATGTCCCTGTGGCAACCCCAACACAGTCCTGCAATACCAGGGTGAAAGCCTGCTATATCCTATTTGAGAAAAATCTGTCTCTGAACGTGTGTTTTCCTGTAACAGAGCCATTCTATCTGTCTATATGCAGCTGCTGCTGAGAGCCACCATTTTGAATGTTGCCCTCATACACACACGGGGCCCAAAAAATGTGGCCACATGTGCACAGTTGTGGTGACTACACGATTCTGGGTATTTATGTTGGAGAAATACCAGATGTGTGCATCACCTTGTTGCACAAAGCGAATGCCAGCCCCACACTGTTTTGGAAGGAAGTAGTTATTCCAGAGGGGCTTTATTCCAGAATATTGCTTGCTAAGCCGCATCCCCATTATAAGCTTAATCCAGTTCCCCTAAACCGAAATAATAGAACTGGATGCAAACGTGAATTTGCCTGATCCCATTGCTTTCAACTCAATTGCGTTCGATCCGGATTCCGAGGATCGTAGGTGGCATGCGTGACTCAAGGGGTGACTCAAGTGGCTACTTTCTAAAAGCTGCTTTTCGGGGCTGCCCTGCCCTCTTCCTCCTGGCATGAACGCGCCACCAATAATGGACCCCTTCACGGAGCCTGGCTGGGTGGCTGCTGCTTGCCTGGATGGAGGAAAAACGGCAGTGGGCAGCCAGCAATTCTTTCCCCTCCTCTCCCCATTGCCCAGGGCACACAGCAGCAGCGGCAACTCAAGCCCCCTTGCTTTAAACATTCACACATCTCCCAGAACCTCCAGCTGCTTTCCTTTCCCTTTCTAAAGGTCAGAACTCCAAAGAGCTAGAATTGTGCAAAATTGCAACATTGTTATCAGGTGTGAAGTGTTATCAGATTGCTACAGTGTAGCAGATGCTGTAAAGGGTGGATTTTTACACTGAAATCACTATCTTTGGAAGCAAGCTATTGGGGGAGGGAAACCCTAAACATGGATTCTCATCCCTTAAAACGGTAGGGTCCCCACAGTAAAAAATGTAACACGTATCAAGTGCACGAACCGGAGTGAGACCTGTTGAAATGAGGGTTAACATTTACAGTGCTTTGGGGCGATTTAACACGCGGAAAGCGTGCTAAGCCAAACTGACATGGGGTCTGCGAGGATTGAAACTGCATCGAAAGCGAATTTAGCTTGTAATGGAGATGCGGCCCGAGTGTGATTTTAAAGCAGCCTTAGAGATCTGTTATACTGCTGGTTTGCATGGTCAGCTGCCCCTCATACAACGCAGAATGAAATCCTAGGCACACTCACTAGCTAAAAACATCTGTATGAGCTTTAATGGCATTGACTGAGGGCCAGTGATCATGGCGTCGTCAGTATGACTGCGCTTAAATTACAGTGAGGGTGCGTGTGAATATGTGCGGAGGTGCACATGAGCCTATTTTAAACTGAAAAATAGGAGATAAAAAATTATAGTAGCCGTTCCGAGCCGTGCTGGAGGAACAGGAGAAATTGCTGCTAACTTGCTTCTCCTGCTTTGTTGATGTTTGCCACCCGCTGGTGAAATTTAGCTTGTAAGGTTTTCAGAACTGCGCCCTGACTCCCCCCGCCTTCCTTCCATCCCTTTGCAAAGTACCATTACGGTGCTTTTATCACTCCTCTTAGCAAACTCAGATATGAGTACTGTCTAGATTGTAGAGCAGAGCTGGATACTGGAAAACCTGAAAGGAGGACGGTTATTAACATGGTTGGGGACCGACAAGGTTTGCAGAAATAACTAGAAAAAAGAAGAGAGGAGGAGGAGCAGAAGGAGGAGGAGGGAGAGGAAGAGTTAGCTTTTACACCTCTCTTTTCTCACCCTTAAGGGGACTCAAAGCGGCTGACAGACTCTTTATTCTTCTCAAGGGCACTCAAAGTGGCTGACAAACCTTCTATTCTTCTCCTCACAACAGATACCCTGTGAGGTAGGTGGGGCTGTGAGAGCTCAGAAAAAGAGCTGGGACTAGCCCAAGGCCACCCAGCTAGCTTTGTGGAGGAGTGCAGAATCGAGCCAGGAGACTATCCTACCAGAGTCCAACACTCTAACCACAGATCAAAATTTCCAGGGGTTGGGTGGGCAGAACCTGCCTGCCACTTCCATTAACTGAAGGCAAGAATGAAGGAATGGGCTGCCTCTCCTTGGCTGTGGTCACACTTCAGGTTTAATCCAGCTTGAGTCCGCTTTCAGAGTGAGAGAATTCAAGAAGCTGTCTCCTTTCAGAAAACGTTAAAAAATAACTCAGAAAATTCACCTTTGGGATAGGATAATGTGGAAAGGAAAGTACTGGTCACTTTGCTGATGAGTTCTCTCACTCAGAAGGTGGAGTGAATCTGGATTAAACCTTAGGTGTGACGACAGCCCTTCCATCTTTGACTTAACGATTAGAGCATGTTAGCCCCTTTGGGCTTCCCAATGGACCACGTGAAGCGCCATACGTCTGGGTGGGCAAAATGATTGGGTGCTTGTTCTTCTTTCAGAGTTGATTATCTGCTTTGCATCTCCCGTCGTGGCCGGCTGATTGGCTGTTTCAAAATTCACCCCCTGTTGTGGAGCCTGATTGGCTGCTCCTGTCCCTGCTGAGCTCTGACTGGTGGAGAAAGGAGATTTAAATTTGAAGAAGTATTTGTGTGTGAGAAATTGGCACGTTTGTTCTCTCTAACACACAAACACACACACACACACGCACAGCAGTCTCCCTTTTTTGTTTATTGTTCTTTTTACACTTTGGGATTACTTGAATCTTTTAACAAAAAATAAAATAAAATTGGTAGGCACTTGCTCAGATTCATTAGGTGTGAATTAATTATCCCTTAAAACACTCTAAAGCTGCTCGTTTATACTCGCAACCGTAATGGTTAAAGGAGTGGTAAAGTAAACATTGAAAACTCCTACGCACTTCTTGAATCCTCGCTTATGCATGAATGCTAATCCGCATTAATACTTTTGAATATGGAATTATTCCAGCCAAAATCGTTTGGAGAGAAGGCGGGATCCTGTGTGGGTGGGTCCCAAACAACTATATGCGTAGCAACAGGTTGTCGGAGATGTGATGCTGGTTCTATCATCCAGGAAAGAAATGGGACTGTTTGGTACACCACAGAATCACCGAGTTTAAAAGGAACTCTTGAGGCCATTAAGGGAGTGGCTGTGGTTCACTGGTAGAGCAAACTGCCTGGAAAGCAGAGGGCCGCTGGTTCAGTCTCAGGCCTCTCCCCAGCAGTAGGCATTGTCAAACCACTTCTGTATCTCTGGCAAGAAAACTGGATGGAGGTGTCCTTGCAGTCAACCAGGAGCTGGCCAAGACTTGGTGGTATTTCATGACAACGACGACGATGAAACTAGGCTATTAAGCAGAAGTTCTGTCAAGGGAATATGAAAAGAAGACTTTGGTGCTTTCAGATCATGAACAAGAAATGTAAATTTTTGCCTGCTTGACTGGAGCCACATCTTGACATGCTGGGAGAAACATCTCGCAGACTGGAAATCTGAACAGATACAGTAAAAGGGGTTGCCCTGGGGCAAATTTGAGGCCCAAAGGACAAATTTAAAATGGAAGAAAAAGGCTCACCGCATGTTAAAGCTTTTGATTATGCGCCCCTTCCCCAGATGGGAAATAATAACTCTTGGGACAACTCGCAGTTTGGGTCAGATGGGCCTACGGAGGCTTGGAAATGGCTGCTAGTGGTGGCTGGCCAATCAGGGACATGAAATTCTGGGCTGCCGACAGCCAATAAGTAATGAAACAGAAGGAAGAAACAAGAGGTGAAGAGTGCAGTCACTCGGGCTTTTTAGCTGCAAATGTTAATTTTTTAATGAGGCGATCTTTTGAGAATGGTTGCCCAAAATAAGCCCTGTGTGATCACACCCTTGGCCCCAGTAACTCCAGTTCCATGGAATAAAAGTGAAAATGACCTTGAGTCTTGGTAATTAGATGTACAGATCCATGGTAAAGTTCAGTAATTAGGGTGGCAAACTCCCCTGAGTCTTACTCTGGGGTTTATAGGCAAACTTCTTGTTTTGCATGGAGGTCACTGTTAAAGGGCTGGTTCTAGCCTTGGTCAAGTGCCTCCTCTCCCCAAATTTCCTTGTTGTGTTATTATCATATCTTGTACTGTATTTTACTCTTATTTTGCCTTCTGCATTTTATATTTTTAATCTTGTATTGCATTTTGAATTGTTAACAGTTACTTGCAAGTTCCTGTATGTGGCTGTGGACAGGCCGTAACAAATGATGCTTCTTTCCTTCTGCTCCAGGCAGGTATTACTATGAACGTCCCCTTATCCGTATTAGAAGAAGAAAAAGAAGAGTTGGCTTTTCCACCCCACTTTTCTCACCCGTTTAAGGGGACTCAAAGTGGCTGACAAACCTTCTGTTCTTCTGTGAGGTAGGCAGAACTGAGAGAGCTCAGAAAGAGAGCTGTGACCAGCCCAAGGTCACCCAGCTGGCTTCATGTAGGAGGGTGGAATCAAACCTGGTACTCCCAGATAAAGGTCTGGTGTCAGAACATTTCCCCCAGTGAATTGTGGCAACAGCATTAGAGCTTCCAGCATTAGGCCGGAAGGCCATCCAGCCTGAATAATAACAGGTGCCTTGTAATCTTTTTTCCTGCATAGTAGTGTAGCCGTAACTATTAAAGAAGTTCTGTGAGAAATAAATATGGGAAGCAGGTCGATTTGACACGGAAGAACAGTCCCTTCTAGGACAGGTCCAAAGTGCTCACATGGTATATCTGCTTTCTATGACCCCATATTAATTCATCTGTGCTGTATGTTACCCCACTCTCTGTCCCTAGTTAATAAGTGATGATGTAGTGTTATAGCTTGTATTCATATGATAGTGGTTACGTTGCATACCTTTTATTCTTTTCATATACTCAGGCATATACTCAGCAACCATAAAGCAGTAAAACATCCACTTGGAAAGCAATCAAGACTCTGATTTTGCATGTAAACTCCACACATACACAGTGTCTCCTGCAGGGACGTGCACGAATGTATTTTTGACATTTGAGTCCGAGTAGATTCGAATGTCATAAAATCCTATTCGATTTGGATATTTAAAGATTCAGATGTCTTAAAACAATTCGAATCCATGACATTTGAATCCGTATGTTCGAATGTTAGATTTGTATTTAAAGATACGAATGTCGACAACATTAGTATCTGTTATACGTATCTGTGCGCATTCCATAAAAATCTGTATTCATCCCATAGTATCCTGTATGCATTCTGTTTTAATCCTGTATTTTAAGTGCAAGATACATATAATTATCATGCAGATTCATATATGACAGATACGAATCTACACATTCGAATAATTTGAAAATCCGTATCGGATTTTCAAAAATCCGTATTCAAGTGGAATATTTGAGTTTTTGAATATTTGTGCAATCTCTGGTCTGGTCAAGCTCTGCTAACCTTATAAATCCCAACATCCGGCTCCTTAACCACTAGACCAAACTGGCTCACGCTACGTCCACATTTTAGGAGCTATATTATAACTCCTAAAGTGCAGATATAATTCCAGAGGCGCTGGAAAAAGCTGAATTGATTATCTCCATACTAGCATTATTTTGAGAATTACAGATCTTTGTATGCCAGGAAGGAAGTTTAAGTTGCTGTATTACCAGGAGACCCGGAGATTGGGAAGCTGCAATAGCTAAACTATCTACACATTCACAGCTGTTCGTTATCTGGCATCCCTAATGACCTTGTTCCTCTGTCAGGACCACGTTACCCTTGGATGTATCAGGCAGTGTGCGGTGATGAAGAAAGGGGCTCTCGGTTTCTGTCCCTCGGTTACCAGGCCTTTTGGAAACCGTCGCCTGACCCCTGGCATAGCTGCCTGTATGTGACAGTTGGCGAGGTGGCTTTCGCCGGCAGAAATTCCCCCGGTGATGCATCTTAACTCCCTCCTGCTCCCGATGCTCCGCAGCCGAGAGCTCACTTTGACCTTCGGCATGTCCTCCCCGTGCTCTGCCCGTGCTGAAATTTAAAGCTCTTATTTGCAATTATATTCATGGGACATATGCTCAGTGCAGGGAGCAAACTTACTTTGCGATTCTAACGATTTTTAAAATAGGCTTTCATATTGCAAAAAAAACCCACAACCTGCTGCTTCGGTGCCAGGAAATTCTAGCCCTGACGTGCTCAGCATACAGCCATCATGGCGTATAGGTGTGAGCGACAGAACATCGATAGCTTTGGTTTGTGCAGCAGTTAGTAAACTGCACTTTATAGGGTTTCCTCCTCCCTGGATTTACTTTGAGTAATTTCTGGCCCCGAAACACAGCGTCCAAGAGCCTTTTCCAAGCACGGAGGTGGTGTGTTGTTAGATTACTTCTCCTTTACCAATGAACGGGAAAGGCTAACATATCATTGTGCTAATCAGTTTACTTGTCTCATTTTTTTTTTTGCTGAGGGCTTTTTAGTAATAATCTTCATTAATCTAATAGGCTGTATATCATCTTGTACACTGGACACTGTGCCGCAGTAATGGAAAAAGAAAAAAGAACCAGGCATCTTTGGTGGGCGGCAGAAATTGGGATGGGTGGAACTGCAGCACGCCTCCCAAGCCACGGAAATCAAAGTTAGTTAAATCAATTGGAAAACCAGCTTTCTCCCTTGATGGGTTTTGCTCCCCTCGCCTGCCACAGCAATGGATGAAAGTTGAATCCTACAGAGATTAGGAAAGATAAAGGGCCTCATCTCCAGAGAGGCCACATGGTCTAGTGGTTAGGGAGCCGGACTCTTATCTGGAAATACCGGGTTTGATTTCACCCTCCTTCACAAAGCCAGCTGGGTGACTTTGGGCTAGTCATAGCTCTCTTCTGAGCTCTCACAGCCCCACCTACCTCATAGGATGTCTGTGGTGGGGAGAAGAACAGAAGGTTTGTCAGTCGCTTTGGGTCCCCTTAAATGGGCAAGAAAAGTGGGGTAGAAAAGCCAACTCTTATTCTTTCTTTGAGGGGCTGCCCAGTGCAAGCCACACGTAAAGGCAAGGACCAGGAGGACATTGCTGAGAAATTGCTCAGTTAGGCTATCTAGCTGAGAAAAAGCCATATAGGCCCTTACCTTTTCTGTTAAGGTGAGACATATTTCCAATTGAGTTCGGATTGTCAAACCTTGTGCAAATATTTATTTGGCCAGTTTGGTCTAGTGGTTAGAGAGCCGGACTCTTATCTGGGAATACTGAGTTCAATTCTGCACTTCTCCATGAAGTCAGCTGGTTGACCTTGGGCTAGTCACAGCTCTCTTCTGAGCTCTCACAGCCCCACCTACCTCACAAGGTGTTCTGTTGTGGGGAGAAGAACAGAAGGTTTGTCAGCTGCCTTGAGTCCCCTTAAATGAGGAAGAAAAGCTGGGTAGAAAAGCCAATTCTTCTTCCTTTTGAAAGTCTCTGTGGTGCCATTTTGGCGCTGCACAAATCCCGCCTGTGTCTTCAAGCTCCGGTATCCAGGAGTGCTTAGGAGAAATCTTAAAACTGCACAGCAGATAGGAGCGCCTAATCTTGATTAAGGTTGCCACGTCTTTCTATATTCCCACTGAAGAGTGAGTCCAGCACTTGGATATCTCGTCATAATTGGTTTAGCACAGAAACATCTGCAGGACTTGATAAGTAAAGACTGTTTGGAAGATGAAAATTGGTTCACAATTCTATAGCCAGAGGGCTGGTGGGGGAGAGGCGTTTTGAACACAAACTGCCCATTTTGTTTCTTCTAGGCCAGGTTCCCACTGGGCAATTTAATGCTGGTTTTAAGCAGTTTTTTTTTAATCAGCAGCAAGGTCTTTTTTATGTGTTCCCACTGTTAGCTTATAATGTGGACTCGTAGGGGAGAAACCCCCTCCTCTCCCCTCAGCAGAACCCCCTCCCTATATAGTCAGCAATTGGGTACCGTCATACCCTGACTTCATTGGGGTGGGCAATTCAAACCCCATCCCCTATATAAGCCTGTTCCCAATTCAGATCATGGAGTAGCAGTTTTTGTTCACCGCTTCTCTGCCTACGGTAGCACAGCTTCTCATGTTTCAAGGCAGTAGAAGATTAAAGATCACTTTCCTTTTTCCTTATAATGGCAGGGGGTGACTGTGATGGGAAGGGAGGGAGGAGGGACTAAGCAGACAGCCTTTTAAGAGACGCAGGCTTTGTGCTGGATTGGCTCAGCAGATCAACACAAAATGGCAGGCATTGAGGCCAAACTTTTTCTGATCACTGCCTCTTTAAGTAAAATCAGACACTTTTGACTCATTCCCCACTGTGGCCTGATCTCTTTGTTACATTTTGGCCTGATCTCTCTCTGTTCATTCTTCACCTCCCATTCCCTTTCAGGCAACCCAATATCCTTAGACCATAATGAAAAGCCCAGGCGAGAGGGAACTACAGCAAACCACGTTTTCTCATTGGGTCAGGGGAAACTGAGAATGCCCCTAAAGCACGGATCCTTCCCCCCAAGAACTGCTTGCATTCCCATTTGGTAAATAAAGTGGATTTGTCTGAATCCAGCAGCAAGACCTCTTTGGATCTGAATATAGATAATCTGCGTTTCGTGACCTTTAATCCTCAGAAACTGTGGATTCTTTTGAAACTTTGGGAAGGGTGAGCACTCAAAACCATTTCAAAGCTCTTTAAATCTTGAATGGGAACATGCCCCTACATTAGTTCCCAGTCTGTTGCAAAACCAAGTTCAAAGGGCTGGTATTAAAGTCTTAGCCAGCAAGGGATCTTGGTACCTCTTGGAAGACATTTTGCCAGGTTAGCTGCCTGAACCTTAAGATCCACAACAGAAGAATTTCTTTCAGGGCCCTCTCCTGGAGGCGTGCAAAGGTCAGTTTCAAAAGAAAAGGCCTTCTTAGTGGCGGCCCCTCTATCATTAAACACTCTCCCCTTGGAAGCCTGACTAGCACTAACTTAAACACATTTTCAGGTGTCATCCTCAGCCTGTCCCTGGGAGCACGCAATGGCAAACCACTTCTTTATCTCGGCCAAGAAAACTGCATAGAGGGGCCCATGGAGCCTGGGAGAGGCTACGGCTCAGAGGTATAGCACGTGGCATGGAAAGGCGAAGGTCGCTGGTTTGATCCACTTCCATGTTTCTGCCAAGAAAACTGCATAGAATTGCCCACAGAGGTCCCCATGCAGTCAACCCGGAGTTGCCCAAAACTCAGTGGTACCCGGCACCAACATAAAGAACCATGGCTTTGGGAGGCCCTCTGGCCTGATCCCCCTTGCTTATTGCAAAATGCAGGTATGGGCTAAGCGTATGCTGTAACCTTTCCCCCCCTCTCGCTTTCTTCTTTGCAGCGATATTAATTTACTAGCCACTGTTCATGCATAAAGGAAGGACATTATTGCAGAAAGCAATATTAAAAGTCAAAGACCCCACCACGAGCCAGGGAGAAATCACACACGAATTGCTTCTCAGGGGGAAGGCATGTATTAAAAATGCCCATTGCTTTTAAAATGTGATAAACAATGCATCTGTTGCTAAAGGGCCTCTTAATCCTCACCTACCCAAAGTCACTTGGAGGGGAAGAAATTGTCCGAAACTAGAGGCTGAGGAGCTGCTGAGCGTATATATGTATACGGGGGCATGTGTGATGATACTCAAAGGCTACAGTCACACCGTGCTGAAATAGTCCATCTTACTAAGAATCAGGACTCAAAGCGTCCTAGTTGTCCACACCCAATACCCAATCACCCTTCCTCAGGTTGCCCTCAGTTTGGGTCGCTCTGCTCACACATTTCAGTTCCCATCCTGGGACTTGTTTACGGGACTTTTTAAGATCCCCACCCCTCTCCACCATCACAACACCCCTGCGCTCTGATAGGATAAATGTTCATCACCCGCTCGGCAAAAGGGAAGGCAAACTCATGCAGTCTCCACCCACTATAGTCCCGTTCAGCCCCCTGCCCCGATCGCACCCCAAAAATAAAAAACGGATTGACACTACATGACTGCTTGAGACCTGTAAAAATCAGGACTGAGGAAAGCCTGATTGTGGGGAGGAAAGTCCACAAATAAAACAGATTGGACTGAGAAGGTGTGAGTAGGTGGGGTCAGAAAGTAGACTGAAGAAGGATTAAGGTGAAGGCCTGACCACAGCCACAGAGGAGAGGGCAGAGAATCTGACTGGGCAATGCTCTGGATTGTTATGTGAGGACTTCTTTGCATCTCAGAATTATCTCCCGCCATCCCCAGCCAAACCGCATGGAAACATCACAGGGCAAATGTGGATACTTCCCTGTGCAGATGCTTGATCTTGCAGTGGCAAGGTGGCTCTTTCCCACTGTTTTGACAGTACAAATTATTTATTTATTTATTTATATTTTCAGAATTTGTATCCCACCCTTCGCCAAAATGTCCCAGGGTGGGACACGATACATAAAAATATTATTTTTGAAAATAATAATAATACATACTTATTAATTGCATAAAAATGTTGTTAAAACATCTTCATATATATGTACCCTCCCTTCCTGCCTCCTTCCCACACTCCCTGGCAGGACTTTACACCCGGAAGAAATGAAATATTGAAGGCCTGGGCGAACAGGTATGTTTTAACCACACACCCCAAACAGTTCAATGTAGGCACCCCATGAACCTCCAGAGGGAGACTATTCCAGAGTCTGGGGCCATCACAGGAAAGGCCCTCTTGTGGAAGTGGACAGATGCTGGCTCCTGTGCCTACACAGTGGCCATTTTCATCCCAGTTTCAGCTCTCTGCATTCAGGAAAGGTCCTGCAAGCCACCTATCCAGACAAGTAAGCCATACTGCTGTTCCTGGGAAATCTGCAGTGGGAGTTTTGGAGTTTCCCAGAATAGAGTCCTGCAGTATTTCAAGGGACGATACTGGGATTCCTCTAGGTATGTGTGGCAATCCCAACATTGCTTCAGATAATCCCACTTTCTAGCCCTTGGGCAATTTCACACTTCCGCACTTTCTCCGTGTTAAACCACCCCAAAGCGTGGTGAATCTCAATCCTGATTTCAACAGGTCTCACTCCGGATCGTGTGCTTGAAACGTTTTACATTTTTTACTGTGGGGACCATACCATGTTAAGGGATGAGAATCCATGTTTAGGGTTTCCCTCCCCCAATAGCTTGCTTCCAAAGATAGTGATTTCATTGAAAAAATCCACCCTCAAAACAGCCACTATAAAAATCCAGTCCTTAAAGCTACACTGTAGCGATCTAGCCACTTCACACCTTAATAACAATGTTGCAGTTTTGCGCAATTCTAGCTCTTTGAAAGTTCTGACCTTTAAAAAAGGGAAAGGAAAGGAAAGCCCTGGAGGTTCTGTTTTAAAGGCTGTGGCTGTGAAGGGGTTTGAGTTGCTGCTGCTGTGTGCCCTGGGAAATGGGGAGAGGAGGGGAAAGAATCGCTGGCTGCCGGTGCCTGTTTTTCATCCATCCAGGCAAGTGGCAGCCACCCAGCCACCCAGCTAGGCTCTGTGAAGGGGTCTGTTATGGGTGGCACGTCCATGCCAGGAGGAAGAGGGCAGGGCAGCCCTGCAAAGCAGCTTTTAAAAAGTAGCCACTTGAGTCCCCCCTTGAATCACGTACGCCACGTACGATCCTCAGAATCCGGATCAAACGCGATTAAGTTAAAAGTAATGGGAACAGGCAAATTCGCGTTTGCATCCGGTTCTATTATTTCGGTTTAGGGAAAGCGAAATAAGCTTGCTGTGGGGATTCCCCCTTCCAGAGCACTAGTCAATAAGATCCTCTCCCTCCCCCTGTGCAATCAGTCACTTACCTGTTTTCAATCGCATGGCCAATCCTCCATAGGGCGCGGCCATCTTGAGCACAGTGCCCTGCGCAGCAGAGCATGTGTGAGCGCCATTGCTATGGCATTGCCGACACTTTGCGCAGTCGCATCAGGGGCTTATGTGAGTTGCCAGCGCGCTTGCACGGGGGCGCAGACGACCTCCTCAGCCAGCCAGAGTGCAGGTGGTCACCGACTGGATGCGTAAGGTAAGCTTTTGGTTGGGACTGGGAAGGGTTGGGTTGCTTATGGTGGACGATTTCATGCACCACAGCTAATTTATAATTAGTCAACATCTGGGCAGGCAGGGGGCCCTTGTAGGCTGTAAGTGCCTCCTGTGACCACAGATGCACCTGCCCAGATGTTGCCTAATTGTAAACTATGGGCAGAAGTGTTGAACTGGCCCCTTGTCTGGATGTTTTCAAGATGGAATACCGGCTGGATGTAAACGCGAGGACCGTCACCCTGGGGAGCTGCCGGCATCCTTCTCCCTACCCCACCCGACCCCCCGACTCTAGTACATGCAACGTCTTCCGTGTTCTTACATTTTGGGAATCTGTTTTCCCTGTGTCTCCCTCCTCTCTCCTCCTTGTAATAAAAGCTTTCAGGCCACTGCACATAGCCGAAGGAGGGAATGAAGGGAAGAAAAATTAATATCTGGAACTTCAGCTGAGTGAATCTTATTGAATTCTTGTTACCGGCCTTATTGAAGAGCATTCGCTGGGTTGACATGGTGGTAATGCGGCAAGCCGGGGGAAGATGGATTTGAACTTTGTGGCGTCAGCTGTGGTCCCAGATCTATTGGAAAGGAGGAGATAGAGCAGAGAACTGTGACCTAAAAAAAACCCCTTGAGCAAGATCCTTGTTTATCTCCCTGGTCCGGCAATATATTATAGAGATGAAGTTAGCAAGATTGTGCAATTCTGATACTTTTGCCTGCCTTAATTACTTTCCCCTCTTGTTCAGGCAGCGCGATTGTCTGTGGCTTTCCTTGCAATTATTTCATGTATCGGTTCTGCGAGGATCCTCACCTTTTCTCCAAGGGACCCGGATGAGTGTTTTAACAACAGCCCTCTAGGGTAGATTAGGCCAGAGGGCAGTGACGCATGGCGTTAGCCTGGGGAAATGTTTTGTGCTCCACGAATCCAGCTATCTGATCACTTTCTGCCAGGTTTCTGGTTGCCATCCCCTGAAGTTCCCTTCCCTTTAAATCCTGGGCCTTTCTGTACTTGGCCTTATTCTGGAATATATACCAGAATAGGGGCCTGCTATCTGCATGCTAGTACAGATTATGGAAGGCCCCAGATGACCCCTGACATAGTCTGTATTAGCTTGTGGCTAACAGACTGCTATTGTGGGATATATTCCAGAATAAGGCCAAGTGCAGAAAGGGCTCTTGACAGGAATATGCAGAATGCAACATGATCCTGGAAGGACAGAATCAAGGGGCCTGTCTGCACCACCGGCAGTAGTGCATGACAGTAGGGCATCTGCACTCTAAGTAGGCTGTTACAGCTTCCAATCACCCTCTGCCTATCCAGAAATTCACAAATTATTGATTAGCTGCAGAGCACGAAATCATGCTCCACACCTTCACCAACGTTGACCAAAAGCTTACCTGGAATGCCCAGGCAGTGGCCATTTGCACCTCTTCAGGTGCTCTGGGGTTGTTTGAGTGGTTAGGGAGACAGACTCTTGTCTGGGAATACCGGATTTGATTTCACCCTTCCCCACAAAGCCAGCTGGGTGACCTTGGGCTAGTCACAGCTCTCTTCGTACCTCTCACAGCCACCAGCCACTTCACAGGGTGTTCTATTGTGGGGAGAAGAATAGAAAGCTTTGAGTCCCCTTAAATGGGTGAGAAAAGCAGGGTAAGAAAGCCAACTGGTCTTCAGATGACCATACGCGCAACTGTGCATGAGCAGATCACCATCATCATGGCAACGGCGCTGATGCATGCATTGTCACGGAGGGTGCTGCAGCCAAAGTGATGGCTACCCAGAAGAGGACTGGCCACGGGATCGGTCTCTGCTGAGCAGCCGATCGCGCGGGGCTTAGGCTGTCTTTACCTAGCCCTTGAAAGCGTGAATGCTAGTTAACGCTGGGTGATCGTGCTCCTTTCCCGTCCAGCAGACAGGAAGGAAAGTGAGAAAATGCCCAAGTTAAGGAAGTGACACAAAGCAACCTCAAGAAGACACATCACAAGGGATTTATTGATTTATTTATTTATTATTATTTGTATTTCTATCCTGCCCTATACCCGGAGGTCTCAGGGCGGGTAACAGTGCTTAAAAATTCCGCACATTAAAACAGACAAACTATATTAAAACAATAACATCTACAACAACATTTTAAATCCAGAAAGTTAAAACAAACCAGTTATATATTAAAAACCGTACTAGTTGAAAGGTGGGGGGGTGGGGAGGAAATGTAACCACATTTAGCCGAAGGCCAGGGTAAAGAGGTGCGTCTTTACTGCCTTCCTGAACACGTACCGTCAGGCTGCTCTTATCCGTCAGCCAAAAGCGATTTTCTGGATTTTACGGTATGGAAACATCTGCTGAATGCACAGAAACTCCAATAAGTTTAGGGTAGGCTAAGTGGGTCTGTGAGAGTCCTTTATAGCTAGACAATTGAGAGTTTGCAAACTGCAGGACCGCTTAAGTGGTCAAATTAGTTTCATCTGGTAAAGCTCATCGTCTGGCACTTAGCATAACGAAGGAGTTGGCTAAATACTGTGATTAAGTTGCCATATGAGTTAATATACAGAGAGCTTCTCTGTATCTAGTTTCCCCACTGAAGAATGGCACGCACAACACTGCTGCAAAGTGAGTTGTTAGCAGCATCTAAGGAGGGAATGACTTGTGCTGCTTCCACACTACTAGAGCCGGGAGCTCTAGTGCAAGAATATTCAAAACATTCAAAATCTGATCGAATCTGTTCGAATCCAGACAGTTGAACATAAGAACATAAGAGAAGCCTCGCTGGATCAGGCCACAGCCCATCTAGTTCAGCATCCTGTCGCACACAGTGGCCCACCAAATGCTCATGGGCATCTCAATCAAATGTCTATACATTCATTTTTTAACATTTGGATGAATTCAAATGTTTTGAATCATTCGTGCAATTTATTCAGACATTCGTATGTGTACAGATTCTCTCACGCTGAAAGTGGACAGAAGCTGGATTAAACCTGAATTGTGACCACAATCCTGGGCTGCATCCCCATTATAAGCTTAATCCAGTTTTCCTAAACCAAAATAATAGAA
>MTQE01003491.1:6338729-6359697 GCA_014337955.1 Aspidoscelis marmoratus
CCCCCCCCCCCGGGGCCAGCCTACCCCAAATCTCCCCCCCCCCCGACCCACTTATCCGCTCCAGTGGTGCTCCAGGCCTCTTCCTGGGGCTTCTGGAAAGCCAAATAGGCTTTTTGAAAGCTGGAGACAGGGCTTTCTGGTCCCAGAAGGCCCTATTTCCAGCTTCTGGAAAGCCTTTTGGCTTTCCAGAAGCCCAGGAAGAGGCCTGGAGTGGCAGCCGAGTGCTCCCGCCAGCCTCCCTGGAGCCCCCTTACCTTTTGGGGCACTCTGGTGGTGGCCTGGGCTCTGGGTGGCGGTGGCAATGTGAGGTAAGTAGGGAGGGGGTGGGAGGAGAGGGAGGGGGGGGTGAGATTTATTAATTCCGTTCACAGATATTCATGGAATATCCATGCACAGGTACAAATACCCCCACATCTGGGGGGGTGTATTCGAATAGAATGTGGAAATTAGCTCCGGGCACACCCCTAGTCATAAGAACATATGAGAAGCCTTGCTGGATCAGGCCACAGCCCATCTAGTCCAGCATCCTGTCGCACACAGTGGCCCACCAAATGCTCATGGGCATCTCAAGCAGAGACAAGGACAAACCTATTCCTGTTTTAGAATCCCAGCAAATGGCCTTAGAAGCACTCCCCCCCCCCCAAAAGCTGGAAGTTCCACCCTTCTGGAGCCAACATTCTATGGAATCGGAAGCCGGTAAGAATCACGGACTTGGATGGGACCTCTAGGGTCATCGAGTCCAACCCCCTACTCAATGCAGGATTTCCCAAACTGTCCCAGACAGATGTAGTTCCAGCCTCTGCTTGAGGACCTTCAGCGAAGGAGAGCTCATCCTGAAGGTCTACCTTAGAACTATCACCTGTTGCCTTCTGAATCTGGTCCTTCTCTCATGGTTATTACCTCAAATGTCACCAAAAACAGGTCTTTTCCATAAAGATGTACCTGCCGGGTCCCTCAGGAGATAAGATGTGATTTTCCCCCAGCATGAAATGAACAAATCATTGGAGAGAGAGAGGAACACCCATCCAGCAGGCGTCTATATTTATCTTTAATAATATACTCGCATTTCAAGGAGTTTTACCGGAATTTAAACAACAATGAATGCATGCATGAAAAACAGACTGGGAGGTGGGGTAGGGGAATAATTAAGAGGCAGGAAATGTAAAATCCTAAGGAGGCTAAAGATGTCTGTGTGAATTTAAGAAAAAAAAACAATAAAACTCCACCTCAAGAAAAAGAATTGGCACTTTGTGTCCTTGTCTGAGAAGGGAATTTCATAACTGAGATCTCACTCTTATTCCCATTTCTCTCTTTCATTGTACTGGAGGCAGCAGGAGCTTAATGTCAAAGCAACTCCCTGGACATCAGAGGGTCACCAGTTTCATCCCTGGTATCTCCCATTTAGCAGGTAAAAATCACTTGCTAAGGAAGCTGCCCAGATGTGTCAGCGAAGTCAGTTCTGAGGTCAGATATCCCTTCTGTTTTCATTGTACCTCATCTAGTGGGAGTGGCCTTTGATAAATAAACCAGCAAAAAAAACCCACCCCTGGTATAAAGGAACCATATCAATTCAAATGATGCAAACAGAAAATGGTTCCCCAACCAGAAACAAACCACTAGAAATATCAATGGAGCGTTATTTATGTATAATTAAATATTATCAGCAGAATGATATAGTCATTCTCCTGAAACCATCACCCATAATGAAGTCTGACTTTGGGCAGTAAGAAATGTGGAAGAAGAAGAAGAGTTGGCTGTTCTACCCTGCTTTTCTCATCCATTTAAACCCACTGACAAAGCTTCTATTCTTCTCCCCACAGCAGAACACCTGGTGAGGCAGGTGGGGCTGTGAGAGCTCAGAAGAGAGCTGTGACTAGCCCAAGGTCACCTAGATGGCTTTGTAGAATCGAATCTTTAAAATTCGAATGTATTCACATTCGATTAGATTATAATAGATTTGACTCTGTTTGAATTTTCGATTCGAATTTGCACATACAAATGTCGGCAACATTCGCATCTGCCTGTACGCATCACTCTGCATCCGTACGCATCCCATATTGATCCCGTTTTCATCCCGTACAGATCTGTACAAATGTGTACAGATGTGGGAAAGATGTGTACATGCAAGCATGCATCTTGTATACACCTGTACACATATGGATGTCTGAATAATTCAAATGAATAGATTTGGAAATCCAATGTTTCAAATATTTGTCCCCATCCCTAAATCTATCTCCATATCAGGGTTTCAGAAATGATCTTTGAAGCTTACATAAGCCTCAGAGATGGAGCTGCAGCGTTTTTCTTGATCTGGACCGGATGTGGAAGCATCTGGATCCAGACAGATACAGCTAATCTGGAACAGGGAGCTCTTGGGATGGTTCTAGATTGGCATGGAGCTAGTCCAGTGTGGACAAAAAGTGTACAAGTGCAGAAATGGTCTCACCCATATACATGAGGCAACCTTACCATAGCAGTGTGGCGGGGGTGCTTGGTCCTATTACTCAGTAGAAGAAGAAGTGGACCACTTTGTCTCATTCAGCATTTTAGAGGAAGTACTGAAGGTCTTTGATAGAGGACCATTGCTTCCTTCACCAGTTTGCGCTCCTACTGACTCCATAGGTGGGAAGACACTCTACTAAAATGCCTTCCTTTCCTTTTCGCCTGTTCATAATAGACCATTTTTTTCCCCTCCTGTAACATGAACTGAGCAGCTTCAGTTTAAATCCTACCGACTTCCTTAGCTTTACCATATCTGTGGGCCATGATTAACACCCCAAGGCATCATTCATGTTCACAGTTCAGATGCCTGTGGCCGCAAATCCTGCTGCTTCCGAGGTGACATCTGTTAAGCTTTAATTCCACTCAGGCCTCTGTTGCTAAAGTTATCTCTTTGAAGCTTTGACATAAGGATAATGGGCCACGGAACCAGGATGCATGCTGAAGACAGCCAACTTATCTGCCTCGATGGAATTCTGAAGATCCTTTTGGCCGCGCGACCAGAAGTGGTGCGTTTCTGGTGACTCATTTGAGTGTGCTGCTGAAAGGGTCCTCGGCCTGGCATAGCAGACCATGGCATGCTCTGTCTGCAAGCCTTTCATGGTCGGTGGTACACCGGCAGTATTCCACTTGTGGGCTACTTTTAATGGTGTCCTATCCCTTTCCATGGCCTAATCTGACGCAGGGTCTTCTCAAAGGGTGGCGGTGTCGTGCCTCATGTCCTCGATGGCTCCTCAGAGGAAGCTCCCGCTCCTGCCAGGGAGGCGCGCCTCCGGGGCCTCCAGGGGCATGATTCTTTGAGACCTTCTTAAGAAACACCCAACTCTGCACCCACCGTTGTAAACAAAAGAATCTTCTTGGCAGCTCAGGCATCCATAGACGTGACGGCGCGTGCGCAGAGCATCATGTAGTTGTGGGGCATCATGTAGTTGTGGGGGGTGCCGCAGTCAAAATGGCAGTGCTCAGGGGAGGATGGGCTCCGGGATCGAAAGGTAGGTATTTGATCACATTTTTTTTTTTGGGGGGGGGAATGGCCAAAGTTGACTAATGCTTCAATTGTGAGCACTAGTCAACGACGCTGGTTAATCGCACTCCTTTCCTGTCCAGCGGGCAAGACGTGAAGTGCGAAAATGCCCTTGGTCGGCACGGTTCAATTTTGCAAGGGCTGGAACACCGTTATTCTACTCCAGCCAGGCTAGCACTGGAATATCCAGAGTTGCTGGGAGATTTCCTTTCCAGAGCCGTCCCCAAAGAAGGCACATTTGAAGCACGCATTGCAGCATACATGTTGTGTCTGTGCTGGCTGTTCAAGGGAAATCATTTTCAGCAATCTGAGAGATGCAACCGAAGTGTGATTTTAACAGGGCAACATGTGGTTGGCAGCATGAAATCCCAGCCCTTAATTGCTTCTTAGGCAGTAGATGGTGGAAGTACCCCAGTAATCTCCTTGAAGGGAGTGGATTCCAGGTTAGTACCTGTCCAATATCTGTCAGCTGCCTCCTGCAAAATGCTTCCTGGTCACCCAATTTATGCCCGGTGTTTACGTTGTCCAAAAGCTCTCGCATTCGTTCAAATCACAAGGAAGGGGCCATTTGCTTATTGGAAATTCTGCAAGGAAGGGGATTTAAAAATGCACATGCATAACCATTCTAAAATAAATACTCCCGTCTTCTGTCATCTGACAGGCATTGCTGATGGTTTCCTTTTGCTTCATCTCCCTTATTGGAGACTTACTGGAAAGATCTGCATGACGTCATTTTGACACCATGAGTGTAGCATATGTGTGCAGGGTCTGCACACCGCTGGACCATTACGGCATCCATACAGACCCACATTTAGTGTGTAAGCACAGTAGATGTAGTGTTGGAATACACTCAGCATATTTCCCACTCTTATGGCAGTGCCAGCGGCTTTTAGCACCATTTCCTGTATTTAAATAACCATACAGTCAGGAGCATCACAGCTGGGGAATGAAAGTTCCCTGGCAGGGACATCTGTGCAGCTGAACACATTGATGGGCATGCGCTCAGCATGCTACTGGTTTAAGAAGAATACTATGCGCATAGTGATTTCTTTTTTTCTTTTTTCTTTATTTTGGAAGTTGATTTGGTTATGTGTATGCATTTTTAAATCTCCAGTTTGGTCTAGTGGTTAGGGAGCCAGACTCTTATCTGGAAATACTGGGTTTTATTCCATACTCCTCCACAAAGCCAGCTGGGTGACCCTAGGCTGGTCACACGGTCTCATGGCCCCAACTACCTAACAGGGTGTCTGTTGTGGGGAGAAGAACAGAAGGTTTGTCAGCAAGTGAGTCCCCTTAAATGGGTGAGAAAAGGGGGGTAGAAAAGCCAACTCTTCCTCTTCCTCCATGAAGCCAGCTGGGTGACCTTGGGCTAGTCACAGCTCTCTTCTGAGCTCTCACAGCCCCACCTATCTCACAGGGTGTCTGTTGTTGGGAGGAGAATAGAAAGCTTTGTCAGCCGCTTTGAGTCCCCTTAAGTTGGCGAGAAAAGGGGGGTAGAAAAGCCAACTCTTCCTCTTCCTCCATGAAGCCAGCTGGATGACCTTGGGATGGTCATAGCCAACTCTTCTCCTCCTGTTCTTTTTCATGGGGCAAACTTTTGGCTGCCATTAAAGTAGGGTGACATCACTGGTTCATGGGACAGCCAATCTACTACGGGGTAGAATCCCTTGGAAAGTATTTGCTCCCTTGAGTAAACAGCAAGGTTAATGGGTTTCAATCAAAACCATTTAAAAATAATGCTTTCAAATCAACAAGAAAGGAGGCTAATTGAAATACAGTAATTGATTTAAATCGACTCTCCAGCTTTCTGATTCATGGGTTTTATGAACAGGAAAGTGTGTGTTAATTGCTACAGTCTGATAAAAAGACCAGATTGCCACTCAAGGGAGCCTTGGCATTACCCACCTATAGGGTGCTCTGGTGACAAAGGCACAAGACTCCTGCCCCTTTAAGAGCTCTACTGGAGAGGCAATTTCGGCAGGTGTGGTGGCCAAGGGCCAAGTGCTGAAACCTGCGCTTGCTGATAAACAGAGGCATTTTCGCACTACACTCGTTCCATTTGGAACGGGTGTAGGACGGGAAGCCTAAGACACTTCAGGACGCTTTGACCATTCACACATAGGAGTGCAGGAACGCGTGTAAACGCATTCCAGCGCGCCTGTGTGCGAATGCTCAAAGCATTCTGAAGTGCCTTAGCCGGCAAACGCCGGCAAGGGGCGGGGAGACGGCTGCCGAGGCTCTCGCAGCCGGCAAGGCAGGCAATCAGCTGATTGTCAGCCAGCGCCGGCGGGGGAGGCGAGCCCGCGGCTGTCAGGGAGAAAGAAACGTGAGCGAATGCTTCTCTCCCCGAACGGCAGCGGGCACTTCGTCCGCGCCGGAACGGATGTAGAGCACTTTAAAGTGCTCTACATCTCGAACGCGCGCAAGACAGGTCCGGACGCGTCGGAGCGCAAGCCCCGCTGAGGCAATGCGTATGCTGCGTTCGAGGCTGTCTTGCACGCGTTCGAAAACCCCGTGTGCGAAAACGCCTCAGATCCCTCTTCCACACCACTGTGAAAAGAGCCAGAGGAGCTCTGGTACTACAGACTATTCAGTAATCTGGGGGCTATCACTGAGAAGGCCCTATCCAAGATCCTCACCCCCTTAAGCTAATGAAGGATTAGTAAGAGGGGCAGTTATGAAGAGTTTGATTTGGCTGTATCTACATATATGTGATTGTACAGGACTGGGTTCCTCCACCTGTTCACCTGCAGGACTTCAAAGTACTGTATGAAACAGAGGATACAGAACTTTCTAGAATCTAAATCTGGTAGCTGATGAGTAAAACAGGCTTATTTTGGGGGGGATGTTGAAAAATGTTGTTGAAAAATGATAGAAATAAACAAGAAAACAAACATAGCAGGGGCCATGGTATGAAAAAGGATCTTATTCATATAAAAACTTGGTTGCCATGTAAAAAAGGAACCAGGGCTTCTCCATTTAATTGTTGTACAGACCGTTTCAGCATTTTAAGCTTGGTTGGTTGGATGCCTGGTTGATGCCATCAAGTTGTAGCCAATTCTTGGTAATCCTATGCGTGGACTTTCTCCAGACAGGGCTTTCTTAGATCTGCTAGGGAGGGTTTCACTATTGGCCCAGTTGAGTCTGTCCATCTGCTATCTGCTGGCCTCTTCTGGAGAGACAGGCAGGAGGCCTCTCAAGGCCAGTGGCAGGGGGTGCATCCCCATAGGCTTTTAAATGTGAACTGAATCTGAATTTGGCATCCAGTGTCCCCATTCAATTTCTTATTCCTGGATTTGATGAGGACTATCCTGCAGAAATCCAGAGGAAAAAGAAGCCCTGATGAAAACAGGACTCAGTTCTCTTTTTGGAGCTGAGCTCTCTCCCCACCTCCAAATGGAGACACCAGGGGGTTACTTGGGGTAAAGGTCTAGTCTTTTGGCCAATGGTAGCCAGCTGTGGGTGGGATTTCACAGATGCAAAGCTCCCCCCTCCCTTGCCATGCTCACAATGCTAGAGCCTCGATCGAAAAAGGCAAAAAGTGGGGAGAGCTGCTTAACACAGTTTTGCCTTTAAAACCTTTTTGCTGGAAACATTTGTATCTTTTCTGATGATTGTTATCAGAAAGATACATTTTATAAGCAAAAAGTCTTTGCAAAAAGCAGCTCACCTCCGATTGTGCTGTGCTTGCTCCTTCACTGATCTGCTTGAGCGCACAGTTCCTGATATTGTCAAAAGGGAGAGTTGTGAAAAGGAGAAAGTAATCAGGTTTAGAAAGAAAAATTAAGTGCCAGCTTTTAACTTTAACTTTTAACTTTAAGTGTGTGAATGAAGGGGAAAGTTTTGCTGCTTTGATCGCAGGCAGGGTTTGCATGGGGGGGGGGATTTAAAAGTCCTGTTCTGAGTGGGGACGGCTATATTCGGATTAATTGTTAGGCACTCTATTCGGATTAAAAATACTCTCTAAAAATAATCCAAACAGGACTAAATCAGGACTAAAAAAGCTGAGATTAGATGGATTAGACCGGTTCTAATGTTCTCCTTCTCCACACGTATCTGTGGCAACCCCACCATAGTGAAATCCCACCATAACCTATTTTGGGAAAACCCAGCTCTGATCACAGGTCTTTCTGAAATGGTGTTGTAACATAATTTATGGAAGGAGTCACCACCTTGTCTGTGCACATGTGTGGACGCCAAAAAGGACGGCTGGGCGTGTGTGGTGGTGGTGGAGATCATGAACTTCTGTATTTTGCACTGTTGAAATGCCCAGATGTGCCCTCACTATACCATGCACAGACAGTCCCATCCCCATATTGTCTCTTCAGCGAGCAATTATTCCGGAGGGCTTTCCTCTGGAATATCACTTCTTAACGCAATAATCGTCCGGCCCCTGGCGCTGCCCTCAGTTTTGAGCGTTTCTCTTCTGTTCCCATTCTCCAACTATAAATGGGAATTATTGCCTTCTACTTTGCAGAAGGTGAACAACATTAGAATTTTAAAGCACTTTGCATTTTCAAAGTGCTGTATTAATGATTTAAAATAATCACCCTTCTTTTAAAAGGTAATGGTTGGTAATTAAATGTCACAAGGGTTTGCTAAACCATGACAGCAATATTGCTGGGGTCCAGAGCCTGGTCACTGAGCAGCTTTCTGGAACACTTTCCAGCTGACTTGGCTGCCCATTAAACAAGAGTTTGGGGGCCATAGTGGGACCAGGTTCCAGGCTGTGATCAGACACAGCAAAAAAAGGGCCTGTTGGTGGCTCCTCAGAGAACTCTGTCTACCCCTCTCTGGGCTACATTACTGGGCTACAAAAGGTGCATTAGAGAAGACTTGGGAACAGGAGGGCCACACACCACGTCTCAGAGGCGCCTCTGAGGGGCCCCTTTAGTTATATCTGAACACAGACTCGGTTCCCTCTCTGGGACCTAAAGTGCTAATACAAGTTGGCTTCTGGGGTGTTGTTTTTCAGGGACGCCAGATCGTAATTTGATGAGCCAAGAAACATTGGACGAGATATAAATTCAGCCCCCATTTTCCAAAGGCTCTATTCCGTAGCCACCTCAGGGCAGAGGTTCAGATTGCATTTCTTATTAGAGCAATAACACGTTTGTGTAACAAAGGCCGCACCTCCACCTACCCAGGAATGCGCAGCAAACCTGGATTCCTGCTCCAAGGACCCTTAAGTGGAGAAGATGGGAGCTCTTCACCCAAGAACACCCCGGCTGAAGTGAACATGGATTCCTGCACCTTGGTGATTTCTTCTTCTTGTTATTTTTGTAAAGATTCATCATAGGTTCCCCCTCTTCCTCCAATGGCCTGGCAGGTCGGTACTGAAACCACAGGCCTAATTGCATTCTGAGTCTCTGGAGCTATGTGACTTTGATCATTCTGCGCAGAAAACTTTGTCCCCGACGCAGCATTTGAGCCTTCAGAATCCCCGCTGCCAGAGTATTGGTTTCCGTCCCTTACTTCTGAAAACATCCACGGTCTGCCCCCTCCTGCTTTACCCTTCTGTGTTTAAGCCGCCGATTGCATCCTTTCTTGTCGTCCCCCCCCCCGCATTTCCAGATGAAAAGGCATGCAAAACTGAGATAATTTAAAGGGGAGGGAAAGTTTAATTTGAGAGCTCAGCCTCTGTATCACAGAATTCCAGAGATTATGACTGACGGAGTTCAATTTTGACTCCGCTGTTTACTGGGGTTCTGGCTTGCAGAGAAGAAACAGGGTGCTTTGTGCCCTTGTTCAACTTTGTTCACTTGCGTGATGGACAGAGGAAGATGCAGCCCAAATGGCCAGGGAGAGGCTCAAAAAAGCGGCTCTCTTGGAAACTCCTTATAAGTACTTCAAAGGTGGTTGTGGAGGAAGAGGTGGCTTCAAAGAATCCTGCTAGGTCAGGCCACAGCCCATCTGGTCCATTCTTCCTAGGATACTTGCTGGTTTATCTACTGGCTGGGGAGGACCGTCCTGAGCTGGTTCGGCTCCTTCACTTGAGTGTCTGCTGGTATCCTGGGTCCAAGTTCAACCCCATCCTAACAGTCTGTCCTGTTTGCTTTGGAGCATTAACAGGTCCCTGGCCGCATCCCCATTACAAGCTTAGTTCGGTTTCGATACGCTTTCAATCCTCGCAGACCCCACGTCAGTTTGGCTTAACATGCTTTCCGCGTGTTAAATCGCCCCAAAGCATTGTAATTGTTAACCCTCATTTCAACAGGTCTCACTCCGGTTCGTGCGCTTGATACGTGTTACATTTTTTACTGTGGGGACCCTACCGTTTTAAGGGATGAGAATCCATGTTTAGGGTTTCCCTTCCCCAATAGCTTGCTTCCAAAGATAGTGATTTCAGTGTAAAAATCCACCCTTTACAGCATCTGCTACACTGCAGCAATCTGATAACACTTCATACCTGATAACAATGTTGCAATTTTGCACAATTCTAGCTCTTTGGATTTCTGACCTTTAGAAAGGGAAAGGAAAGCAGCTGGAGGTTCTGGGAGACGTGTGAATGTTTAAAGCAAGGGGGCTTGAGTTGCTGCTGCTGCTGTGTGCCCTGGGCAATGGGGAGAGGAGGGGAAAGAATCGCTGGCTGCCCGCTGCCATTTTTCCTCCATCCAGGCAAGCGGCAGCCATCCAGCTAGGCTCCGTGAAGGAGTCTCTTATGGGTGGCGCGTTCACACCAGGAGGAAGAGGGCATGGCAGCCCTGAAAAATGGCTTTTAGAAAGCAGCCACTTGAGTCCCTCTTTGAATCACGTATGCCATGTACGATCCTCAGAATCCGGATCCAACGTGATTGAGTTGAAAGTAATGGGATCAGGCAAATTCGCGTTTGCATCCGGTTCTATTATTTCGGTTTAGGGAAACTGGATTAAGCTTATAATGGGAATGCGGCCTTAAGCAGCCCCGTTGATTAATCGTGTAGATGCAGCCAACATCCAGAGTATATTCCTTCCCGCTGCTGATAATGCAGCCCCTCAGTGAATAAATCGAGCAGTGGCCAAGAACCCAAGTTGGGGGCACCTGGACCAGCCGGGCAGCTGTTGTGGTAGTTTCTGGGGGGCTGGCAAAGAAGCTCTTCTCACACAATGGGAGCTACTAGGGATTTGCACAAATATTCGTAGGCATTCGAAATCCGATCGAACGTGCCGAATTTCGACATTCTAACTCAAATGGAATGTCCTGAAATTCAAATGTAAACATTCAAATTGAATGTCAAACTTCAGATCTATTCTTTCAAGTTATCTAGACATCCGTATGTCTATGGGTTCGTACATGGTGCGTATTTGAAGATCGGCATCTGTACGCATTTGTACAGATCCATACAGGATGAAAATGGGTTGCATACCGGATAACTATGGGATGTATCTGGACATGTACAGATACGTACGGATGTGGGGAAGATGCATACGTGCCCATACGAATGTTGTTGACATTCATATGCGCAGATTCGAATAAAAAATTCAAACAAATAGATCCGAATTTGGTAAAGACAAATCCAACTTTGTTAAATCTGAATTCAAAAGATTCAAATCGAATCGGATTTTCGGGTAATAGATTCTAATAGAATGTCAAAAACCCATTTGTGTGTGTCCCTAGTGGCTACAACCCTGATTCTGGTACCAGGCAAATTTGGATGCCAGTTATCCCTGCTGACTGCACCCCGCAGCTTTTATCCCCTCGCACCTTTTGGCTTTGCGCTCATATTCATGAGCTTAACTCTTCCTTTTGTGAACTTGCACTGCGAGTTGGACCGGAAGAGCTCACGAAACTGGGCTCTCCTGCTTTGCAGGCCATGCTAGCATATGAGGCGACGCTTTTGGGGTGGGCGGAGGCTGCAGAGCGCTGTATGATCTGCTTGAAGGATACCTTCCTTCTCCAGGGCTATGGGCATGCCAGATGCAGCGGCAACAAAAGGGAATCTGCCGTGGTCGCGAAGGGAGCTGCCCCAGTCAATGCAAATTCTAGGCATCTTCCAGGGCCCCCGGGTGTGGTAGAGTTAATTTAGATGGAGCAGGAGCAGGTAGGGAGTGAATTGTGGTGCCCTGACCTGGGGAACAGGTTCTAGTCATACAAGCTGTGTGAAACGTTTCTATTGGCCCTGGGTACCTGGTAGAAACAAGTAGTTTCTTGTTCCTTTGTTTGGTGCTCAGCGGCATGAAAACCACTATAGAAAACCCAGCTTGGCTCTTTTGAACACCTCTGTTGATTGGATTTCTTTCTCTGGCCCTGTTTTTCTGTCCCTTCCCTCAGCCCCCCAACCTAGCCCCTGTCATTCTGCTCTGCAAAAAAGCACACGAACCAAAACAAAACAAAAAAATCCCTTTGGTTTTTTTTCCACAGCGCCTAGCTAAGCTGACAATTGGTAAAACCTTCCAGGCTACTGATACTGACCTCAGTGCTTTTCACAAGGTTTTTGTGTTTTTTTTTTCTTAAAGAAGAGCCAATATTAAGAGTTGTTGAAAGAAATGCTAGGGCTTGAACTTTGAGAAATGCGGCAGATGCACGAATAAATCATAAAGGCGAGAGCCCAGCAGTTGTCCACAGCTTTCTTCTGCAAATAAACTGAGCCCTGCCTTTGCCTTGGTTTGAGGACCAGGTTCTGTGAGCACTGCATCCGGACAGGGTGACGAGTCCGTGGGTAATGCACAAGAACATTTTTATTTGACAGACACGTTTAACCATTCTCCGGTGTAGCTGCGCATTATTCACCTGATGCTCCGGGTTCTAAAAACAGTGGTTTTAAGCACTCCTGCTGAGGAATATTGTGTTATTCTGCATTTTGCATCTTTGTGTGAGAACTTGCCTTCACCTAAAGATGCAGGTGGACCTATCAGAACATTCCCCACGCTGAGCATGCGGAGAGTGATGGAACATGTGGACAGAAGAATTTCAGCATTGCAATGTCACAAAAATGCTAAAAGGTGGAGTATCAACATTGGGTCAGGCATGTGGACGGCAGGTCCCTGTTCTGAGGTATAATTTTCGGAAAAGGCCCAGTGCGGAAAGAAGAAGAAGAGTTGGCTTTTCTACCCTGCTTTTCTCACCCATTTAACGGGACTCAAAGCGGCTGACAAACCTTCTGTTCTTCTCCCCACAACAGAATACCCTGTGAGGTGGGCGGGGCTGTGAGAGCTCAGAAGAGAGCTGTGACTAGCCCGAGGATACCCAGATGGCTTTGTGGGGGGAGTGTGGAATCAAACCTGGTATTCCCAGATAAGAGGCAGGCTCCCTGTTCACTAGACCAAACTGGCTCATGGGCAACTGTTTAAATGTCTTGTTTGAGTAATGGGCCTTGCAAATTAGCACCCCAGTGGCTAGAAACATGTATTTGTTCCCAAGGATGTGTGGACTCTCAAGCCGGTAGGTGCTATCGGGAAACAGTGATAAGGGGACTCAAAGCAGCTGACAAACCTTCTATTCTTCTCCCCACAACAGAACACCCTGTGAGGTGGGTGGGGCTGCAAGAGGTCAGAAAGAGACCCGTGACTAGCCCAAGGTCACCCAGCGAACTTTGTGGAGGAATCGAACTGGGACACTATCCAAGAGTACAACATTCTAACCACAAGACCAGACTGGTTCACAAAGGCCCCCTTCTCTGTCTTCCACCTTACCTGAGAGGAAAGTGGATAATCTTGTGATGCTGTCGCTCTCTGTGTTCACCTCTTCAGCCCCCTTTAGTTTACACTGGTTATCCACCGTATTTGCTTTTTGTTTGTGGTTGGCTTAAAGGCTCCGTTCTGCAGCCACGAGGGCAGAGGCCAAACCACCAGGATCTCTTCATGTTAACCCCACTGTGGCTACTCAGGTCTGTGGGCGAGAGAGGTGGCCGCCAACGCTGCCCACCGCCGATGTCACCTGGAAACGCTGCGCTCGGGAGAACGGTGCCAGCACCTGAGAAGCAAACTCCCTGTACCCGAGCGTCTGACTTCAGTCGGAGGCTCCTCTGTCTCCTTTGTGCGTAGACAATATTTGTATTTTCTGAGACTCACAGCAAGGGCATCTTCTGATCAATCGAACCTTAAGCCCCTTGTCAGTAGCAGGTCTGGTGTCACCGTGGATTACACAGGGAAGCTTCAAAGAGCTAAGAAGAGAGTTCAGGCGACGTGGTAACAACATTACCAAAAGAAAAAAAACAAAGTTAAAAATTCCCCCAGCATGCCAGATGATTCATTTTCCTCGAATAAAAAAAGTGACTCACATTTCAAAGGAAGTACTTCTGAAAGCTGGCCGGAGCTTGAAGGAGAACACGGAGGAATAGACCAATAAACCGCCCAGTGAAAAGACGATTGAGGAAAATTCTAGGCCACCAGGAAGATGACATTCGCAGGTCCCTGATAGCTACGGTGGAAGAGTGTGTCCTAAATATCTGACAATAGTGATGTGATGTGAGTGGCAGTGTCCCCCCCCCTTTCAAACTTAAACTGGGAATGGGAAAATTGCATCAATGCGCAGAGTAGTGGCGTATAATTTCTGGCATTTTCTGTTGCAAGTTGGAAGAGAGCCCCTTCCAGAATTAGACTCAACGTCTGCCATCCTTGAGCATTTTGCTGGGATCCCCAGTCTGGCATCCATGAGCAAATAGAATCTCGAAGGCTTTTCTTTCCTTTCCAGCTCAGCTCACCTGTAACTCACCTGCAGGCGGGCGCAGGTGATTGTCAGGTTTTGGAGAAGCTCCTGTTCTGATCAGTGAACAGGGCCTGCTGTTCACCTGTACCTGTCTGCTTTGAAGGAGAAAGGCAAGTTAAAGGCTGTTTTATTTTACCTAATTTGCCACACCCATCTTAGAGAATGTGTGTTCTGCTCCTGTGCTCAAAATCTTTAACCCACAGAGTACATAAGCACATGGACTGTCTTTCTTCTGTCTCAGGTGTTCCCAAACATGGCTGCCCAGATGTTGTTGGGACTACAGTTCCCATAACCCACAGGGATTATATCCAAGGATATGGTCTGTACCAACATGCAGATGGCAGGCTCCTATTCCAGAATACAATCCAGAATAAGGCCCAGTATAGAAAGGGCATCCGTCCCTATAAGTGGAGGCAAAATTGGCAAATAGAGGTGTGCAGAAATGAAAATTGTGTGCTTGCTTTCCTATCTGTTTGCCTTATAGCAAACCATTTAATTGGACAAACATTTGTTGATGTTTGCTTTTGCACTTGTACAAGCCCATTTAAAAGCCCTTTTCAAGGCCAAAGGCACAGCAAATGCAGCAGGCGAACCATTCAATCGAATTGTTGAATGGGGGAAACGAGTTCAGTCTGAGTGAATTTTGGATATTCAAATCTCCGCTTGTTCGGTTCGATACCTCTCCAAACACAAGACTATTCAACTGAGTTTTCAAACAGGAAGCAGATTTTGCCCTCAATAATTCAGGACTTCAGTCCATTCAATTCCCAGTTGGCTAACAGGAGCATAATCCGCTGCGTTCACTTTGCTAGTCTGCTGGTGCTTGTAAAATTTACTTACTGTGTTTACTGGTGTTAATTTCCAGGCGGTTTTGTATCAAAGAGCAGCCTTTTAGCATCTCACTTAACACTGGCTTTCTCTGCTTGTCCTCTTGTAAGTGCTACATTTTTGATGCTTTATCTTCGACCTCCTGCTCCCAGAGAACTCCAGAAAGACGCCATTTCTGCTCTGGTCTCTTCCATTTTCGGCTAGACTCTTTTTGTGCCCAGCCCTTGCCTACCAGCTATAGATATTTTGGATTAATCCCCATCAGCCCCCCCAGCCAGCATGCAAACTGTTACCCAAAACATTTTGGAGAGCACTGATTTGATGAAATCTGTCTGAACCAGTCTAGGGGTGAGTTGCATTCAGGATTTAAAGTGCTTTGAGACTGTTTTGAGTGCTAACTGTTCCCAAAGTTTTAAAAGAATCTGCAGTTTCTGAGGATTAGAGGTCCCGAAACGCAGATTATCTGTATTCAGATTGAAAGAGGTCTGCTGGATTTAGAAATACTCCACACTATTTAGCAAATGGGAAGGCAAGTGGGTTTTGGGGGGAGGGAACCGTGCTTTAGGGACATTCTCAGTTTCCCTGACCCAATGAAAAGCTGTGATCTCCCCTCCCTAGACTCCTCTTCCCGGGCTGTCCACAATTATGTGCTAAGGAGATTGCCCTGGCTGAAAGGGAGGTGTGGGGGAGGTGGTGAAGAATAAAGAACCTGCAGTAGCTAACAAGAGACACATGTATTGGGGACTGAGATGTAACAATGTATCAGGGAGTGAAGTGTCTGATTTTACAAAGCGATCAGTGATCATGAAAGATGCAAAGCTGCTGGCTCTTGTGTAAAAGCCTGCCTGCACCCCCTTTTGCCTCACTCCTCCTGCCATTTTGTGTTGCTCGGATCTATTGATCTCATCCAAAAGATCAATTTAAGAAGGGGAAGTGATCTTTAATGTTCTACTGCCTTGTTAACATGAGAAAGAAGCTGAGAGCCAGTTTGGTCTAGTGGTTAGGGAGCTGGACTCTTATCTGGGAATACTGAGTTCGATTCCACCCTCTCCCATGAAACCAGCTGGGTGACCTTGAGTCACGGCTCTCTTCTGAGCTCTCACAGCCCCACCTACCTCACAGGGTGTTCTCTTATGGGGAGAAGAATAGAAAAGCTTTGTCAGCTGCTTTGGGTTCCCTTAAATGGGTGAGAAAAGCAAGGTAGAAAAGCCAACTCTTCTTCTTTTTCTACATTAGTGGGGGAGGCGGTAAACAAAAGCTGCTGCCATAGGACTCCATGATCTCCAGGAGCAGGTTCATATAGAGGGTGGGGTTTGAATTGCCCACCCCGATGAAGTCAGGGTCTGACAGCGTCCCCTTGCTGACTGCATGGGGAGGCAGTTCTCCTGAGGGGAGGGGGTTCCTTCCCTGCCGGGCACTGAAAAATGGAGAGTGAGTCTGCATTATAATTTAGCCGTGGGAGTGCAAAACACCAGACCTTGCTGCTGATTTTTAAAAACCTGATTTAAAATCAGGTTAAGTCGCGTAGTGGGAACCTAACCTAGGATTTAAAAGATGTGCCCTTTCCCCTTTCCCTTAAACCTTTTTATCTGTGGGTTTTTTTTCTTTCAAAACCCCAATGAAGCTGCTCTAACTACACATTAGAAAAAGAGTTGGTGGTTTCTTTTAATAGCAGAGCCTGGGCTTGTAGGCAGATATTCAGAGAGGGCAATTCCCTCTGGCACAGAGAAGAGCGAAAGCAAAACCAGTTAGTCTTTTTCTCTCCCCCCCCCTTTTTTTTAAAGGAAGGGAAAAAGTGGCAAATGGCCACACTTGTGTTTGGATCTAGCATCCAGGGACTGCACAGGGAGGAGCTGAAGAGAGTAAGGAAACACAGAAGGAAGAAATGAGAAGCAGATTCATGGGAAGGTTTAGTGCCCTATAGAGAGCATACTGCAGAGCTATGTATTGATTTACCTATGGCGTTTATATCCCAGTTTTCTTGCTGTGTGCTGTTCCTATCTCTTCTGTTTCATCATCACGGTGGCTCTGTAAGGGATGCTTAGCAGAGAGGGAGCCACTAGGGGCGCGCATGAATGCACTTTCTGGGATTCGATCCGATTTGAACCGAAATATCCAAAAATTCAATTCGAGTCGAGTCTTTAAAATTCAAATTCATCACAAATTCGATTTGAATTTGCACTTACAAATGTCGACGGCATTCGTGTGTGCCCGCACGCATGTTACGCATCCTGTACACACATCCGTACGCGTCTGTACACATCTGTATCCATCCCACAGTTATCCCGTATGCAACCCGTTCTCATCCTGCACTGATCCACACCCCCTATGAAACACCCCAAGATCCTGCGTGGCCAATCAAGGATTTGAAACCAGGGGGGCTTTCCACGGTTACCCGTATGCTAGTCTAGGAAGGGGTCCAAAGGCCTCCCTTCCACATTGTGGACCAGTGAACAGGAAGACGTTGAGCCCTGCTAGCACACTGCAAAATGGCCACATAGGCTGCTTCTGCGCGGGCCCTAACCCTATAGAACCCATTAAGAAATGGATTGGTATGGATTTTGTACCTTCTCCACTGTGGGGCCCATTACGACACCATTGGGATTGTGTCCTCCGCACAAGCATCGCCAAGTTCCAGATCTAGTGGGGTTTCCGGGCCCCATAATCCGGATTAGCAATTAGCAATTTGTTCCTGTGCCTGGAAAACTAGATTTCTGACTGCGTGTCCACACACATGCCAGTGGGGTCCAGGGGTGGGTGTATGTAGAAGAAGAGTTGGCTTTTATGCTCTGCTTTTCTTGCCCTTTAAGCGGCCTCAAAGCAGCTGACAAACCTTCTGTTCTTCTTCCTTAAGGGGACTCAAAGCGGCTGCCAAACCTTCTGTTCTTCTCCCCACCACAGACATCCTGTGAGGTAGGTGGGGCAGTAAGAGCTCAGAAGAGAGCTGTGACTAGCCCAAGGTCGCCCAGCTGGCTGTTACATTCCCTCTTTGTCGAATGACTACGCATATGAGCTACGCAACAAGTGGCCAGCAACGTAGTAGCTATGTAAGCAACTATGCAGCCGTCTCCCTTCCGTGCCCACTGTCCATGGAAGTGACTCTTTGCTAACAATTGTGCAGGCCAATTGCAGCATGCTGTGGGTGGCACTTTCAGCACAGGATGGGTGGTACGCCATCCACACGGCAGCCCTGTTTTGCACCCATTGCCACTGGGTGCTATATGCCCTGTGCAGAAGTATGGGTTCTTTGTTTAGATCTGGAACGACAAGGAACGGGTTCCCCAAGGACCGGATTCTTGGAGATCCGGATTTACTTAATCCGGATTAACTACAGTAAATGCAGAAACGGCCCTAGACCAGAAGTACCGGTAGACCTGCAGACCACCCAGCACAGCGCATTCTGCCTCCTTTAGGCCATCCACCATCACCCAGACATGAGGAAGTGGGAGCCGGACTGGAATTCCAGGCCAGCCTTAGTCCACGTCAGTCCTGTTTAAAGAGGATTGCGTTTTAGGACAGACTAACTGCTGTAGGTCGTCCTGCAATTTGTGTTAGCATAAAATCGTGTGAATCACACGTGCTGCTGGACGACTCAGGTCATCCTGAAACTCACGTATAACCAGGCCCTAGGAGGTTCTAGCCTGATAGTTTAACCACTCTGGCATTGGTAACTAAAGATGCCAAAGGGATCAGGAGCTTTGTGTAAATGCACATGAGAGTAATTTACGGAGGGTAATGCAAGGTGATGCCATGAGATGGAACCATGGAGAAAGGGCCATATAGGCCACCGAGTCCTGTTCCCTGCTGTATGCAGGAATAATTCTGGCAGCTTTTATCAGCGTAATTGCTGCTGTTTCTTTTTCTTTCTTTTTTTGCTACCTTTCTGCAAATTACGTGGTTTTGCGCTTTCAATCCATGAACAGCTTTCATGTTCTTGAAGGTGAAGGCGTAGAGGCAGAAAATGTCCAACATGGCTGTCGTTGAGAAATATGCTCAAAAGCAGAGCATATATATATTTTGCACACGGAAAGTCCTAGCTTCCGTCCCCGGCACCTTCCTCAAAGAAGGCAGTGGGAAATCACTTCTGATTTTCTGCGCCAAGAAAGCTGCATGCATGGGTGCATGTAATCACCAAGAGATCGTTTTCGTCTTTACACGGAAGGGAAAAAAAAATCTATGCATTAGCTTCCAATAGAGATGTACAAAAGGCTACTTTGAAGGGAGGAGCTTCATACTGGAAGCCCTTCCCAAGGCAGAGGAGGTGGTGGTCTGGTGGTGGCCCATCTGGTGGTGGCACTCTGCCCTCTGGATGACTCTCCAGCCTGGATGGGCCCTGATCCTTTGGAGCTGCTTCCTTGCAGGACTGGGTCCCCCTTGTCACTGCTCTGGACTCCACCTGGTCTCAGCTACACCAGAGACCACAAAGGACTGTTGTTTATGGCTTTAAGCTGCTGGAAGCCCTGCCTGAGAGGAAGAGAACTTTGCCATCCCTCCAAGGGTGGTGGTCTAGTGATGGCTACCTAGACCACTTTGCCCTCTGGATGACTCTCAAGCCTGGATGGGCCCTGATCATTTGGAGCTGCTTCCTTGCAGGACTGGGTCCTTCTTCTCACTGCTCTGGACTCCACCTGGTCTCAGCTACACCAGAGACCACAAAGGAGAGCTGCTTATGCCATCCCTCCTGGGGTGGTCTCGTGGTGACAGCCTAGACCACTCTGTCTTCTGGGCGACTCTCCAGCCTGGCTGAGCACTGATATCTTGGAGGAGGTGATTCTTTGTGGTACAGGGGCCTTCAGTCAGCTGCTCTGGACTCCACTTGGCCTCACCCACCTCGATTTGTGTGTGTGTGTGAGAGAGAGAGAGTGAGTGAGTGAGTTTTGGCTTATTTTGCAATATTTTGTGTGATGTGCAATTTTTATAATGTATATTTATTATAATGTTTTGATCGTTATTTTGCATTGTATATTTTCTGTTTGTAAACTGCCCTGGGCAAATATTCTTTTGGAAAGGCGGTATACAAATAAAATGGAAATGAAATCTCGTGCCCAATGCCAAACATTTGCCACGAAATCCATATTTTCCACAGAATATTTTTCCCTCTAGGGAAAGCAATAACAGCCATAGAATGAGGTGAGGTGAGCCCCTACGTCTGCTCCCTTGGCTGCCCCTCCTAGTCTCCTCTGGAGGTGGGAGGGGGCAGGGCCAGATCTTTCTGTGTTGGGCTGTGTGATCCATGTGGCCCAAGGCAATCTCAGGTCAATCTTCCTCCAACCTCTGCTGCCCCCCAATTTCTCAAAAAGTTAACAGGTTTGGCAGGGCAAATCTGCTCCCCAGTTATAAGGGACACTGCTAATTCAAATGCTCTGTGGAGCATTCAAACCAGTATTTGGCACATCCCTAGATCTTAAACAATTTTTCTTTTTCTTTCTTTCTTTCTTTCTTTCTTTCTTTCTTTCTTTCTTTCTTTCTTTCTTTCTTTCCTTCTTTCTTTCTTTTCCTTTCCTTCCTTCCTTTCCTTTCCTTCCTTCCTTTCCTTTCCTTTCCTTCCTTTCCTTCCTTCCTTCCTTCCTTCCTTCCTTCCTTTCTAATAGCTGCAACCTTCTCATAGGACCCTTCTAGCGCATGCTCCTATTTAGCCATCCCCTTTGACAGGTGCTTTGAGTCCCCTTCAATGGGTGAGAAAGGGCGGTAGAAAAGCCAAGTCTTCTTCTTCTTCTTCTTCTTCTTCTTCTTCTTCTTCTTCTTCTTCTTCTTCTTCTTCTTCTTCTTCTTCTTCTTCTTCTTCTTCTTCTTCTTCTTCTTCTTCTTCTTCTTCTTCTTCTTCTTCTTCTTCTTCTTCTTCTTCTTCTTCTTCTTCTTCTTCTTCTTCTTCTTCTTCTTCTTCTTCTTCATCATTGGCTTGCCTGGATCTTAGTTGGTATCACTCCGGCCTCCCCATCTCTCTCAACAGTGCCAGAGCTGTATTCTAGCTTGCCTGCGTGCGTGACCTT
>MTQE01003491.1:6367596-6381294 GCA_014337955.1 Aspidoscelis marmoratus
CCCCCTCCCTCCCTCCCTCTTTCTTTCCCTCTCCCTCCTTCCCTCCTTCTTTCCCTTTCTCCCTCTTCCTTCCCTCCCTCTTTCCCTCCCTCTCTCTCTCCTCCCTTCCTTCCTTTCTCTCTTTGCTAAAAAAACCGGCTTCGCTCCGTTTCCACGCCGGGCGCCGCGCTCTCCGGGCTTTGGCCGGGTGGCGCCTGAGCTGCCGCTGAGCAAGCGGAGGGAGGGGGCTCCGCGGTCCCCTTTCAAGCCCCCGCCCCCCTCTCCCGCATGGGACTTGTAAACAGTGGCCTCCCCGTTTCCTCCCCGCCCCTCGGCCAGTCCACGCCCCTCGGCCCGGGACCCCGCCCCTTCTGCCGGCATCTCATTAGCATAGATTAACGCTGGGGGAGCTCGAGCGCAGGTGCGGCGGCGGCGGCAGGAGCCGGAGCCGGAGCGGAGCGGCGCGGAGCCCAGAGGCTGCTGTGAGCCGGCGGCGGCGGACGAAGCAGCAGCGCCGGGCGAGCGAGCGAGCGAGATGCGTCGGGCGAGCAGCGGCAGCGGGCGCTCGCCCTGGTCGGCCGCGGCGGGGATTCTGTCGCTGCTGCTCTGCGTGGCCGGCAGAGGTAAGCGCCCCACGCGCCGCCCGCCCCCCCCCGGGGACCCTGTAGCCTCCGTGCCCCTGCCCTGCCCGCTCGCCCTGCCCCGCCCCGCCCCGCCCGCCTGCTGCCAAACGCGCTCCTGCTCCTGCTCCTGCGGCCGGCTGCGAAGGCAAAGGAAGCGCCCGCGGGCGTCCGCTTGGGGGCGTCCCTGAGCGCGGGGGCAGGCTCGTTGGGATGCGCCCCTCCAGCCGCCCGGGTCGCCTGCGTCCCCCTCCCCGATCGCCTCCTGCAGCCCGTTGGAGGCGCCGCGCGCGGGGCAGGATTGCGCTGGTGCCCGCCCGGAGCGGCAAAGCGCACAGCCTTGGGGGGCCCGCGCCCCCCTCGCCTACCCCCCCTCCCATGGCATGCCTGGAAAAGAGAGCGCAGTCTTGCTCCCCTCCGAGGATTCCGCCTCCCTCCCTGCCTGCCTTCCTCCTCCTCCTCTTCCTCGCGCCTGCCCGCATTGGATGACCCTAATTTCCGCCGCCGCCGCCGCTGCAGCAGAGGGGTGTGTGTGCTGTGTGTGTTGCGTGCGTGTCTCTCTTTCTCTCTGTGTGTGGATGGATGGAGAGGGGGAACAATGCCACAGCTCCCGCCGCCCCCTTTTCCCTGCCGCCGCAGCCATGGCCGTGCTTTCCGGGGCTTTGTTGGAGGGCTCCTGGCGGGCTCCCCCGCCGCCCGCTTTGCTCTGCGACCCGTGGGCAGCCCCGCTTCGCCCCCTCCGCCTGGCGATGCCCGCCGGCTTGCCCTTTGCCGAGGCTGGGTGGCGCTTGGGGGCCAAGGACGAGGGGCGCCTTCCTGTCCTCCTCCTCCCGAACTGGAACCCTGCCTGCTCTGCGCCCGCCTTCGCCCGGTGGAGGGCACCTTGCGGACCTTCCCTAAACTGGCATCTCTCGGGCAGCACCTGGCGTGGTGCGTCTGATGTCCAGAAATCTGCTCCCGGTCGCCTCCTTGGGTTGCTCTCTTCTGGCGTGGGCTTTCGGAACGGGCTGCTCCGCTGCATCGTCGCTCCGTCTTTAACTTTTTCACATTGACGACTCTTCTGGTGCATCTTGATTAAAAAAAGAAAGCGAGGATGACAAAAATCGGGCGGGGAGGCGGGGGCGAAGGGAAAGAGTCAAACAGCTCCCTCCTCTCCTCGCTGCTTCCTTTCCCTCTTTCTTTTCGCCCAGCCTGTGCCTCCTCCAGTTTGAGGAACAGAATGCAAAACTGCTTGGCTGGCAAATCCCCCCCCCTCTCCAAAAGACCTCCAGGGGTGGTCCAGATAAGCTGACCGCTGGCCTCTCGTCCCCCCAGATTTGTCAAATTTTGTTGGGATCCAACGTTGGGTGAGAAAATACAGGAACCAGATACAAGTTTGTTTTTTTTTTTAAAAAAAAGGAAAAATGGTGTTGCCAAATTCCCCTTCCCTGCCCTAGGTATCTGTCAATTCCCATCTGATTCAGCAAGTGTGAGTCTGCTTTGTGCGTGTGTGTGTGTGTGTGTGTGTGTGTGTGTGTGGCTTGTAGAGAGAACAAAGCCACCAAGGAAACACAATGCAGCCTTTTGCCCCAGTGAAAGCTGCTAGCAATGATGAATGCCTAAACGCCCTTCCTTTTGGTCTTGCTGGTGGTGTGAGATGGGCTGAGGTGAACTGCAAATTTCGGCTGATGTGGCATTCCGCCGGACTTTGCCCCTCCGGCTCAACCCAGTTGTGGGTCTGGTTCTGTGTCTGTTGGAAAGAAGGAGAAAGAAAGAAATCTCTCTCCCTTCCTCACCTTGAAAAGGAACGCGGTTCCTGCAGAAGGTCAGAGTCTAGGGGAGTCTTTCCTTCTGCCTTTTAGGGCTTCACGGAGAAACGTTGAACTTTACTTTGCCAGTGCCTGGCATCGCAGCCAATGAGCCGCGCTTTGGAGAGGTCAGATTTGGCTTGGGTGAAAGTTCCAGTTTGGCTTTGCGCCGGGCAGGCCTTTCTGGAGCATGTCTCCCGGGTGGCGCCTGGTGGATCCTTTCTTGCGAGTTGCCTGTCTCTTGTGTCTTGCTCTGCCCGTGAACGTGGCGCTAAGGCAAGGAAGGGAAGGTTTGGGTCGTGAATGAAAGTACACGTGGCACACTTTGAGGTGGACTGGACCCGCAACGGCGCAATCCTTGTGTATTTTCTGAGTGTCGTAGGTTCAGTACTTTCCTACAGGGGAACGGCTTTCCTTCCTCAGCTGGTTCAAAGTAAATGGATCTGTTTCATGGATGTTGGAAATCAGATAGGTAGGAGAAAGGATTTGGGTCTGATGACCCCACAGACTTCACACAGCTTTGTAGGCACAAGCCACCCTAGTGGCATCTCAAAACCTGGTTTGTTTTCAGGGGTGAGCGCTGGTCTTATTTGCCTGTCATTCGAGGTGTTTAGAGGTCCCTGTTTTATCCACAAAACCTGTATGATGAGAGACAGTGACAGGCATAAGGTTATCCAGTGAGTTTTTTGGCCCGGGATGGATCTGAACTGGCATATTCCTGTGTCTAACGTGGTATTCAAACATGTACCATCACTTTTCTCCAGCTAACCATCATTCCTCAGTTGGTCCCCAAAAAGGTGAAGACAAAAAACTATGTGGAGTTCGTCTTAGCTACACATGTCAGTCTGAGATCCACAGAACTCGTAAACAGATAGGTGTTGTTTGTTTGTTTGTTGCTTTTTTTAATGAGGGATGCTTCTAGTCTAAAAACGTTTTTCATGAATTAAAAGCCAGGGATGAAAATAAAATTTTCTTGATCTTTTGGAAATCTGTCCAGGTTTGGGGTAGAAGTTGCACCTTAAACTTCCGGGGCTTCTTGAGAAGAAGCTCGTGTCCAGACCCTCAGCACTGATGCTTCTGGGTTGTATCAATGGCTACAGGAGTGGATGCCGCCTAGGTGTGGTCCCCAGGGTGGAGATATTGGAAGGATGTGTCAGAGGGCTGTTTGTGAGGAGAGCTGGTGAAGGTTTTGCCTTTGCCTTCTGTTAGAGAAGTCTAGAAGCACTTGGAGGGCACTGTGTGGGACAGGATGCTGGATGGGATGAACCATGGCCTGATCCTCCCTGGGTCCTCTTAATTCATGGAGGACAGGTGCATCAATGGCTACTAGAATGGATACCTAGGTACCACCTCAGGTTAGAGAGACAGGGAGGATCCTGGACTAAATGGGCTGTGTGTGGCCTGATCCAGCAGGGCTCCTCTTATTTACATTGTTTACAATGCCCTCTTTCATGGAATAGATCCTGGATTGTACTGAGCAAGGCCACTTCCTAAAACTGAGGGGTGTTGGGTTAGTTTTTAAAGGCTACCATGCATGATTAACAGGTTGTTTTTTTTTTTTAATGATCTGGACATCTGTTTTTGTTTGGGATTTCCCCCCCTTTACTTTGTTTTTGCATTGGGAGCTGGGGATACATTTCACAATTTTTGGTTTTGCTTTGCCTTTTATTTTCAGGGACAGCCCGGAAACCTGTTCTCATTGGCAACCACTCTGAGCTTGGCTGATTTTCCTTGGGAGTTTAGAAAGCAAGGCCAGGGGTGTGATGTGTGACTCGGAATAAAGTTGGGGCCGGCCCCGGCTGGGGTGGGCACTTTCCCTTGCTCTTTTGCTAACTGGGTCCAAAAGGGATTGGAAGGGAGCAGAACAGGGTGCTCTTCCAGCCAAAGGGGGAGGAGAAGGGGGGGAGGCTCTAGAAGTGTTTGCGGTACAGAAGGACATTTGAAAGGCAGAATGTTTGGCTGCTAAACGAGCAAAGATTTTCTGAGTCCAAAATGTGTTTATTTATTTGCTCACTTATTAATTTATGTGCCTTAGGCTGCATCCAGGTGTTGGCTACTGATTCTGTGCTATTTGGATTTTCTGAAATATCCATGCTTTATTCTGGAATATGGAAATACAGCGGGATAAGAAATGTTTGGCTGAAGCCTAGGAATTTAGATCTTGCCCTTCCACCCTAAAGTCCCAGGGTGGGTGGCAGCAGTAATAGGATAAAGGAATGTCTACTCCCATATCCACCTGCCTGTGCCTTAAGATCTGGAGGGGAGGTCCTCCTGGTTGTCTCACCATCCTCAGCAGCAAAAGGGATAGGCACTCGAGAGAGGGCCTTCTCAGTGATGGCCCCGAGGCTATGGAATAGTCTCCCCCTTGAGATGCGTCTATCCCCTTCATTGTACACTTTTAGGAAGGCAGTGAAGATGTATATCTTTGCTCTGGCCTTCGGTTAAATGGGGGTACGCTTTTCTCTTCCCACTGGCAGATGCTATTGTTTTAATACACACTGTTATTGTTTTAATGATGTTGATTTGCGATGTTGTTACCCACCCGGAGACCGCTGAGTATTGGGCTGGCTGGCTGGCTGGCTGGCTGGCTGGCTGGCTGGCTGGCTGGCTGGCTGGATGGAAAGATGGATGGATGGATGGATAGATAGATAGATAGATAGATAGATAGATAGATAGATAGATAGATAGATAGATAGATAGATAGATAGATAGAGAAACTTAAAGAGTTTTAAAAATATAAACCAACCTTCCCCCCCACCTATCCGTCCCTGGAGGAATCGCATGCTAAGAAATGGATCTAGAGTTGCAAAGAAAGGTATATGGAGGAGAAATTGGTCAGCCAGCAGAGGAAGGAAATTGGGTGGAGGGAGGAAGTGGTGGGCAATAAGGAACTGGAGCAGCGAGGTTACGAAATAAATAAATAAGTGCCGGAGAAGGGAATGGGATCCGGCGTTGACTTTAATTTTTGTGACTTTGGAATGAACTCCCTTCCTTCCCTTATCGGAGGCAGCAGGTCCGTGCTCTGGGTAATTGCATTGCTCTTTAATCAATAGCTGGAGTAAATCTACTTTCTAGGTCAGTGAGGGGTATGTGAACATGCATGTCTCCTCCCACTGGTTCCTTTCCCCCCTCCCCTGTTTTCCTGTTCTTCTCATCATGCAAGCAGCTGTTTTGGGCAGGAGTTTATATGCATATGGGGAGATGGGAGGTTGTTAAATGAAATCTTCTCTGCAAAGCCAGCTATGGAGCTATGACGGTGGACAGGGGCCCACAATGGGAGATTGCATTAATCTTTTCATTTCTTCTTTCTGCAGAATAATAATAATGAAGTTTGAGTGCACGCTTGGATAGTTGTCCCTTGACCTAGCTGCCCTCTCCCTATAACCCTTAGAATATATGAATGTACTCATCAGGACCATCTCACTTATTTTTTCCTCCTGGATTTTAATACTGGGGTTAGGAGTCACAGTGGCTCAAGTGATAGAGCAAACTGTCTGGAAAGCACAGGGCTGCCGGTTTGACCTTCTCGGAAGAAGGCAATGGCAAACCACCTCTGTATCTCTGTCAAGAAAGCTGCGTAGATGAGCCAGTGGAGTCTGGGAGCAGCTGTAGCTCAGTGGTAGAACAAACTGCCCGAAAAGCAGAAAGTCACCTGCTCGATCCCCAGTCTGTACTAGGAAGTAGGCAATAGCAAACTACTTCTGCATCGCTGCCAAGTAAACTGCATAGAGGTGCCCACACAGCCAACCAGGAGTCAGACACGACTCGGTGCTGTCCGACAGTTGGGATTTCCGCCTCTTATTATTGTTGCTTTTATTATTTTTGCCTTCTCTTCCTGCTGCTGATGTTGGAAAGATTTCTCCTCCAAGATCTTGCAAGTGGGGGGAAAAGTCAGTAAAGTATTTAGATGTCCTCTTTTATCCTGGACTTTGGCTAAGGGACCGGCATTGTCTCCCCCTTGCAGGCACAGTTAGTGTTTGATATAATCCATTTTATCTGTTTTTATAGAGATTTTATCCTGAACTACCCTGAGACCTTCAGGTTTAGGCAGGATGGATGGGTGGGTGGGTGGGTGGACGGAAGTGTGTTTTTCCAAAACAAAGGGCTTTCTGGCCCTTCCTACTCTTACCTCCATTAATCCGTATTAACTTGATCCATAGCAGCTAGGTTTGTATTAGCTAGATCCGGATCAACCACAGGCAGAGGAGTCTGCAGTGAGTGGCATTTAGAGCATCAGAAGTGTGCTAAGGAGTACCAGCACTAATGTAGACCACATTTATCTGGTCTGTCACTAATCCGAATTAGTGAACCCTTAGCACAGTTCTGGTCTGGATCTACTCTTACTCCCATGCAGATGATGCGTTCTAGGGATGTGCCGTTGCTCCCAGACTCCACTGGCTCATCTATGCAGCTTTCTTGACAGTGATACAGAGGTGGTTTGCCATTGCTTTACCTTTGATTGATATTGAATCAAATGTAAGAAAATTTGTATTTGTTTGAATAGATCCCTTTCTAATGTGGTAGGATTCTATTTGATATGAATCTATCTGGCACAAATGTATACATATCTGGTACGTATCTGATAGGTATCCCGTAACATATCTGCTCATAAAGCATCAAATGTGCCCTGAATCCACTTTGAATCTCCTCTCAAACCATGTCGAATGCGCTCTGCATCTGTTCCAGATGTGACCGGCGCAGATGTTCTGAAGCATTCGTACGGATACGAATCTCAGTGTACAATTGTCATAACATCCGTACGAATACGGATGTCCCAATTCGTATGAATATCAAACGTTATGAATGTTTGTGCACGTTCTTAGCAGCTCCTCGACCTGGATTAAGAAATAAGTGCAGAAGGGGCCTCTGAAATGCGTCTTGTTCTTCTCTGAAATGTACAGTAGGGTTCTGGAGCAATGGGAAGCAATTATGCGCTGATCTCTAGGTTGTCTGTGCATAATCGAGAGCACTCCAGTGTTCTGAGGCTTTGAAAGGAGGGAATGCCCATTCCTGCTCTGCGGGAGGCTTGAGGGAGATTTCCTGTGCACGTTGGCACTGAAGATCTAAGAGAGGCTGGACCTCTTGCGATGGGTGGACCGGCTCACCTTGGAATGATTTTGTCCCCTTCTGCCTCCTGTAATTGGCCATTAGGGTGCCCATTGAAGCACCCACATGATTTCTGACCCCCTCCCCCCCCTCACTATGGGAGCTCCTGAGATTGCATCCAAAGGGAAATCTGCCCTTTTATGCAAATAGGCTTGCAAAATATCCACACACACACACAGCCCTTTTGATGCTTAGCTAGAGTTAATTGTCAAGGAGCTTTTGGAGAGAGAGAAGAGACTGTATCCCTAATGCACGAAACAGCTGCTGTGACAGGATGCTGGGTAGTCTTTGTTCTTCCTGGGTGATGCTTCAGAATCTTCCCAATTCCTCCCGCTTACCGTGGCTCAGCTGGGCACTAAGAAGGGCGGAATAATTGAGGAGGAATCGCTCTCTAAGCCGGGACGACGCTGCCGTTTTCTTTCTCTCCTCCCCTCCCTTCACCCCTAGACGCGGCTTATTTTTGGAACCTCCAAAGTGTGAGCATGACCTAGCGGCGTTTTCTTCACTCTGCATTAGTTCTGCTTGAGGCTAGAAATGTCTGTACGGTTCCAAGGAGAATCAAGTGGGGATTGGGAGCGGATTCAAAGTGGATTCAGGGCGGATTTGATGCTTTCAGAGCAGATATGTTATGTGATACGTATCAGATGCTTATCACTGCGTATGGGATACTTATGCGTTCTTATAGGATATTGGTACGCATTCGTACAAGTGCATTTGTATTGAATAGAACCCTGCTGCACTCAGAGGGAATCTCTTTGAACGAATGCAAAGTTTCTTACATTCGATTTTATAGGTGTTGAATGCAACCCCCCCCCAATTCGTGTACATCCCTGGAATAAAGGGATGGAATGAAGTAGGGCCCTTCACTAGAGCCAACAAATATTGTAGTAGTCCGTAGTTCCCAGGTTTGAATCCTCACTCTGGCATGAAAGCTCCCTGGAAAACCTTGGGCCAATTGTGGCAGCTGAAGCTAAACAGCCTCGTGGGGCGGGTGGATGGAAGATGGAAGGAAAGGAGGAGGAAATAAGCCATCTGAGGCTGCTTGGAGGAAAGGCAAAATAGAAATCCTACAAATAAATGAACCCAAAATAGAACCTGATGGGAGGGCCCCTGGTGGCCGTTTAGTGGCTCGCTGTGTGCTCAGGTGACCAGGTGGTTAGAACAAAAAACTTTAAAAGGTGCAGAAAAGGGCAACTCGGCTGATTAGCGGCTGGAATTGTGCTACAGAGGGGACCTGATTGAAATATTGCCCAGCAAGAACCAAGGGGCAACCTATGAAGCTGATGGGCAAGAGAGTTAGGAGGAAATCTGTGTTTTTTTGTGGGTGGTTAAATGATTTGACAACAAAATGAATTATTAGACTTTTGCTTCGACAGAGGAATAAATATGCTTTCCCCTCCCAGGCACAGCCCTATCAGCTAGTATAGTTAGCAGTCACAGGAGATGGCACATGCCCTTTGTATAATGCGATCATTTGGCTCCCATAGGTAACCATGTCACCCCATACTGTGTTCTGCGTGCACTTGCCACCTATGGAAAGCTAAGGATTATTAGAAACGTGGACTACCTCTGGATGCAACCTATATCTTGCTATGTTCTTGAAGACTACATCGGGAATTGTGGCTTTCCCAGTATAGTCCCAGGTTAGATAATTAATAACCCATAATATCTCTATCACGGGGAATCCAGCAAAGATGCTGGCTTTCTTGTAATAGTTCTCTTTACATGTCTGCTGGCAGCTTTGTGATGGGGTTGATTGAGGCTACCGGAAGCCAGTAAAATGCATGACAGACAACAAAAGAAAGTCAGTAGCTGCTTGACAGGCTTCCGGTAGCCCAAAGCGAGCTCATTCTGAAAGCCACTGGCAGACATGAAGGTAACTCTGCACCCTGAATCTGCTTTAGGTTGGTGGCATCTAGCTGACCTGGGCTCAGGGCCTTTTTCCGTGAAGCCTTCTTCCAAGCAGGGCCTTCTGTAGTCTGTACCAGCATATGAATGTCTGGTCCTTATTCCAGGATATCATCCATACTAAGCCCCAGTGCAGAAAGGCTGAATTTAGATGGGCAACCAGGAATCTCTAGGGATGTAGACAAAGGAATTTAACAAACGCATCTCAGAAGATAATAGCAAACCCATACACTGTGCTTTGCTGTTGTTTGGAACTTGATGGAACCATCAGGACTGATTCTAGGGGACGACACAGAAGATGCAGTTTTCTAGGCAGGATCATCAGTGCTTTGCCATTCCTGTCTTACGGGAAGGTGCCAAGGGCCAAACCTAGGCTCTTCCTCTGAGCCATGGACACTTCCACCAAGAAAATTAAATGTATTTATCTGTGTTGTTGGCACAAGCTGTGTTCAACTTGCAGGTGTTTTTACTGTCAGCTACACAAATCTAGGTGTATTAACCCTTTGCTTGGCAGAGGGATTGCACCATGTGTTGTGAGACCATCTTGATCTGTTTTGCTGCTCCTGAAAGCGTCAGCAGCATGGACACATTGCTCTGTAATGTATTAAAGGAGATGGCACTAACTTCTGGATTGTGGAAGAAAACCCAAACACACATACACACACACACAAAAAAAACACCCTTCCATACCAATCTGTAAATCTCAAATGTGTGGGGATTGCTTGCAGTGTTTATGAGGAGTAAAGAGCTGTGTGCATAGATTATCGAGCTGGCGTCTCCTTCAGAAATGGGCGAAAAGCACACTGTTTGCAGATGGTAAATTCAGGAGGACAATCTGCAGTTTGGTAGGCGCCAAGGGATTTGTGTCCGTATGACGATTTCTTTCAAGATCTGTGCTTGCTTCTTCTGTTGGTCTTTTCAGTTTGTGCTCTGCAGGGCGGCTGGTGGAAGGTAGCTGGCTTGCAGCTTGTTCTTTACCTGGATCCAGTGCAGGGGTGCACATGAATGTTTTTTTGCACTCGAATTCGAGGCGAACCGAATCGAATGTCAAAACTTTTGATTTGAATGTTTAAAATCCGAATGCAACAAAACCCACTTTGAATCCGACGCGTTCAGATCTGTTCGTTCGAATGTTGGATATGAATCTGAAGATATGAGTGTTGACAACATTAGTATGTTGTTACACATATCTGTATGCATTTTATATGCGTCCCGTTCTATCCCGTACGCATCCCGTTTTCATTCCGTATTATAAGCGCAAATGCATACAGATACATGTGATATTCATACAGATATGTATGTAATACATATGTATCTGTACATTCAAGTCATGCAAATGAATGTTTCTGAATATTCGAAATTTATTCGAATGTGTAAATTCGAGGGTGAAGACATTCTGTTCGAATTCGAATGTCCACAATGGAACAAATTCCATCAGATTTTCAATGTTTGGAATATTTGTGCACATTCCTAATCCAGTGTCGTTTACCTGAATCCATTAGTTCTGTCTTGCCAGTGGAGGAAGAGATTGTGGACTTTGTCACCTATAAGGGGCGGCCAACTTGAAGCCTGTGGGCCTCCAGGGATAGCCAATCAATGACCCACTGGATGTTCCTGAACTACATCTCCCATGAGCATTGGCTGAATTGCCCAGGAATAGCAAAGAGTCTTGGGGTGGTGTAATTTCAATAGATCAAGAGGTCTGTCGTTAGTTGTCCAGGGCTAGGTCTGGCCGGGCACCTGTAGCAAAGGCTACTAGAATGGATGCCCAAGTACATCTTTTAGGCTGGGGGGGACAAGCATAATATCTCTGGGATCTGTCCATCCAGGCAAGCGAGAGGCTTTATCACAGTTCAGGGACAAATTCCAGCCAGACAAAAGCATAACAACAGCAAGAAGCATCCTTGGGGGAGTCTGGAAACTCAGGCAGAGATGTGTAGAACAGGGGCGTGCAAAATGACCTTCAGAGTCACAAATTTGATCATTTTTTTTCAAATTTGGGGATGTTTGCTTCAAACCAAAAATCTGGTTGTTTGCTGCTCCTGGTTCCGAAAATGAACATTTTGGAGGAATATTTGTATTTCGCTGTGTGAGAAGTTTATGAAAACGTTCAAATGCGAATGCGAAAATCTTTTTTTTCAATTTAATCATTCAGTGACAATGTTTGATTTGATAGTGACATGAATTTGATTTTGTGTTTGAATACAGTACAACCCTAATAGAGGGACATAATAGAGGGACATAATATGCAGTCTCGGGGACTGAGGGTTTCTGCCTACATCTGTCTGCCTGCATGCACATATATATGTATATTTATTTCTTTGTATACCACGCTTTCCATAAACTCCTCAAAGCACTTTACCTCCTAAAACTGGAAACAAATGACAATATTAAACCATGCGCAAAATTCAGTGAGGTTCAAATCACAAGATTCAAAGTGCCTCATAATAACAGTGCGATATAAAGTTCAGCAACAAGAGATAGGCGTTCCGGTTTCACAGGACCAGTGACTTCCCGAACGGTTCACCTTGCTGTCCAAGGGTAAATCTGGAGTGGGTGTTGGCTGGGTCCCAGTCCTGTTAGGTGCTTCTCCCAAGTTGCAACAGCAAAGACCGAGAGGCCCAAAGGGAAGAAGCACGGTTTAACGTCCAGCAAGATAGTGCTCTCATCTGGCTACGTTTGAGGACTTCCTCAAGCTGCCTCCACCATCTTTCTTCTGTATTGTCGATTTTGCTCTGCTCTGGGAGGCTTTTGCTTGTCCCTGGGAGGCTTTTGCTCTGAGAGGTTTTTGCTCTGTTATGGGGTGCTTGCTCCGGGCTTCTTTAGCTCTGTTCTGGGAGGCTTTTGCTCTGTTCTGGGAGGCTTGCTCTGGGAGGCTTACCAGCCTCATTTCTTAAGCCCAGTCAGGGCCTCCTGTCCTATCTGAAACAAGAGGAGGGAAAGAATTGATGCAGAACTGTTGAATGACAGAGGAAGGGTGTAAGACAGCCTCCTCCTGCTCTGTGGAAGATTGGACCCCATTTTCTATTTGAACTCCAGGGTCTCCCATCTCAGAGGGTCCTTTGGGAACCACTCCGAGAACAGACTTGGCTGAGACTAGCTGCTAATGCATCTCCTGCTCCTGCTCCTCCTCCACTTATAGTCAGAAGTAGCTGGTGGAGCAAACCCATGATTATGGAGGACCGTTTTATTACTGGACTTCAAAAACATGTATTCTTTTGAGCCTGTTCCCAAAGGTTGGCTGTATTTAGCGGTAAGGCAGCTGTAGCAAGCTCCATTTCATTCCTGTAGGCACAGCCGTGTTGTGATGGAAATGAGCTGAAAATGTGCAACAGCCCAAGTTCAGGGTATTTCGTTTTCTTCTCAATAGTGCCAACTGTCTTATTGGGGCTTTGTATTAGCATACCAGAAGTGCAGAACCAGGCCGGTAGATGCCTTACTGTTTCAGAGCCAACAGGCCATAGTTGTGTTCTAGTTTAGCACAGGGGTCAATGTGTCTTGGATTAGGACTGCCGGAGGTCCAAGCTCATGCCCTTGCCCAGTTACAAAATTGACTGGCAGACCCTGGGCCAGTGATGCTCATTCTCAGCTAATCGGCCTCACCGATTTCTGTTTTTGTTGGGAATCGCACAGCATTTTGCTCTGGCCTGGTGTTCTTCTGAAGAGCCAGAGATCCTGTGAATGTTATTTCTTCTACCCCTTCCATTTTCTCTCTCCTCCAAACCCTGTGAGGTGTGTTTAAGCTAAGAGGCAACAACCGCTCCAAGGACCCTTCCTCATTGGGGATTTGAACCCTGGTCTCCCAAACCAGTTGGAAAACCCTCTCCCAGTGGGTGCTCCTGGCCCCTCGGTATTTGCGCAGTTTTCAGGCTGCGGAGGAATTATCGACGCTTAGTAGGAGAGTAGAGTAACATAAGAGAAGCCCTGCTGGATCAGGCCACAGCCCATCTGGTCCAGCATCCTGTCTCACACAGTGGCCCACCAGTTGTTTCTGAGCATCTCAAGCAGAAGACCAAGGCAAAACCTTCACCAGATCTCAGCTCCCTCCAAATTGCCTTGAGAGGCATCCTGCCCATCCCTCCAACTTGGAGGTCGTACCTCGGTAGTAATATAAGAGAAGTCCTGTCTGGATGAGGCCACAGTCCATCTAGTCCAGGATCCTGTATCCCACAGTGGCCCACCAGTTGTTTCTGAGCATCTCAAGTGGAAGACAAAGGTGAGGCCCTCACGTACCTTCAACTCCCTGGGAATGGCCTTTATTTATTTATTTATTTATTTATTTATTTATTTATTTATTT
>MTQE01003491.1:6381621-6401204 GCA_014337955.1 Aspidoscelis marmoratus
ATTTATTTATTTATTTATTTATTTATTTATTTATTTCCTGCCCTTCACCACATGGTCCCAGAGTGGGTAAACAATAACAATTAAACAACAAAACCCTGGATGAAAAGATAACGTTTTCAGCAGGTGCTGAAAACTATACAGTGTAAGGCGCCTGGTGTGCCTTGAGAAGGAGGCTGTTCCAGAGTCTAGGGGCCACCACAGAAAAGGCCCTCTTGCATGTCCCTATGCCTCATACCTCTGCAAGAGAAGGAACTCATGTATCTAACCCCTCCTTAAAGCTATCCAGGCTAGTTGCTCGCGCCACCTCTTTCGGTAGTAAACTCTTTCCTTCCTTAAAAGCCTAGGAGGAGCCCTGGTGGGTCAGGCAGTGACCCCCCCACCCCATTGCTTCTGGTCAATCTCAAGCAGAAGATAAAAGGCCAGTATGGCCTTTGGAGACATCCCGCTGGTCTTTCAAGCCTGGAGGCGGTACCTAGGCATCCCTTCCAGTAGCCACCGATGTACCTCAGCCCTTCCTCAAGACACCCAGAGCATCCTCTCTGCACGCAGCCAGCATCTCCCCAGATGTGCCCTGGTCGGTTTTCCTTGGACACCTGGACAGGCCCATAAGCTGCTTTTTTTTTTCTTTTGCGGTGGGATTGCTGCGTTTGCTCTTTTTTCTTGCCTTTCTCTTTAGACCCAACCCATCCCTTGCTCCCCCCTGTGTTGGGAAGCGCCAGCCAGCCAGCCAGCAGCATCTCCGCCTCGGCCCTTGGGAGACGGTGCCTGCCTGGCGCATTGCTGCTGGGCCCGAGCTGTGTGGGTCAGTTGGGCAGCAGGACCCGGCGGCTCAGCATGCATGCGCTTAGCTGCTCGCTTTCCATTCAGAAAACGACGCCCCCGCCTCGACAGATGATGCCTGAGAGCCGGAGCTGATGCAGGCAGGAGGGGCGGGAGCTTAGGGTCCCTTGGCTGGGAAAAGGCACTTCCCAAGCTTGCCTTTGTAACCAGTCGCCATCCCCCCTCCATCCATCCCTCCATCCACCACCACTTCTTTTTTTCTTCTGCAGAGCTGCGCTCAGGCTTCTCTCTCTCTCTCTCTCTCTCTGTGTGTGTGTGTGTGTGTGTGTGTGAGAGAGAGAGAGAGAGAGAGAGAGAGAGAGAGAGAAGGACATCAGTGCAGCATTAATTGTGCAAGTTAATTATCCTCTGGGCCACGTGGCTGATTCTTCCCCAATCTCTTTCTTCTTCTGGCATTCTTGGATTTTTGGAAGGATGGGAGGAGAAGGGGAGGGGAGGGCGGCTGACTGATGGGGTAGACAGAGACATGGAGCGCAGATTCAGATGGCCAGCAGAGAGGAGATCAGGATATTTGGGGTCCTCAAACTTTTTAAACAGGGGGCCAGTTCACTGTCCCTCAGACCATTGGAGGGCCAGAATATAGTTTTTTGAAAAATACAGTGAACAAATTCCTATACGCACGCTGCACCGGTGGCAAAAACATCCGGCGGGCCGGATAAATGTCCTTGGCAGGTCGCGTGTGGCCCACGGGCCATAGTTTGAGGGCCCCTCGAATAGTGGGTAGGAAGCCAGACTCTTATCTGGGAATACTGCTGGGTGACCTTGGGCTAGTCACAGCTCTCCAGAACTCTCACAGCCCCACTTACCTCAGAGGGTGTTCTGTTGTGGGGGGAGAAACAGAAGCTTTGTCAGCCGCTTGAGTCTCCTTAAGGGAGAAATGGAAGATTTGTCAGCTGCTTTGAGTCCCCTTAAGTGGGTGAGAAAAGTGGGGTAGAAAAACCAACTTTTCTTTTTCTTCTTCATTCTGCAGCTTTTTTTTTTTTTAAGAGTCTGGGCGATCTGGCTACCTGGCTATAGATAAAGGTTAATAACTGACCTATTCATCCACTAAGTTGCCTTAATTTCTTGCAGATTGCTTCAGCCAGCAGTTAACCCCCCCCTTACTATCAGTCCCTTTCCCCCCCCCTCCAAAGATTGTTACAATGATTAATTTAACCTCTGAGGATTGCAGAAATCAAGGTATTATAGGGGTATTTTAATATTTTTGGCTTGGCTTTAAGGCATTAGCAGAAAAGTGAAGAACTGTTATGACAAAAGGCAGGCAAAGAGGATGCAATATATTGATAGCAACAAGGGAGTGAAAGCCTGTCCGTCTGTCTGTCTGTCCATCCGTCCGTTCATTCATTTGTTCATTCATCACTTTTCTATACGGTTCCTCCATAAATGCCTCAGCTGGTGGCAGCTCCTAGGCAGCCTTGGCTGGTTTTGGTATGTAAATAAGTGGAATCAGACCACTTGGATTGGAGACCATCAGGAAATCCCAGGGCTATAGTCTAGACTGGAAAAATCTTAGAAAGATGCAGTAGCAAACCATTTCCGGACATTTGTTGGAAAAACAAAACAAAAAAACATACATGAGCTCACCTTGAATGTGTCTTTTCTTTCACGTGAGTAAATGGCTCAGGCAACTCATACAACTTGTTAACCTGTTTGCAAACCTCTTCAAGATGCTATTTTAATGGGAAGCGTATACAAATATTTTAAATATATATATAAATAAAAAGATTAATCTTTTAAGAACCTCTGAGACTTTTTTAAAAAAGAACACTTTCTAAAAGTCAGGCCAAGAAAACAGCTTTTGATAGAGATGCTGTGCTTTTAATTTTGACAGGAATGCATCGTTTTTGCCCACTTAACTTTTTTGCCCTTCTTTTCTTTTTGCATGTATTCGTAATTTTTTTTTGCCTTTCTGTGGCCACCCCACACCCACAAATTCTCAGGGAGGTGAAGGAATAGATATACAAAAACATATTAAAAATTGATATATATCAATTTATAAAGTTGACAGTCTGTGAAACAATAGAATTAAAAGCTTATATTTAAAATAGCTAGAAACTGATTTAAAGCTCTGAGTCTGAAAAAATCTATCTGGCTCTCTCCACTCCTAAGCTTTAATCCAGTTTCACTCCACTTTGGCCGCGTTCCTATTATCAGCTTAATTTGGGTTCCCTAAACCGGAATAATAGAATCGGATGCAAATGCGAATTTGCCTGATCCCATTACTTTTAACTTAATCACATTCGATCTGGATTCTGAGGATCGTACGTGTTGTACGTGACTCAAGGGGGGACTCAAGTGGCTACTTTCTAAAAGCTGCTTTTTGGGGCTGCCCTGCCCTCTTCCTCCTGGCGTGAATGTGCCACCCATAAGGGACCCCTTCATGGAGCCTAGCTGGGTGGCTGCTGCTTGCCTGGATGGAGGAAAAACGGCAGCGGGCATCCAGCAATTCTTTCCCCTCCTCTCCCCATTGCCCAGGGCACATAGCAGCAGCAGCAGCAGCAGCAGCAGCAGCAGCAGCAACTCAAGCCCCCTTCGCCCGCTCACTCCACACTCACAGCCTTAAAAACAGAACCTGCAGCTGCTTTCCTTTCCTTTCCCTTTTTTAAAGGTCAAAACTTTTGCAAAATTGCAACATTGTTATCAGGTGTGAAGTGGGTGGATTGCTACAGTGTACCGGCTGCTTTAAGGGGTGGAGTTTTACAGTAAAATCACTATCTTTGGAAGCAAGCTATTGGGGGAGGGAAACCCTAAACACGCATTCTCATCCCTTAACACGGTACCGTTCCCACAGTAAAAAATGTAAAACGTTTCAAGCGCATGAACCGGAGTGAGACCTGTTGAAATGAGGATTAACATTTACAACGGTTTGGGGCAATTTAACATGCGGAAAGCGTGTTAAGCCAACCTGACGTGGGAACTGTGAGGATTGAAACCGTTTTGAAAGCGAAATAAGCTTATAATGGGAACATGGCCTTTCAGAGGGAAAGAGCACATCAGCAAAGGGAATAGTCCTTGTGCATCTAGCCCAAAGGTGGATTGCCGAGTCTGATAATGCTGGAAGAAAACACCTTGACCCTTCCCTGATGTGATCCCTCCCTCCGAAAGTGGACTGGAACTGGATTAAAACATGGGTGTGAACGCAGTTAATCCGACTCTCAGCCTGGAATCTTCCAAGTAAAACCTTTCTAGCTTCTGCTCTATGCTCCTAGAGAGGAAGCAATCGTGGTGTGTTCACACTTGTTCACCCTCAATTTTGCCTCCGGCGTCCGACTCTTGCTGAACTATGAACATATTTTAAGTCTCGGACGTCCGCAAGACAACCAGAATAGCTTGACTTGCATTTCCTGTCTCACAGGGCTGACTGCGCCAACCTGAATCCCACGTAGACGCACATCACAGGAGAGAGGGGCTCCTCAAATCAGACAGGATAATCAGACCGAAGTAGGAAGGCAGGCAGGCTTTTACCCTCTGGTGTCCAAACTGCTTATTACCGGGCACCCTTTTAGTGTCAATTTGTGTGCCAAGTGAGGCCCTTTGCATGGGAGATGCCGGCGGGGTGTGTCCTGTGATCACATGTCTTCTCCAAAAGGTCACCTGCGAGGTCCGTTCTGTCGAGCATTTATGCAAAATGGGAACGTGTGCCTGGAATGGCGCCCGCATTACTTCTCCCTTCTCTCCTAGTTTCTGCACCCGACAGCTTCCCATCACAAGGGAATATTTGTCAATGTGGACACACTATTCTTTCAGGAACCAGAAAAAGAAAAGGCTTCTAGCCTGCATCTTATGACTGAGGAACCTCAGGCACTCTGGGATCACCCTGAAGATCGATTGTGCAAAAGATAGAAAGGCCCTATTGTGTTCCCACGGGATCTGGAGGGTATCCAGAATTCTCCGCATTCCTAGTTCCCAGCATTTTGCAGCCATTAAATCCCCATTCTTGGCCCAGAAAAAGAAGCAGAATGTGCTGAGCAGCCATTCATAAATTAGGCTTCTCTCTCCGAGATCGGGCTGCACACCATCCAAACCACCTGGAGTAAGTTACACAGAGTAGTAATTCACCAAATCTATTTCCCTCTGGTTCGGGGCACCCAGAGTTGTTGTGGCACTATAATTCCCATGTGCCTCGTTCTGACTGTTTGCCAGGGGTCCAAGGAGCAAAGAAGGGGGGGGGGCTCATTTGTTTGCTGTCTTTATCTCCCAAAGTATTTACTTAAAACGTATCTGTGCTGCTTTTCCTCTAAAGATCCCAAAGCAGTTAATGGCAATTTAAAAAAGGAGGGAAACCAAACCCTAGAATTAATTGAATTGATCAAGATGCATTGAAAGCTGAAATGAACAGGTTTGTCAGCTGCTTTGAGTCCCCTTAAATAGGTGAGAAAAGTGGAATATAAAAGCCAACTCTTTTTCTGTTTTTTTCCTCCTCCTTTTTCCTCTCCTCCTCCTCTTTTTGCTAGGTGTCCATCCCACCCTCTCTTAGACCCCCTAGCGATATCAGGTTGGAGAAGGATGCTCTGAAAGCAGGATTTTATCCTCCTATAGCTGGAGATAATGAACATTAATGGGAAAAAAATTATGCCTCTGCAGCCTCCCCCCTTTTTATTCTCTAAGCCTTTGCATCTCTAGATCTGGTACTGAGATTGTAGTTATTGCTTAGGGATTAATCTAGGATCCAGCCTTGTGGCCTGCTGTGCATGCAACAAAAGAGGCGTTTGTGCCCCAGTGTGAGTTGCGAGGTTGTGTGCCAAGAGGCAGGATGTGGGCACTGGCTCTTGAGTGGTTCAAAGAGAGTAGGGTGATGTGCTTTAAGAGAAACCTTTATGGCAATAGGAATTGTTTCCCCCCCCCCCCAATCCCTGTTATATAAATTCTTCCTAGCTGCCCTGTTTAGTTCTTGCCAGCTCAGCTGGGCCTGCCAAGGCATTGTGAGGACATAACTTCGGAGCCCTGCTGGATCAGGCCACGGGCCACCCTGCCTCACTCTGTTGTCCATTAATTTCTTCTGGGCTTCTCAAGGAGAAGACAAAGGCAAACACTTCACCTACTCTCAGTTCCCTGCAAATGGCCTTTAGAGGCCTCCTGCCTGTCTCTCCAACCTGCAGGTGGTACCCAGGCATCCAGGTCTAGTTAGGAACATAACAGAAGCCCTGCTGGATCAGGCCACAGCCTGTCTAGTCCTGAACCCTGTCTCACAAAATGGCCCGCCAATGGCTTCTGAGCATCTCAAGCAGAAGGCAAAAGCAAAACCTTCCCCTGCTCTGGAATCCCTGCAAATGGCCTTTGGAAGCCTGTCTCTCCAGCCTGGAGGCATCCGTCCTGGTAGCTACTGATCCACCTGTCCTCCGTGAACGTGCCTAACCCTTTCGTAAAGCTATCCAGGCTGATTGCTGTCACCACCTCCCCTGATAGTAATTCCACAGACGGATGGCCCTCTGAGTGAAGGAATCCTCCTTGTTTTTCCTTTTTCTCCTGCCCATCAATGCCCTAAAGTGCCTCCTGGTTCCAATTTTGTGCAAACAGAAAAAACAGTATTAGATATTCAAGGACCGCTTCAGTGAAGAGGTGAGAACCAGGAAGGCCAACAGATTTCTCCGGCAACCTGTCACCAGTCCGTGAGATCTCTATCATAGGCACTGTGCCTTGTTTCTGTCTTGGAACTGGAAGACGCATCCAAAAGCTCTGGACTTGTGGTTTGGACAGCAAACAAGATACTGGGGGGCCTGAATCCTTGCTTCAGCTCCTTATGCAGCATCCTGATTATGGGAGGAAGCGGCCTTTTCAACGTCCCGACTTTGCGGGTTTTTATTTATCTCCATTCATTATTGATTCAAATAAAATATCCAAAAATTCAGTTTGGTTCTTTAAAATTCAAATTTAACCAAATTTGATTCAAATTAAGCAAGTTCAAATCAATTCATTCGAATTGAAATTTCATTTGATAGCATTTCTCTATCTCTGCCAAGAAAACTGCATAGCAGTGCCCATGCGCTCAACCAGGAGTCAGGAACAACCCAGCAGTTTTTGTTGCTGGGTACCACCTGGTTTATGGAATGGGCACCTCCATGGGCACCTCTTTGCAGTTTTCTTGGCAGAGATACAGAAGTGGTTAGCCATTCCCTCGTTCGGGGAGAGGCCGGGGCTTGAACTGGTGATCCTCTGCATTCCAGGCAGCTTGCTCTACCAACAAGACCCATGGCTTTGCGGAGATTTGAACCTATTTCCCGCCAATCTTCATATGCCCATCTGTCCATGGACTGTGATACAATGGCCCTCAGATGTTATTGCAGGAATTCCTGACCGAGCTATAGGAGATGCCCTCACCCTGAGTGTTAGGGCAGAGAGGTGGTATACAAGTGCAGTGCCATAAATGAAATAAAATGAACTGTACTATAAAGTTCTATGGATTTTGTATCCGTTTAGCTGTTAACAGGTTCCCCAAAGAAACCTGGGAATTACTGTGTTTTAAGAATGCAGTAAAATATGCTCAGGTCTCCTTCACAGAACATTTCCCCAGGGGGAAGAAAATGCCTTCAGACTGGGCCGTGTTTGTGGCATCTCTTGTGGATCGATTAAATCCTAAATTCTTTGCAGGAATAGAGGCTCTCCACTTATCAACTCAAGGCCAAATTCCTCATGGTGCAACTTTGCCCTTTCCCTTTTCTGCCTTCTTCTCATTTCTGCTTCCCATCTACATTTGGCTTAGATGTGCATGCATACTGCAGCTGCATGGCTGTCATGCCATATTTCCCACAATCCTCTGTTTCACAGTCCTCCATTTTAACTTCACGACTCTATCCATTTACCTGCCAACCCAGCCACTTTTGGCATGTTTTTGTTAGGTGAAACTGGGCGGTGTAGCCTACCTTCATGTGGGCCATATGTGGGGAAAATATCTCATTTTGGGCAATGGCCTGGAAAACGAAAGGTTGCAAGTTCATCGCCCGGTGTCTCTGCAGAGATAAATCATGGTAAACTGCTTCTTCTGCTGCTACAAGAATTGCATGGAGGCGTCCACACTGTCACCACGACTTAACCACCAGCATGCCTGTGGGTTGAGGCACCAGGAAGTTGAGCAAGAAGCCAAGCCTAGGTTGCCCTTGCTTCTCTCTGGCCTTCCATCCAGTATCAGGGCAACATTGTCCTCAAAGCGGGGGCAGAGTGGGGAAATGGGGTGTTGGATTTGGATTTGGAAAGAGCCATGCTGGCTTTTGGGCAAGTTAAAAGAACCATTCCTTTAATTCTTGCTCGGTTACTGGCGTTTACCTAAGGAGACTTCCCTGCAGTTTTCTTGGCCACAAAAGCGGAGTGGTTTGCCATGACCGCCTTTCGCTTGAATGGTGGGGCTTGAAGCCGGGATATTCAGCAGGCAGATCCAGTGCTCCACCAAGTCACTGCTATCAATAGAAGTCTGTAACCCTCTGCCCATTTGTGTGTGTTGTGTGTGTGTGTGTTTCCTGTCTCTTCCCTCTCTGTGACATTTTCCCCTCCTCATGGCCCGTTTCTCTTGCCGTGTCTAATTGTTTCCCCTGTTCTGTTATGTGAACTAAATATTGCCTTCTGTAGCTCAAGGCCGATTTCTACCTTGGCGTGCTCCTTTTGAGATTGTTTTCTTTCCTTTCGGCGAAACTGCCTGCTAGGATGGAGAGGCGGAATGACCTAGGAGTCCACAAGGAGAACTAATTATTGCGTGCTCGGAGGGTGTTTATGGAGCCCATCAAAGCAGCCCGTTCCTCCTGAAGTTGTTATTCTTTCTCTCCTGCTTGCGCAGAGCATCCCGAGGTGTGGAATGGCAGGTCCTGAGGGGCAATGGAGTGGTGGTCCCACAGGGGGTTGAGCCCAGGATGCTTTTAATACTGACAGAGCAGGAGTAATTAACACCAACCAACTGCTTCTTCCCGGAGCAATTGGCTGGCTGTTTATGCAAGGAACTCTTGCGTCTTTTTGGAGATGGCGGACATTTTGGTCTCTCAGGAGTGGCATCTCTCTCTCTCTCTGTATGTTTTTGGCCTGGGCTTTGCATGGACAGCCTTTGCTTGTGTTTTCAGATGCAGCTTGCCCCCTGGAAAGGGGGTGGCGGTGTTTGCACAGTCAAACGACAAGGCAGGGTTGATGGCAGAGACAAACTTGCATTTACTCTGCTCGGAAAGAATTGCCGGCTAAATCGTTCCAGATTGGATGGGCTTGGGTATGGCCCATAAATTTTCCTCCTTCCCTATTCCGTTCTGCAGTATCTGGCTTGGCTTGCTGAGATGAATAATTTGGAGCTGCTCTCGCTTCCTGGATGCTTTTCTACTGTACCCCCGGCTTTATGTTGATAGCGAAGGCTGTGGCTCATCTGTGACGGCTGACAAAAGAGACTTTCTGGTTCTTTTGAATTCTCTGATGGGGTACTGTATGAACATGGTGTCGATACTGGGGTGGAAACGTCTCACCCTTATGAGAAAGCACCTTTTTTTGCCAAAAGTAACTTCAGAAAGGCTGCTTTGTGAGACTTACTGAGGTGGTTTGGATTCCCCTTGGTCTATTCATTGTGTAGAGAGCATGGATTGAGGAAGATCCCTTATCACCTTGATCTGTGCATTGTGTAGAGAGCATGGATTGAGGAAGATCCCATATCACCTTGATCTGTGCATTGTGTATAGAGCATGGATTGAGGAAGATCCCATATCACCTTGATCTGTGCATTGTGTATAGAGCATGGATTGAGGAAGATCCCTTATCAGCTTGATCTGTGCATTGTGTATAGAGCATGGATTGAGGAAGATCCCTTATCAGCTTGATCTGTGCATTGTGTATAGAGCATGGATTGAGGAAGATCCCCTATCACCTTTTGAACAGCTAAATCCCATTAATTTCCCTTAGCTGAGGAGTCTTGGTTGGGAGATCCTGAATCAGTTATTTACTTCACATGGCATCAACTTTACAGGCTAAGGGTGCGTCCAGATTTGGGAATACTGCGCATTCCCATGCCCAGTCGGGGTGTGGGCATCACACCTGGTGCCTCACACTTCGCAGCAGCAACGCATTATGCCGCCGCGACTTCAAATTTACCTACTGTGGAACAGTGAGCATTCGCTCTGCAGTATCAGGTAAATTTGGAGTTTCCCGCCAGTCCAGACAGGACGGCGAGAAGCTCCATCCCATATGACACGCGCCTCACCGCGCGTGCCAGGGAAGTCTCGCAGCTGCTGTGATCAGACATGACAAAAAAAGTATCTCTGAGGCTCCTCTGAGGCAGTTTAGAGAAGGCTTCAGGGTGGGATTTTTCACATACCCCCTGCTCCTGCCCCTCTTCTGAACATTCTGTGCTAGAAAAGGTGGATCAGAGAGGGCTTTGAAACATGGCGGTCACATACAGTCTCTCTGAGGCACTTCAGAGGGGCCCCTTTTTGTTGTGTCTGAACACAGCCCTAGAAAAGGTGGATTTAGGGAAGGCTTGGGGACGTGAGGACTACACACTGTCTCTCTGAGGTGCCTCTGAAGTGACCCTTTTATTATGTCTAAAAGCACTCTTGCAGCTCTCTCCTATGTTCCCTAGAGGACCCCGGAAGCCATAGTTTTGTGAGGCTTGATATTCCTTCAGAAAGCTGTGGTGATCTAATGAATGTGAAACTGACGTGATGTAGAAGTTGGATATCTTTCTGTATAATCCTCTGAGTGGACAGAAGTCCTCAAAGGACGGAGGGAGGAATCACTGCCCCAGGAGGTAAACTACTGAGAAGGATGACCAGAGAGGGTGAGAGAAGGAGAGGGCAGGTTTCCTGGGCAGGCTCAAGACACAGTGGTCCTTTCTACATTGGGTGGTAGACCCGGATCCTGGTCCAGTCTAGGCCTCGGCTGTCTGCACACAGATGTGGGCTTGCAGAGGTCCTGCCTCCTCAATCATGCCTTCTCCCCATTGGATGGAACGTGGACTCAGTAGGGTTCTCAAAATGGTGCCCGAGCCCAGTATAGTTGTAGCACTCAATATTGTGGTCTATAACCAGTCCGGGACTGGTGTACTGGACCACAGAGGTATGTGAATGGCCCCTACCCATGGTTCTGAATGCTACAGGAATCCTTTTTGGTGGCACTCCAGCGAGTGGGTTTAGCCCCAAAATAGCCAGGCTAGGAACTTTGGTTTCCATCCCCAGCGCTGCCTCTGGGGCTGGAGCAAATTGTGCCATCTCAATATGGACAGTCCTGTTTTGCTCCAGTGGCAACCCATCCCAGCTTAGGATGAGTTGCTTGTTCCAGGACAGGGTGTCCTGCTCTGTCCCAAGACAGACAATGTAGGTGTGGAAAGGCCCTTTGCAGCCTGAAGTGACATGGTAAACGATTGAGCTCCAAGGTCAAAGTATGTTTGATGCCTAGGAATGGTTTGCTTATTTTAGTGCCCGGAAGATGAAAAATCCTACAAGCACCTCGCTCTGGAAGCGAGTGAATGCTATAAAAACAAAGTACAGTGGATGATTATCACTTTACTGTCCTTTTCACGGCACCTTAAATTAGCCGCCTGAAGCGACTGTCCCACTCTGCTTAATGGCAGGGCCGGCCCTTGTTTTAATGGCCTGCCATAAGTATCTTGCTGCTAAATAATGTGGAAGTAACAACAGTATCGAAGGATTCTGGGAAGTTGACTGTGAAGGTACTGGGATCCCTGTTGGGTCTCCTAGATGGTTCCAAAGAACTGCAATCTCAACATATCTGCGGCTAGGTTTTAGGCTGAATGCGTAGTTGAAATGCTCTATAATTTACAGCTTGTAACTTACTTAAAGGAACCATGCTTGATCAATTGTTTAAGTTTTCAGCTGAATTTGTATGCTTGTGCATGTGAATAAATTTGTTATTCTGATCAGCAGCAACCGTTCCTTTGGGGTGGTGGGCATCTGTCCATCTATGCATCCCCAAAGTGATGTCCTGAGAGATGGGGAAGAGTGCTTTTTCTTAAGAGTCTCCTAAAGAGGTATTGCTGTGGTTAAGAACACCTTCTCTCATGCCTGCCTGCCTGGTTTTGATGTTCATTTTGTATGCTCACTGGTTTTTAATGTTGTAATCCGCCCTGAGACCTTTGGGTATAGGGCAGGATAAAAATCTTTAATTAATTATGGTAATTAAATAAATAAGATCGATATGTAGGGGTGACCCTCCTAGTTGTAGTAAAACCTTCAGTAGCAAAAGGGGTGCGCACCCAGGACAGGCCTTTCTCAGTGGTGGCCCCCAGACTATGGCTTAGTCTCCCCCACCTTAACCTGACATGAACAGGAGAGCAGTGAAGGTGCACCTATTTGCCCTGACCTTTGACTGAGGGAACAGCTTTCCTTCCCCACTTTCGGGCATTCTCTTTTCTCTCTTTCTGAAGAGGAGTTTTATGTATTATATTTCAAAAGCAGCTGCCGATCTGGGTGAGCCCAGGGGGATAGCCTGTGTTACTGGCTACATGTTACTAAGGGGAGAGCGTTTGATGGACACACTCTTGAAATTTCCTATATTGCTTTCGGTTAAAAAAAGAAAGAGAGAAAGAAAGCAGGCAAAACAAACACAAGCCTTTAAAAGCTATGCACACAGATTGAAAGTTCTAAAATGCCAAAGACAAATTAAGACAAGCGAATCCATCAATACTGCAAACATTTGCAGCAAAATTAGCCGGCAGAGTCAAGGGCTCCTCGGAAAATGAAGGAACTATTGTTCGGAATTGTGTTGCTGTCAAGGCCTGCTTGAGACCTTTGTCCGCCGCAGGCGAGAGACGAGAACCGCCACGTCTCTCATGGTTCTGCATACAGAAGCCGACTGGACGGGCAGTGGCATCTTCCTTGAATGCTGTTGATAGGCCGCCGTCCTCCATCATCCCTGAAGGCGGAGAGCTAATTTGGGAGATGCCCAGCAGGCTGTGTGGCTCATTCGGAAGGCTCTGGAAGAAATGAATGGGAGCAGAGAAAGCTGCTGCTGCCAGGAACCTGAGGGTCCCGCCTGCTGTCGTCAGATGCTAGGGCTGGCCTTGGGAGTGGGGGTCTCTTTCTAGATAGACTACGGGTGTAGAATGCCATTTTGTAGGACAGGGTGTTGCTTGATACTACTCTGGCATCTTTCAGCAAAATGATTTGGATTCTGATTGGAACTGTGATCGCAACATAACAAAGGCCGTCCCCATACAGGGGCTGGATATCCCACTAGGAAGGGATAATGCGGGAAATCCCCCCACCCTTCCACAATGATGGCCTCTTAGCTGGACAGTGCTGTGGCTAGCATTTTACTGACGTGCACATTCGGACGTTTGGCCTTTTCGCTTGTATGGTGGATGGAGCTATGATGTGGGCGCTGTCCAGAGAGAAGAAGAGTTGGATTTTATTCCCCACTCTTTAGGGGACTCAGAGTGGCTGGCAAACCTTCTGTTCTTCTCCCCACAGCAGACACCCAGTGAAGTAGGTGGGGCTGTGAGAGTTCAGAAGAGAGCTGTGACTAGCCCAAGGCCACCCAGCTGGCTTTGTGGAGGAGTGCGGTATCGAACTGGGAGATCTCCAGATAAGAATCTGGCAAACAAATCGCAAGATCAAATTGGCTCACAGAACGCTATTGGTGGAAAACTGGCGACCACTGCTACGTTTTCCATCAATAGTTCTTAGTGCATTTTATGGGGCATGTAGAGTGAGTCTGTGACGGGATTGCCACAGATACGTGTGGCATGCCTACCACAAGCAGCACCATAATAACACTTTCCCCCCCTCCACCTGGATGGGGCCTAAGTAGCAGACATCTGGATGAGCCTTAACTGGAGGACAAGATACTGTAACACTATTTTAGTTCTTTGGATCACTCCAGGTTAAAAAGCCCGCAATTGATGTGTTCTTGTCATGAAATCAGCCCTGGATCTTAACTGTTGTCATCGCACTTGGTTTGGGTCTTAGGCTTTTCAGAAGGGGAAACCTGTCCTTTGCTTTATCCCTTTAAACAGGCTGGAGGTCTCTTTCGGCACTCGTCAGCATCTTAACTTTCATATCAACCAAGTGGCATCAAATTGCCTTCTCTCCGGATCTGACCTCTCTCTGTGAACGAAAGGCCCCAAATCCCTCGGCTGTCTGGTAAAGGCACTGCCCTTTTGCCTAAGTAGATCCAAGCTCAGCCCTGTGCCCATTTCGGGGGGGGGGGGTTCGCTTTCGCTGATGCCCTTCTGCTCTAGTTTATTGCAAAGGGGCCTGGGGTCTGACAGGTCATGATGTTATTTTTTAAATGAGCTGCTTGAAATTGAGAGGCCAGAGGAAGACAGACTTATTATTCTGAATCTGGGGCAGCATTTCTGCTCGCGTCAGAATATTCGGGAGTTTTCTCAGGATGGGCACGGGTCTTGCTATTTAGCACGAGGGCTTCTGGAGCCGAGATCTGGGCACGGACGTAGAAACCTGCTTCGTGAGGTTGGCATCTGATTGATATTTCAAAGACTGCTTTGTGTAATATTCGTAGTCTGAAAACAGTAAAATAGTAGACTTGGGTGGGGGAAACAGGTTTAAAGGCAGTGGAAGCATAAACAACCTCACCCTTTTTGGTGGGTATTTACTTGTTTATGGTGTGCCCTGGGAAGTCCAGATTCTTCTTCTGCTCTCCATTTTGTTTTCACAACAACCATGTGAGGTAAGTTAGCCAGTGCAACACTGAGTGCCTCATGGTCCCCTGTTGAGCTTTCATCGGGTGTTTTTCCACTGTCACTAGAAGTACCCATTAAGTATCCATTAATGGGTACAAAAATGCCATTACGTACCCATTAATGAGTACTTAATGGGTACTTTTAGTGACAGTGGAAAAACACCCATGGATAAATGAGAACCCAAGTCAAGAAATCTCAAGGCCTCAGGACCTATTTATACCTAAGGGCCTTTCCACACTTATCTCTATTCCAGATCTAGGAGGGCATTACGGGCCTCACTTCTTCACGGTGGTCAGGGCCGTTTTTGCACTTCCCTTCCGGTCCGCTGGACAGGAAAGAAGCACGATTAGCCAATGTTGACTAGCACTTGCATTTTGGGATGGGCTGTGGTGGCGTCATGCACCTATTCCAACACTCTACAGAGGCTGAAATAGGCCTTCTGGAAGCCGAAATAGACCTTCCGGTTCTGGGTGCTTTTCCTTCATGGCACCCGCAGGGGTTGGGGCTGATCCGTTAACTGTGGTTAACTGAAACCAAATCAGTGGATACGGAGTCTGACTGTAGTCATTTTGGGAATGTGTTCTTTCACTGTGAAGGTAGACTGAAGCAGGGTTAAACTTTAGGTATGCATGAGCCTCTTATCAGTCTGATACTCTAGTTACTGGACTACACTTGACACACCAAAATACCTGATCAAAGGACAGCAATTATTCTAGAACACACTCCATATTAATCAATCAGGCCAGTGTATTTTATTTCATTCTTTGGAACCTCCAACAAAATGAAATGTTCAATGGACCCAGAGATCAGAAGTGAAGCACCTTGTCCCTATAGTATAGGAATTTCTGGGTGAAAGTGTCTAGACCGGACAGAGTGAAATTTCAGGAGGCCTCGAGATTCCCCAAAGGGCCAAGAAAAGGGGGGAATTGATCTTTTATTTTATTTTTCCACATTGCCAGCAGAATGAATTAGATTATGCAGTATTTTCTCTTTTCTGTTTAAAAAACAGAGTTTCCACAAAATGAGAATGTAGATTTGCACACATTTGTATTTCAACTGTTCTCTTTCCTCTTTCTGGAATTCCTACCTTGGGCCCTAGTCACACCTTTAGTTTAGGACAAGATACATTATTTTTATTCAATTTGTTTTCCAAGCCTCGGCCTAAGTCCGTCAGAACTCTTTAACTGGAGTCCTCTTTTTCAGAGGACTCAGCCTATCCTGGCATCCCAGGCCATCTCCGCATCCTCGGGGTGGTGGTGGTAGTGGTGGTAAAGGAGGCTGAACTGTGCTATGGTGGGTGGGTCCAGTCTTTCCTTTCAGCCAATGTATAAGCGTCGAGTTTGTGAGGCACTTCCCCTTCTCTCCTCAGTTTATGTGTATTCTTCTTCTATCTAGCATTTTTTACACAGAGAAGAAAAGCACATTAAAAAAGGAAGGGGGGCATGGAGGTGGGGGAGCAGGGTTAAAGAAGAACCCCAGGTCGATAGCGGAGAAAGGTGTGAGCGATGCAGTTCAAAGTGAGGATGGCCTGAGAACAACCTATAACAATCCAGATGTGAACAGAACTGGCACGACCTCAGCCCGAATTATGAATAGGATGTCCTGTTTCATATAGGTGTGGCCAAGGGCTGCGGTGTGGAACATGCAATACTTTGGTTCAAGAGTATAGTATTATCTGCATAAAACTGGCTGGAGGGCTTTGAACCTCTTGAAGAGTCTGTTCTTCCATGGAACCTCTGATGATTTTCAAGAGAGGCAGCACAATATAGAAGCGCTCTCTGTTTCCAATCCACTCTTGATCATGGAAGCTTACTGGGTAACCTTAGGTCAGCCATTATTTTTCAGCTCAACCACCTTCACAGGGTTGTTTTGAGAGTAAAATGGGAGAGAATTTCATATATTGCCTTGAAATGCTTGGAGGAAAAAGTTATATGTACATTCAACCTATTGATAACTGATCTCCTTGCTTAGTGCTGGTTCCATCCACCAGACTTCAACACCGTTTTCACAGACTGTCAATTTTGGGTGCGATCAGACAGTGCTTTTTTTAGTCATTCCTTTGAGAAATAGCACCCCATCCCCAGATGCACAAAAGAAGCGTAACAAACAGTTGTCTGAATATATAACTGAGGACCTATCTTATTTTGTCACACTGCAGTCTATATTTGCTTCCTCTTTGCTTATATAATTTCTTGCCGAGCTTGTTTTTTTTTTTTTTTTAAGAAAAACAACAACTTCAGAGCTATGAAATTATGAAAATTGATGAAACAACTTTTCTGAGACTTCTTGGGTATGGAGAATGCAGAGAAGAAAAAGTATTTGGTTACAGATTCAAATTTGCCCAGAGGGCACCTGTTTAAACGCGTCTCATCACACCCTTTATTCACATTTGGACTGGAAAGTGTTCAGGCTGTAATAAGTGACATTCACTGCTGCATAATGTGCTATGCTGAGCATGATATGGCTTCATAGCTGCAGTTGTTCATGGAATAGCTTATAGCCAGTTCGAGGGACATGTCCTGCTTCAGATATGTATAACCTCCCCTCTTGTCAGCCGAACTATCGTTTCATCTGTGAGCAAGGATTAGTCTGTGCATGTGTGTGCAAATGCTTGTAAGAAACAGTGTGAAATTTGATGAAAAGCATGCGACATCTTAGCCATGGTCAAAGCCCTAACCTGAGGGTCATGCTGTGCGCTGAGGCAGCAAACCAACATCTTGAAATGGTCATTTGGGCCCGAGAGGGTTTTGCTGTTTGAAGGAGAAGTTGCTAGACGGGTTGCATGTGTCATTTAATTAAGACGAATTTTGCTCAGCACAGGCATCTGTTCTCTAGCGCAGCTTTGTGTGACAGTGGTCTCCTTTGATGTGTTTGGTTAAAATGTGGCTTTCCCTCACGGCACCCTTTTTTTAGCAGCACGATTTTGCTTTCATGCGGTTGGTAAAATTTGGCGTCAGAAACTTTCAGGAATGTGATTTGGGTTTTTGTGGAGCAATGGGTGTACAATTTTTTTTTCTTGTGTCAGAAGAAAGCAAATTGTAAAGATTTAGCGTAGCTGGATTTTAATTACCTAAGCACTTTTTCTGATTGTTATGTACACAGATCTATGACTAGAACAATAATGAATTATGTCGGTAGACCGGGCTTCTCTTCTACAGCACATTTGTTGCTCTGGTACATTGGGTTTCCCTTCTGCTGGACTACTGACTTAATCAGTAGCCTGTGCCATTGGCTGTTATGATGATGATGATGATGAAGATGATGAAGATGATGATGATGAAGGTCTTGGGTATATTTTAAGGACATTTAAAATTAAATATAGATATATGTTAAAGCAAGAACAGTGTCTGAAAGTGGGAAAGGAAAGTGTCTCCCCATTTAACCCAAAGGCCAGGGCAAAGAGGTGCGTCTTCACTGCCTTCCTAAACACGTACAGTGAAGGTGCCTGAAACACCTCAAGGGAGAGACTATTCCATAACCCAGGGGCCATCACTGAGAAGGCCCTCTCCCTGGGTGCCCACCCCTTTAGTTACTGAAGGTGGTGGTACCACCAGGAGGGCCTCCCCTCCATATCTTAAGGCATGGGAAGGTTCATATCTTGGTTGATTAGGACTCTGGTCAGAGGGTTTCAGAAGTTTCAGCTTTATTCAATTGGTTTGGGTGACGTTCGTATACCTTATGCCTTCCCTGTCTGGATCTGGGGCAGGCTGGGCTGAGCGTTGTGTGAAAGTTGCAGTTGGGGTGTGTGTGTTTCCTTCTTGCTAGGTTGCTTTCTCCAGTGTTCCCGTTCAGTTCAAAACTGCAAAAGGCTTAATTGCCTTTGCTTCCTTTGTCTCTTTGGCTCGCATCTCCCTCACTCTTCCCTCGCTTCTCCTTTCATTGCTTTCCTTTTTTTCTCCTCTTTTCCGGATCTCTCTCATTCCTAAAGCCCCTGGAGCTCTCTGGGACCCTTATAACTGATACCAGTCCAACAGGAAGAGGCGGGGGAAGGATTGAGAGGCCCTAAGGGCAGGTGGGGCAAGAAAACACCTTGAATCAGAAGGTTTCTTGTGTGGGAACCGACTGACTAGAAAATTTAATGGCCTGTGCAGCAAACTGGAGAGGTAGGAGTTTGGATTTGTGAGGAAGAAGGGAGTAAATATTCAGCCTGTCATAAAGTCTTGTGTCCCCCCCCCCCCGTGTGTTTGTTGTGCGTTTCATTCCCGTTAAGGACAAGGGGCTTATAAGTTCAGGGCAGATAGCGCCTCATGGCAGCAAAGTGCTGAAACCTTGAATTGGTTCTCTCTGTCTCCAGGGTGGGCTAAAATGTGCATAATCCAGTCCTATTATCCACTCAGTTTTCACGGGGGTGAGTGGAGGGCAGTAGCCTGATAGCATCTCATCTTCTTGCTGTTGTACAGTAGGGTGTCGCTGAGTTGTAGCTGACTCCTGTTTGGCTGTGTGGTGGACTCCTCCATGCAGTTTTCTTGGCAGAGATACAGAAGTGGTTTGTCATTGCCTACTTCCGAGGAGAGGCTGGAGGATCAAACTGGCAGTCCTCTGCTTTCCAGGCTGTTTATTCTACTAATGTTCTACTACTTCCAGACTCCATGTGCCCCTTTATGCAGTTTGCTGGGCAGAGATACAGAAGTGGTTTCCCATTACCCTCTTCCAGGGAGAGGCCAGGGATGAAACTGGCAACCCTCAGCATGCTGTAGGAGACACCCCCAATAGCTCATCTACCTTTTGCTTATTTTGATTGCTACCACTTCCTGTTACCTGTTCCCCCCCCACCCCCACCCCACCAGTCCTAGAGGGCTCTGGTGCCAGCCTTTTGATATATTTTCATATGTTGCCTTAAAAGTTAAGGCAGTTTATGGAACAAAAGCTTATCGTACATTACGTAACCCAGAGTGTGTCGTATGTGTCTATATTCCAGTTTGGTCTAGTGGTTAGGGAGCTGGACTCTTATCTGGGGATACCGGGTTTGATTCCGTACTCCTCCACGAAGCCAGCTGGGTGACCTTGGGCTAGTCACAGCTCTCTTTCTGATCTCTCACAGCTCAGGCAGGAGAAGAGAAGCTTTGTCAGTCGCTTTCAGTCCCCTTAAATGGGTGAGAAAAGTGGGGTAGGAAAGCCAACTCTTCTT
>MTQE01003491.1:6401341-6417278 GCA_014337955.1 Aspidoscelis marmoratus
AATGGGTGAGAAAAGTGGGGTAGGAAAGCCAACTCTTCTTCTTCTACCCCTTGCGTGGCAATTAAGAGGAAACTGCATCAGGATTGCAATCTATGGAATGTCAGCCGCACTTAAAGCCAAGTGCATAACATTCAGAAATCATATTAATTAGCAGCAAGCTAGTAAGATTCTTTGGAAGATATTTGGGGAATGTTGAAAGAGACGAGCAGAGCTTGTGTCTTTGTGGTGCCTCCCGAACGTGCTAATGCAAGTCAAAGGAGCTCTGAATCTACCAGGTTGGGGTGACCTGTTTTAGAAGCGACTGAAGAAAACATTAAACGAGATTTGCAGAGCAGGCTAGCATGGCGAAGAGCGGCCGTATAAACTCAGAATCCCGGTGGTCACAGCACGTTAGCTTTGCTGCTCTGCTGATTAATATCTTTCTGGTTTAGATCTAAAAGATCTTCCGCACAAACCGGCTGGAGTTTTCCCAGTGATTTCTGACCTTTTGCTTTCCTTTTCTTGGATTATTGAAAATTGCAAATGGCATTTGATCCTCCCTAGGTTTCCTTTGGACAGAGGCGGGTGGGTTAAGAGCCGCCCCTTTCCCTGTGCTTATGGTAAAGCTAAAGGTACACTGGGGCTGCACCAAGTTTTAATCCAAATGCAGTTCACTTTCAGAGCAATAGAACACATCAGCCAAGTGTTAAGCTGTTTCTTTCAGCATTATCTAACTCCTTTGGGTTAAAGTGGAAAGAAAATGACTTAGTCTCTTTGCTTTTGCACCTTCTCACTCTGAAATTGGACTCCATCTGGATAAAAATTTAGGTGTGCTTGCCATGATCACACCTTCACTTTAAACAGCCAACAGTCCACCTTCTCTCCGTTTTATCTGTGGACTTTCTGCCCTCCGTTCGGACTTTTCTGGATGGAAAGTCCACATATAAAATGGAGGGAAGCGCAAAGGCGTGAAGAGTCAGATCTGAAGATGGCCCGAAGGTGATCTAAAGTGAAGGTGTGGCCGCGGCCCTAGAATCCGGGCCAGCTTCTGATGATTGCATGCACACGTTCACGCCACTTTTGTGGCCAGCAGTATTGCAACTGGTTTGCTGTGACTTCTTTTGGGGGGCGGGGGGGGGGGAGGCACTGGGATTTTACGTGTCTGAAGCCAGTGCTGTGCCACAAAGTTACAGCCAGGCCTGCAGTGGTAAATTCCCCATTGATGCAGCAGTGAAGCTCCCCAAAGGGCAAGGAGTAGTCTACCAGAGGTGGAAGCTAAAGAGTCTAACACAGTCCTTTGCAGTGCATTGTGAGAAAGTGTTTCCCCCCTCCCCCCTTGTAGTAAGAAAGCCGAACAACTGCAATTTGTGGATGGTGCTGTTTTTGATCTCACTTGTCCCTAACCTCTACAATCATACTGCGCATAATGCTGCCCTGATTGCTGCACAGGAGATTCCTTGGGGGTGGGGAGGATGGTCCCAAATCTGTAATTTATACTAAATCATCACATTTTTCAAATGGTGTACAGGATAATGCATCCACGCTTTGGCTTGCCCTGGGGTACCACATTACTCACCTGTATTGATGATGGATAATGGGTTTCGAAGAATTGCGTGAGAACAAAAGTGCATGCTGGCTAACATGTGGCCCACTGGATATATTATTGAAGGATCTTGTATCTGTGAGGAGGATTTCTTAAGGGGCTTCGCTTTGATCGATCAGGCCACAGCACAGCCCATCTAGTCCACCGTCCTGTCTCACGCACTGGCCCACCTGTTGCTTCTGGGCATCTCCAGCAGAAGACGAAAGGAAAACCTTCACCTGCTCTCCACTCCCTGCAAATGACCTTCAGAGACATCCTGCCTGTCTCTCCAATCTGGAGACAGAACCTAGGACATCCCTTCTGTTTAGCCATAGATACACCTGTCTTCCATGAATTTGTCTAACTTTATAAGAACATAAGCAGGGCTTTGCTGGATCTGGCCACAGTCCATTTAGTTCAGCATCCTGACTCACAGAGAAGCCCACAAATTACTTCTGGGCATCTCCAGCGAAAGACGAAGGCAAAACCTTCACCTGCTTTCGACACTCTGCAATTAGCCTTTAAAGGCCTCCTGCCTGTTTCTCCAGCCTGGAGGCTATACCTCGGCATCCATTCTAGTATCCATCGATTCACCTGGTCTCCCTTTCCTGAAACCATCCAGTCTGCTTACTTTCACCACCTCTTCTAGCAGCAAATTCCATAGACAGATGGTCTTCTGAGTGGAAAAAAACGCTCCCCCTTTTCAGTCCAAACTCTCCTGCTGAGTGCCACCAGCTCTAGTGCTGTGTGATAGAGAAGAGCTTTCCCCCCCACCTCTACCTACCTTTTCCACACCATACATGACTTTATATACTTCAGTCAGATCACCTATAAGAACGTAGGCGGTGTGGATTTTCACAAACCTTGTGTTGTTCTGCTGCAGGTGGAAAAATGGTGGTTGTTGTTCAGTTTTTCAGTCAGGACTAAGTCTTCATGACCCATGGACCCTAGAACATCTGATTCTTCTGGCCTCAGCTGTCCCCCAAGTTTGCCCAGTGGAGTTGACGGAGAGGAAGTGGAGATTTCCAGTTGAAGACCACAACCCAACTGGCAGCTGCCCCTTCCAGAACCATCTCTCCCATCATATCTTACCATTGGCCCTGTGCTGCAAGGTCAGCTGGGAGAAGGGAGCAGGGCCCGTGGCTTGAGGCCAGCAAAGGGTGAGGCGGACCCAGGGGTCCACAACGGTTTCCCTTCGGCTTTGCCTGTGAAATGAGATTCCTCTGCCAAGGAGACCTTGAGGGATATTGAGAACAGCTTGAGATCTGCAGGCGCCTGGAGATCTTTGTCAGGTCTTTGTGTTTGCCTGGTATCTCCCTGGTTGCTCTCTGATCTCTGCTGGGAGCCGAGGTGAGCAGAAGGAAGAAAGGGCCGGGAGAAACCTTATGTGAGATGCTATTCCGGGCTTTGCCGTGCATTTGACTTTGACAGCAACTATCGTACGAAATGCCTTTACGTTTTTGACTCACTTTGATCAGAACGGTGGCATTCAGAAGTGGTTTGAAGCTTCACCGAGCTTCTTAATAGGGGCAGGAACACTTCTAGGAGAAGAAGGGAGGATTGGGACGGCCTCTGGTTGGTCTGCAAAAAGCCTGTTCTGATCTGTGGTAGAGCAAAATGAAGGTGGGAGAGCCAAGGCCTTCAGCTGGATTCTTGTACTCTCCCGGAGGTACCCTGGCAGAAGTGGTTTGCAAGAAATGTTGCTCACGTCCTTTTGCTCTTAGACTGTTTCTGCCTGGCTGGGACCAAAGTCAGAACTGAGCCCCTATTCAAAGAGGTCAGAGGAAGCGTTAATGCTAGTGAACCCCTAGGGAAATGTGACACATGAAATCCTGGGACCCTGCTTTCCCTCTGTGGTGGAAGAAGCTTCCTGCCTGTCTCTCCAACTGGAGGCAGTACCTAGACATCAGCTGGGGCCTTTGGAGGTCCCTGGACAGAAGGGAAGGCCTCCTTGGGAGGGCAATTTATGTTGAAACTTGCATGCAGGAGAGAATATAAGGGGAGCCCCATTGGATCGGGCCACAGTCCATCCAGTCCATCTCACACAGTGGCCCACAGTTGCTTCTGGGCATCTCAAGCAGAAGACAAGGGTGAAACCTTCACTTGCTTTCAAGTCCTTGCAAAGGGCCTTAAGGGGCATCCTGCCTGTCTTTCCAGCTGGAGGCGGTACCTAGACATCAGCTTTAGTAGCCAAGCAGAACCGCGACGTGCTGGATTTGGTCTTGAACTTGTGAGACCCAGTTTATCTAACAGTAGAGCTGTCGGTGGAAGAGGTGTGCGGACTGTGGATCTCATGCCATTGGTCAACCTCTAGCCAGCAGTGGTGGTAGGGTTTCTTAGCTTAGCTTGAGGAGGAAATACTCAGCATTGTCTCCCCAGCCCTGATGCTCAGCCATGACCCTCCAGAAATGCATGTAACACACCTGGGAGACTGCAGCTAAGCACCTGCCTTCTCTATAGCAACTTGATTTTTGTGTGTGTGTGTGTGTGGGGGGGCTTTGTGGCAGGTACTTGGGCCTTCAATAGGCATGTGCTCTTCCTTTCCACAAGAAGAAAAATCCGCCTGCTTTATCTTTGTTAATTAGCAGCTCTTGGAGTGACATCATCCCTCCAAAAATGGTGTGCAGCCTTGGATACTTGCCACAAGGTCCAACCTAGAGGTGCCTGTGGCATTCTTGATGTGCTGTGTGTGTGTGTGAGAGAGAGGGGGGTAGAGCTTAGAATTTTCAACACAGAATTGCCCTGATCCTGACCCTACCTTTTGCCCCTTGGATCTCTCCATCCCTTGTCGTCTTGCAAGAGAATGGGGCAAATATAGAGAGACCAAACTGGCCGACCCTTCTGGTTGGCTCTGGTCCCTCGGCCAGCCGCAGGGACAAGTCGTTGGGAATTTCAGGGCCCTCGGTGGCGCAGCAGGAGGGTCGCCAGAGCGTCGTGGGGCATCCCCGTGTTCCCTTTTGCAGAAGCAGCCGGATAATGGGCAGGCATCGCTGCTAGCCCAGCTGCCTTTTTTGTAACCATCAATCTTTAATGATGCTTAATCCAACTGGGTGCTTCCTGGCGGAAAGCAACGGGGAACATCCGAGGCAGCCTTGCAGAAAGACGTGCTCAACGGGGCCCGGGCAGTCTTGGCGCAGAGAGGGAATGACATGGTGAAGAAGAAGAAGAAGAAGAAGAAGAAGAAGAAGAAGTCTAGATCTGTGCATTGAAGCTGCTGCCCTATTTTCCTCTCCGCTCCTTATCTCTCGACAAGGCTCTCTTTCCTTACACTTCCAGCCCATTGATTTCCCCCCTAAATTATTCATTGGGGTTACATAGCAGAGGAGGGATTCCTTCCCCTTGTCTACCAGCTGCGTGAAATTCCTCTTCTGGTAAGGAGGGAAGGAAAAGTTCAGGAAGGAGGAAAAAGGCAGTAGAGAGAGGAAGGAGCGAAGACCTCTAGTCGTCCTTTCCCTTTATTTCCCTTTCTCTTTTTCCTTCTCACTTCACCGCAGGGGTGTTGCTAGGTACAGAAGAGATGCGGGGCATGGGCTCATAACACGCATTTACATAAATTTCAGATATGGTAATTTCCATGTATAGATGCAAATTGAGGTCCCCGAGCAAATTAAGACCACGGGCAGCTGGGGTTTCGCAGGCGCTGCGCTCTGCAGCGTTCCCATCAGCCCTGAAAAGCGAAGGGGAAATTATTATTATTATTATTATTAGTAGTAGTAGTAGTAAATATTTTTAAAGGAGGAAAATAACAGGAAATTTGGGAAGAAGCATTGAGACGTGGGCTCTCTGCACCCACTCCTGCTTCGCCACACTCTTAGTGTCGATATCAGTCGCTTTTTAAAAATGTGAATAATGATATGTGTTTCTTTTTTGGGGGGTGGGAGCTTGCAGTTCACACAAGCAAAATCAGGGCATGTGCCTCAATTTGGGGTGCAGTGACGCAGCAGAGTTGGCAGCGGGATGGAACCCTAGCATCTCAGTGGTGGCACTTATGAATTAATATCCAAGCCAAGTGTATATTTTGAATAAATTTTTTTTTGTATTTTGAACCATCCTGTTTTCAAGGTAGGAGGCGAAGGTTTTCCTTTTTGTCTTCTGCTTGAGATGCCCAGAAGCAACTGGTGGGCCACTGTGTGAGATGGGATGCTGGACTAGACGGGCTGTGGACTGATCCAGCAAAGCTTCTCTTAATCCATGACGGACAGGTCTATCAATGGCGACTAGAATGGATGTCTAGGTACCGCTTCCAGTTTGGAAACACAGGCAGGATGCCTCTAAAGGCCATTTTCAAGGAGTCAAGAGTGAAATAAACACTTCTTGCCTTCCTCTTCTGTTTGAGATGTCCAGAAGCAATTGGTGGGGCACTGGGTGAGACAGGACGCTGGATTAGATGGGCTGTGGCCTGATCCAGCAGGGCATTTATTTTGTTTTTATGTTGTTAAAACTCATTATTAATATCCAAACCACGTGTACCCTTTGGTTGCCTTTTTTGGTTTTGGTCTACCCTGGTTTCAAGTGGCAATGGTCACTAAAGACCCACCTGGTCACATAACTTTCCCTCTCCTTTCTCTCTGTCAGCATCCTAAATTATGCCTGTGCGAATTGATTGGGAGAAGATGGGGAAAGCATGAAGTTTGAGGTTTCATCCTGTGAGAGATGCTTGACTAGATAAAGATAGCAGACACCTGCAATCTATATGGTACCACATAACTACTCATAATTATTTGAAACCCTGTCTCTATCTCTCGATGCTGAATCTTGAAGATCATGAATGCTGCAAACCTGAAACCAGCCATGCATACCCTGGGGATGCTAAGTGGTGTACACAGACATTTTGGGTTTTTTTTAATGCATTAATTTGATTTGTTTGAGCCACCTCTGAAGTGATAGGAGATGGCACCTGCTGGCATTGATGCTTGTCACAAAGATGGCTGACGCGTGGCCATCCTGTCGTTAATGAATAACCGATTCCATGGTCTCCATCCATTGTTCATCTAGTAGCCACTGTTAGCTGTTGGCCCGCACTGAGATTGGCCAACCCTAGAAAGGAAACTATTTTTATTGAGCAAACTGCTACAGAGTGGGCCTGTGAGTTCTCTTTTTCTTCTTTTGCCATTTGTGTTTTGGACCAAAACCATCAGTTAGTCATTTTGCTATATTTGGTTATTCCAGAATAAATCCACAAATATTCTGGGACCAGGGGGCCCTCTATGAAGCTGATGGGTAGGAGAGTCAGATCAGACAAAGGGAAGAATTTCTTCACCCAAAAGGTTATTGGTCTATAGAATTTGCAGTCAGAAGAGGTGGTGACAGCAACCAGCCTAGATAGCTTTAAAAAAGGATTAGACAAATTCATGGATGAGAGATGTATCAGTAGCTACAAGAATGGATGCCTAGGTACATCTTCCAGGATGGGAGGAAAGGCAAGATGCCTCTAAGGCCATTTGCTAGAGCAGGTGAAGGTTTTCCCATTGTCTTCTACTTGAGATGCCTATGAGCAATTGGTGGACCACTGGATGCTGGACTAGGTGGCCTGTGGCCTGATCCAGCAGGGCTCCTCTTATGTTCTTTATCCATGTTTGATTCTGGAATATCCAAATATTGCAGAATAAGTAGCCGAAGTCTGTATGCAGTCATAGTTAACAGCAATATCTAGATCCTTGTCCACCTAAACTCTATCCTGCTTAGCTAAGTTGAGCAGATGTACCTATGGGCAAGATTTCTAAGATGCATCCTTGCCCGAAGTTTTCTCCAGAGTGGGTGGTGTGGCACAGATCTGGAAGATCTATCCTGGTCTCAGTGAGCTGCAAATTGAGTCTTCCGTGCAAGAACCTCTATAGCTACACATTGTGCCTAATTCTTGCATTTCCATTCCACCTTTCGTCCAGAGAGCTGAAGGTGGTGGATATTACTCACCTTCTGCTGTTTGTTTAGCCTTCACTACAACCTTTTGAAGAGCCTGTGACTCATCCAGGGACAAGAGTTTTTGCCCAGAAGCAAAGTTTCTCTACCCTCCCCGGTGTAGAAATCCTTGCCAGCATTTTTAAAAATAATTTAGGGGTGTTGCACTAGGGAGCTCACTTTCTTCTCTTCATTGCTCACCTCTTGTGAGGCTGCAGGGAAGCGTAATCACCATTATAGTTATTATGGGCAATGATTGGGCTTGACAGAAAATATAAGATGAAGAACAGAACAGCCGAGTGATGGAAAGTGATCTGCTAGTGGAATAGCTAAGCTGGGATTGTGGCACATGGCTACTCAAGGGAGAAAGAGCTGCACTATAGGTGTGACTTGCCTAACAGTCACCTGCTTTTCCCAAGGAATTGTAATTATATAATGGGGATAGGAAGGAGGAAAAGGGAAAGCCAACAGTGAAATATCCAGCCTTCTACTGTATTGTAGAGATGTGCATGAATATTTGAAACGTTCAAAATTTCTTTGAATTTGGACATTCAACTTTGAACAAAATGACTGTAAATTTTAATTTAGAAGAAGAAGAAGAGTTGGCTTTTCTACCCTGCTTTTCTCACCCATTTAAGGGGACTCAAAGCGGCTGACAAAGCTTCTGTTCTTCTCCCCACAACAGGACACCCTGTGAGGTGGGTGGGGCTCTGAGAGCTCAGAAGAGAGCTGTGACTAGCCCAAGGTCACCCAGCTGGCTTCATGGGAGATGGTGGAATCGAACCCAGTATTCCCAGATAAGAGTCCAGCTCCCTAACCACTAGACCAAACTGGCTAATACTTAGTCACCAGAGCTATTGTAGCTCTTGGTGCATTGCTCTTAAGGTGTCTTCTCAGAGCTTAAGGCTTAAAACTTAATAAGATGCTGTGAAGATTGGGTTAAAGAAGAGCTGGCTGCTATGCTTGTTTGTACAATTTCATGAGCAGCCGACTGCAGAAGTAATTCTCTTCCTTCAGGTTCCTCCCTCTGATCTGACTTGTTAAAAGAACTACTTTAGCGAAACCTTAAACAACAGGGAGTATGTTTATCTCCTCACGTTTAGTAATTCTTTAGTCGGCTGAATTCGCCAGCAGTCCTGCATTCAAAATTGATTCTTCTGGCTGCATTCACACTGAAATTTTAACCCAGCTTCAGTCCACTTTTGGAACCAGAAAACCTGTCAGCAACCTGTCTAGCCTTTTTCCTTCCATGTTATCTAACCAAAAGATGAGGGGAGGGGTTTGTTAGGTAAACCCAGAGGAGGGCAGCCTGACAGCTGGTGTATTTTCTTACTGTGAAAGTGGACTGAGGCTGGATTAAAATTTAGGCGTGAACACGGTGTAAAAGTTCCGTTAAGAAATAAAAAAGAATGGGAGAGAACTTAGAAACTTACCTTCTCCTGTGACCTCCTATGAGGAATGGTTGAAGGATCTAGGAATGTTTAGCCTACAGAGGAGAAGACTGAGAGGAGACATGATCTGGTCTTCAAGTATCTGAAGGGCTGTCACGGTGCAGAGGGATTGCCCCTATTCTCACTTGCACAAGATGGGAGGACTAGAAACAACGGGATGGACCTTCAAGGGAGTCAATACAGATTAGATATTAGGAAAAACTTCCTGACAGTGAGGGCGATCAGTCAGTGAAATACGTTGCCATGGGAGGTAGTGGGTTCTCCTTCACTGGAGGTCTTCAAGCAGAGGTTGGACCTACATTTATCTGGGATGGTTTAGGAAATCCTGCACTGAGCAGGGGGTTGGACTGGATGACCCTAGAGGTACCTTCCAACTCTATGATTTTATTATATGATTCTATGATCTTTACTCCCTTTGCCCAAAGTGAATGGGTAACTAATAGTAGCACACTATGAAGTTAGCAGCAGCTTCATTATTTTGTAGTCTGGTCCAGAAACGGGCTTATTCTTTCTGTTTTTATCCTCCTGAGGAGTAGAAGACTCTCTGCACCTAGTCCTTCAGTTCTACACATACCTCAGTCTCCTGCGAGGCTATAACTTACAGAATAGCATCAGTGTATCTGACTGATCTAATGCTCTCTTCCACCATGGTTCTTCTTGTTCGCTCTCTTGGGCAAAGAAACTGATTTCCAAGGTGAGCAGAACCACTCTTCATTTTGGCAAAGCATCCTTCAACCACGTTCTTTATTTTTATTCAATTCATTTTCCAAGCCGGCTCATCCCCGTTGGATCGTTCTAACTGGAGTCCTTTTTTTCCAGAGGACTCAGTCCATCCTGGCATCCCAGGCTGTCTTCATTTCCTCAGTGTGCGTGGCGAGGAGGCTGAACCGTGCAGTGGTGGGTGGGCCCAGTCTTACCTTTCAGCCAATGGGCACACGCGGAGTTCGTGGGGCACCTCCCCATCTCTCCTCAGTTTATGCGTATGATTCTTCTTTATAGCTAGCGTTTCCCCGCAAAATTATTATTATTTTAAAAATTAATTGCACGGAGAAGAAGAGCACATAAAAAATGAAGGGGGCGTGGAGGTGGGGGAGCAGGCTTAAAAAAGAACAGCAAACACACACCCTCCCCTCCCTTGAGCGACACAACGGCATCCAATAAGAAAGGGAGTAGATTTAACACAACAAAAGAGGTGGAGAGCCAAGAATTCCATGGAGGAGGCTCAGGTCAATTGCGGAGAAAGGTGTGAGCGATGCAGCCCAAAGCGAGGACGGCCTGAGGATGGCCTATAACGATCTACATTTAAACAGAGCTGGTACGACCTCAGTTTGAATTCTTAATAGGACGTCCTGTCTTATATAGGTGTGACCAGGGTCCTGGAGGCTCTGTCTGCACAGGACAGAGCATAGACCAGGCCAGGGTACCCAAAATAGCATCCTGGTCCTAGTGTACAGGTAGACTTCTTTGTGAGGCTTAGAAGAATGCTAGGGAGTAGTATACCAGACCTCAGAGGTATGTGGATGCTCTGCCATGGGAGAACCCATTTTGGTGCTGCAACAAAGTGTGCTGCACAAATGCTCCCCCAGCCCCCCAAGCTCTGAAGGCCATGGAGTTCTTCCGGGTATGCTAAAGCAGCAGGCAAAGGCAAACTCTTCACCTGCTCCTGGTTCCCTGCACAGGGCTTTTAAATGTTATCTACCTGGCTCTCCCACTTGGAGATGGTATCTAGGCATCCATTCTAGTAGCTGTTGATATGTCTGTCCTCCATAGATTATGAGAAGCCCAGCTGGATCAGGCCACAACCCATCTAGCCCAGCACCCTGTCTCAGACAGCGGCCCACCAATTGCTTCTGAGCCTCTCAAGCAGAAGGTGAGGACAAGATTCTTCAGCCTCATCCTGTCTGTCTCTCCAACCTGGAGCAAGTACCTAGGCGTCCATCCTAATAGCCATTGATACACCTGGCCTCCATGAATTTCTCTAACCTTTTCCTCAAAGTTATCCAGGCTGGTTGCTGTCATCACCTCTTCCGGTAGTGGCTGGAGACAGCTTGCTAGCGGTTCCCCTGGCTGTCAGCAGCCGTTGTGTTCGATCGTGCTCGGAGAGCCAAATTTTTCCTAGGCCATAGCAATGGGAACGGCCTGTGCCAATGGAAATGTGAGTTGGCCAATATGGCTTTCCCTGAATTTCTCTTCCCTTTGTGCTTTCCTTGCGACTTGTGCATGGTGCTGAGCCGCCGACGGGAAAGAAGAGAGAGATGCTGATGTTCAGCCCCACTCACTTGATCCTTTTGAAGTGAGTGAGCTTAACGGCGAGAAATCCAGGCTGTTCCCCGATTGCTGCCTCTGTCAAGAGTGCAGATTTGATTTGACAAGAGCGTGAGGAATGGGGATCCCAGTGGGCAACTCCGTGAGAAGGAAGGCCGGACTGCTGCCAGAGGCAAGTTAGTATAATTCATTCCTGTTTGTCAGGATTTAATGAAACTCTTTCTTTCCCCAGGGATGCAGGCGGGCTGAGAAGCTGGGATGGGGTTTCTGCACTCAGCAGGGGGGTAGGAGGCCGCAAGACACACAGAGGAGCAGTGAAACCCCTTAGCTAGTCTTTTCCAAGTGGCTGGAATGAGGGGGTGGGGAGGGAGAGGAGAGGGCAGCTAAGAACAGAACCTAAGAGGAACCCTGCTGGATTGGGCCACAGCCCATCTAAGCCAGCATCCTGTCCCACTACCCGTGGCTTCTGGACATGTTAGGCACAAAGAAGAAAGCAAAACCCTCACCCGCAAATGGCCTTAAGAGGCATCCTGCCTTCTGTCTCTCCAACCTGGAGGTTGCGCTCAGACATCCATTCATATAGCCCTGCAAGACAGGATGCTGAGCTGCTGACAATTCGTGGAGGACAGGTGTTATCAACAGATGCCTAGGTAGTGTTTTCAGGGTGGAGAGACAAGCAAGGATGCCTCCCAAGGACATTTGCAGAGAGCCGAGCGCAGCTGAAGGTTTCCCGTCTGCCTTCTGCTTGAGGTGCCCAGAAGCAAATGGTGGGCCACTGTGTGACAAGGGATGCTGGGCTAGATGGGCTGTGGCCTGGACCAGCAGGGTTTCTCTTAATTCATGGAGGACAGGTGTATCAATGGCTACTAGGATCGATGCCTAGGTACATCCTCCAGGCTGGAGACACAGGCGGGATGCCTCTGAACGCCATTTGCAAGGAACCAAGAACAGGTCCCTGTGAAAATGCAGGAGCCATTGGTGGGCCACTGTGTGAGATGGGATGCTGAGCTAATTCCAGGAACACTCCTGTCATGTTCTTATGAAACAGCTGATTCAGGGCATGTCAGAGATTTTTGCATGTACAAGTTAATCCTTAAGGTGGTCCTGTAATTTGCCATTGTCCTAATGGTATCTTCATTTGGTTCTCCATGGAAATCTGTTCCTTGTCCTTTGGTTTTGGTTTGCCCTGGTTCTCCACAATCTTAGACTTGGATTTCTTCTTCTGTGCCTATTGAATATTTGCCTTTAACCTTTCCTTCTTTGTGGACCTTCCAGTCTTAACGTGATGTAGATGTGGCTTAGAAAGAGAGGCATACATGAAAACTCCCATTGAGATACTGGAGCGCTTTTCAGTTACTGGTATTGGGCTGACAAAACCGAATGACTCCGTGAATAAACATGCTTCGAGGGATTCCCAAAGGCTATCCATTCTAACCCTAGGGATAAGATTTCTGTTCATTTTGCACCTGTTCCCTCCAGCTGTCCTATATAAAAGCAGACAGCTTCTGGTTGAATACTGGGAGCTGTCGTTCAGGACCATATGGAAGGCCACAACAGCGATATCCTACCCACCCCCCTCCCTGGGTATATAAAGAGCAAATAAGAGATCTGACGATGTATTACTTCTCCGAGTTTATACCTAGCAATGGGGGAACTTTATAAAAATCCAGTATCTGTTCCTAGTCACTAATTCTTCAGTTCTTTCCATCCTGTGTGCGCGCATTTCCTTAAATAAAAAGAAAAGAAATCAGAAGCGTGCACGAATGATGAAGAAATGCAGATGGACAGGGCTTAGGGACAGTGTCTAATAAATGTGAAAGGCACCTGTGCTTTGTAACCTTTCTGTTTGAACATAAATTCCCTCTGAACTGATGAAAATGTGTTTGAAAAATCAAACATCCCTCCGATGTCTTACCTGTCACAAGGGTGCTCTGGATTTTCTTTTTTAAAGGCACAGCAACCTGGGGACCTGTCTTGGTTGGAATCATTCATCTACCTGCTTCCATTCTGTCGGTTGTACATCTTGACTGTGGTCACAGGGAAATTGCTGTAGCTTGTGGGCAGAGAGCCTCCCTTGCGTGCAAAAATTCCCTGTGCCTTCCCTGCCCCATCAGCCCAGAAGAAGGCAGTGGGAAGGACCTCACATATTTTAATTATTTTGTTTAAGAAATTTAGATCCTGCCTTTCACCAAATGGTCCCAAGGTGGGTTACAATAAGAATAAAACATAGCAAAACACACACACAAAAACCATAACTAAAAATATCACACCCTCCTTCCCACATCCACCCCGCTCCCTAACAGGACATCTGGTAGCACATTGTGCCAGTTTGAGTCTCCCCAGCTGCATGGTGGATGGAGCTTCATCTAGAACAGCGGTTCTCAACCTTCCTAATGCTGTGACCCCTTAATGGAGTTCCTCATGTTGTGGAGACCCCCAACCACGGGGGCAGAGCAGCTGGGAGGTGAGAGGGAAGGGTGGCGGGAGACTTGTCGCGACCCCTCTGAAAGGGTAATTTGACCCCCAAAGGGGTCCTGACCCCCAGGTTGAGAACCACGGATCTAGAAGGTATATATGAGCTAGTTTGGTCTTGTGGTTAGATTGTCAGACTTTTAGCTGATAGTCTCTTGATCTGGTTCTGTGCTCCTCCACGAAGCCAGCTAGGTGTCTTTCTGAGCTCTCAGTCCCACCTGCCTCACAGGGTGTCTGTTGTCGGGAGAAGACCGGAAAGTTTGTCAGTTGCTTTGAGTCCCCTTAAGGGTGAGAAAAGCAAGGTATAAAAGCCAAATCCCCCCCCCTCCTCCTCTGCATATTGCTGGAAAACCAGCAGTCGGGGGTGTTCTCATATAAGATTAAAAATGTGAATCCAGTCTGTTTTTGGGATCATCTGATCCCATTTAAATTTTTATTCCTTGACTACGAGGACTATACTGCTAAAATCTGCAGAAAAGAAGTCCTCGGAAAAATTTTTCTCGGTCCCATTTTGGTGGCTAGCCCACTTTTTACCCCCCAATGGGAACACTACCAGATTATTCAGGAAGAAGGTCTGTCTTTGGGTCTGTTCCCCCCCCCCCCATATCCTTCTGGCCGATGCCTGCCACCAATAGGTGGGATTTCACATCTGGGAAGGTCTGCCCCTCTGTCCTATTGGATATTTGAACATAGATTTCCCCTTTTTGTGAATGCCACTGTAACTACAAGTGATACATTACATTGTTACAGCAATCAGCAGAGGAAATCTCTTTTTAGCCCCACTTCATCCTGAGCAGCTCTTTCAAAGCAAAGAAGAAGGAATTGAATCCCTTCTGCTCTCTTTGAACCTGTGCAGGAACCACGGACCTCCGTTCTCCTCCCACCCTTTGCTGATTTGAAAAGGAAATATGGTTTTGCCCTGTCTGTTCTTTCGCTCAGCTGAATCTGCACAAAGCTGCTGCCTTCCCGGTAACATGAATTAGAGGGAGTGTCTGATTTGAAAGGGAGCGTGCTTGCTTTGCCCTGTCCTTTCACTCAGGCGATTCTGAGATGGGTAGGCTTATAGGGTTTGGACAAGGGGCAGAGGTGAAAAGATCCTGTTTCTCTGTGTTGGGAATTTGGGCATTTTGAATGGGAACTGCGGTATTTGAACTGAGCCCGTGTTATCGTCAAGCAAATGGGAACAGCCAGAATATGCACTCGGTTCTGAATCCTGATTAAAGCAGTCAAGTGGGAATCCAGCCTCAGTGTTGGGTGTTCCAGCAGGAGTATTTAGCACCTTTTTTGGAAGGAAATAGCAGGGCAAGGGTCAGGTTGCTCCTGACATGTCAGGCATCCTCAGCAGAGTGGTGCTGTAATGGTGCTACATTCCCTCCATCTGGATGGGGCCTAGGATGCATGACCTTGACTTGAGCCCCATCCTAAACTTTACCTATCTTGTCCGGAACTAATGGGAATGAATGTTGAAGCGCTTCAGAGCGTGTGTGTGGAGGGGGTGCTACTTGCTTTTCCACGCTTGAGCTGTACAGGCAGGCATCGGGCCTCTGCCTAGGACTGAACGTGGGGATTTTTGCCTCCAAAGTGTTGGCTTCCTTCCCAAGCACTTTCCCTCCCTGGTCACTAAAATGGTGATTAATTCCTTGCCACGAGCTACCAAAAGAACAGTGTAATTTTATTAGCACGCGCCATTGCCTCGCAAGCTTTAGCTGCTGTGATTTGGGGCAGAGGGCGAAAGTGACACGGCGAATGACCAAATCGGGGTAGGGCTGGATGGCAGGCTCTGGGTAGAACCTCTGCAGCGTCGGGAAGGGCATGGCTAGCTGCGATTAAGTGCACGGGAACCCGTGGCTGGCTTCCCCAAACGTCTCAATTATATGCTTTAATGAAATAATCCGGCCCAGCTACTTACATAGATGAATTCCACCTGTGGACCGCTCTGCTCTGTGATGTGGGTATCCCTTCCCTGCCCATGTGTTTCATCCTGCCTGCCTGCCTCATGTAGGTTCCTGTGCCTGTACTGGTTGGCAGGAAGCCTCAAGGGCTGTTCATGGCACCCTGTGTCTCCCTCCCCCCCCTTCCCCTCTGAAATGAATTAAACTCTTGGAACGAAGCTTTAATAGAGATCTCATATCAGTGCCAGCTACCAGGGCAGAGACCAGCCCAGAGCCGGAGGTGTGCATGAATGTAATTTTCAGGATTCTATTCAATTAGAAACAAGCCAGGGTTACAAAATTTCAAACCTTTAAAATTCAAATTTAACCAAACTTGATTCGAATTAAGCAAATTTGAA
>MTQE01003491.1:6469915-6485694 GCA_014337955.1 Aspidoscelis marmoratus
TAAATGACTTGGGCCCCAAATATCTGAAGGAATGCCTTCTCCCATATCAGGTGGGCACTTGAGAGAGGGCCTTCTCAGTTATGGCCCCCAGGCTGTGGAATAGCCTCCCCCTCGAGGTGCGTCAGGCCCCTTCACTGTATACATTCAGGAGGGGGGGTCAAGACACACCTCGTTGCTCTGGCCTTTGGCTAAATGTGGCACAGTTTTCCTCCACTCCAGACATTAGTGTTTTATAGTGTTATATATATATATATATATAGTTTTATCTTAATACGTTTGTTTGTTTGTTGTTGTTGTTTTTAAATATGCTGTTACCCACCCTGAGACCTGAGGGTATAGGGCGGGATATAAATGTAAATGAATGAATGAATGAATGAATGAATGAATATTAGCCCCAGATACTCAGCAAAGGCCACCTGCTGTTTCTTGGGTTTTGTGTCAGAGCCCCTGTGTTTTGCTAGAGCTGTACAGCAGGTAGATGCTCAACAGGTAAAGATCATCCCGTCTCATCCAAAAAAGTTGGTGATAGTTTGACGGCTCACAGGGTTTTGTTGAAGGGGAGTTGTGGATGGGGTGGGTGGGGGTGGGGGCGACTGAAATGCCTGCCCTGCCTTTCTATTCTTTAAGATTTTAAAAATTCCAGGATGTGAATATAAACCTTTGAGGCTGGACGGTAGGTGCGTCGCTGAGTCTGAAATGATCTTCCACTTGCGATTTGTGGTAAACTGTGGAGAGGGTGGCAGCCCTTCCCGGAGCCTCCTGGGGCTGTCCCCCCCCCTTCCTCTCCCCCTCCCTTTCGCAGGCCCCATTGGAAGTCAAACGCCCGCATGGCATGGTGCCAGGGCTATGCAAATGGCGGTGGATGGTCGCTATGGCAACGGGTGATTAGCTGCAGATGAATAGAGCAGGGAGGGTGGCCAGGGCGGGCATCACTCTGGCTCTCTCCCCTCTCGAGTCCGCCAGGGCCTAGCACTTTGGCCATATCCCTTTCCCTCATGTTCTTGGCAAGGGAGACCCTTCATGGGTGGCAAGGCGGAGCCGCTTTTGAAACCATGGGGCCAAGCTGAGGATGGGGGCTTTGCTCCTGCCGTGGTCATGAGGCCCTGCAGGGCACCTACACACACACATATACAGTGGTACCTCGACATACAAGTGCCCTGACATACAAGTGTTTTGAGATACAAGCCGCCGAGCGAGTGATATTTTGCTTTGAGATGAGAGCAAGATTTGAGATACAGTGGTACCTTGACATACGAGTTTAATTCGTTCCGTAACCTTGCTCTTATGTCAAATCGCTCGTATCTCAAAGCAATTTTCCCATTAATCCATTCCAGCTCCCAAAACACCACCTCAGTTGTTTTTGTTATGTACTGTACTGTATTTACATACACGTATCTCAAATCTTGCTCTCATCTCAAAGCAAAATATCACTCGCTCGGCGGCTTGTATCTCAAAACACTTGTATGTCAGGGCACTTGTATGTCGAGGTACCACTGTACGAGTATGTAAATACAGTACAGTACATAACAAAAACAACTGAGGTGGTGTTTTGGGAGCTGGAATGGATTAATGGGAAAATTGCTTTGAGATACGAGCGATTTGACATAAGAGCAAGGTTACGGAACGAATTAAACTCGTATGTCAAGGTACCACTGTATATTAATTTTATTTATTTGTTTGTTTATTGATTGATTGATTGCAGATTTTCGCTGCCGGCTGAGGTCCCTTTCTGACCTAGAATCTGCGCCATTATTTTCTTGTCTCGGGGAATTCTGGGAAACTGTTGGCCCATTGTTCTCCCCAGAGGCAGGGAAGGAGGAAACCAAGATTTGCAACAGTTTCTGCTGCTGCAGCGTCGGCAACATCGAGACAATAATTCCCAGTGTCCCCGAATGGGGCAGCACCTAGGGGAGAGGCAGCTAGGACGGTTAAACTGGTGTCAAACTGTTAGAAATGTGTAATTTTGGATGTGTGCGCTCAGATTGCTACACCTGTGATTACGGCTGCTGCCGGCTCTGCTGAGCCTCCCAAAGAGGGAGGGAAGGAGGGAGGGAGGGAAGGAGGGAGGAAGGTAGGTCGGTAGGTAGGTAGGTAGGTCATGGGACTGTTTTACTGTCTGGAAGAAGATGGTGGCAATTGGCAAAGGGGTGTGTGTGTCCTTGTCCCATCTGTCACCTTCAAGAAGGCCTGGAGGCAGGGAAACAGCAACAATGCCTTGAGCTCCCTCCAGGTGGTGTGAGGAAATGCAGCATCTTGCTCAGATCCCGCAGTTAGGTCTCACCGGACCCTGCCAAACGGGAGAGCAAAATCCTGCTGCAGGCCTCAGCCCCTACTCTGCCTGCTGCTTGCTCCCAATGATTAAAATACCCAGAAGCGGGCAAGCACCTGCCCTGACACTGGGTGTTGTGCTCACTGGGTATTGCGCTTGCAGCTGGATGTTCTATCTCAGACTGAAACTCTGAGGTTTCCCACCTGACGTTTCAAGTGGGGACAAGACGTCGTGGCTTCACAGCCAGGTAAGCTGCGATTTTTCTACTAACTGCGGATTTTTATCCGCTAATCTGGAAGGGACCCAAGGCGTGAGTGTTAGACAAGGTAAAGAGCATCGCTGTTTTGGGAAAAAAACATGTTAGGAGTTCTTTTTTCCTGAAATAGCGATATCCCAGGATTTCACCTCTATGTCCTGGGACTTTGCTAGGATTGCCCCAGATATGGGTGGCAATCCCAATATAGTGCTAGGGTAATCCAGAGTTTTATTACCTGTCTGGATGCAGCCTTGAACTTGGTTGCCTCCAGAGTAGGGGATGCTCAACTGAGGAACCCCCTCCAAAGGCCTCTTGGGTATAACTCCCACTGGTCTGTGCCACTTGGCATGGAATTTGGGACTTGTAGTCCAGGAACAGCTAAAGGGCCACTGTTGGGCACTCTTGCTCTAGACTTTGGACCATAGAAGGAAAGGAAATGTGCCCTGTCTTTTGCCACCAGCTGTAGTGGACAAACATAAGCACACAGAGAATGTCCACTTGGATTGGACCAGTGGCCCACCTAGTCCAGCAGGCGGTGTCTAGAGGGTCAAACCAGCTGCATGCCAAAGTCACCGTGCAGGAGATGGCAGAACATAAGAGGAGCCCTGCTGGATCAGGCCACTGTCCATCTAGACTAGCATCCGGTTTCATGCCGTGGCCCACCAGTTGCTTTTGGGCATCTGAAGCAGAAGCCAAAGACACAACTTCCACTTGTTCTCAGTTCCTTGCAAATGGCCTCGGATGGCATCATGCCCGTCTTTCCAACCTGGGGGCAGTACCTAGGCATCCATTCTAGTAGCACCTGTGACACCTATCCTCCATGAATTTGTCTAATCCTTTCTTAAAGCCATCTAGGTTGGTTGCTGTGATCACCTCTTCTGGCAGCGAGTTCCCCAACCTCAAACAGGTCTGGGCCTGTTGCTCAAAATAAATGGTTTAAAAAGGGCCAAAAGCCTTTTCAAAGGGCAAAATCGTTCCAGTTGTTTTACTTGTTTAAAGAAACCTCCCTGGTTCTGTCTGAGTTTGAACTGTGGGGTCCTGGACCGGGAGGTTATTCCGTTTGAGTTCAAACTGGCCAAACCACCTGGTTCAAATCGAACTTGTATTTTAAAAAACCCAATTTGGCATATCTCTAGTTACCAATGTTAATATTTTTTTTCCCTCTTCTTTTGTTACTTGGAGAGCAAATCTCCCCTTTTAACCCAGGAGCAATAACGTTTGAAAGCTTGCGGTTCTCTTGCTAGGAACCTGAACTTTGCCCATAATGATTGTGCTCTACCTTTGCGCGCATGCGCGTGTCCGTCCGTCCACATGTGTTATTTTTGTAGGTGCTAAGCAGGAATTCTCTTTCTCCCTCTCGCTTCCGATGCAAGCTGCTTTGGGGTGATAACATGCGTCTGAAAAGCAGCATAAAAAAATATAATAAAAATGAATGAAAGTGACCACTGAAGCTTTGGCTTTAATAATAGTGACATATGCAGACCCTGGAAGATAATAATATTTTATCATTGTGCTGGGAAAAGCCGCTTCTGAAGATTTCTTCTCGCCAAGCAGCTCTTAAAAGCCCAAAGACTCTAGCAGGCTACTATTTCCTGATCATTTGACAAATCTAACCATGACAACAGTGTCAAAGGACTAGAAAACATAGGAGGGGACTGAGATTGTGCCTGGGTTCGAATCATATCGCTTGTCTCAGTCTGGATGCCTCTTTCCCAGCAGGACAGAAAAAGGATGGGTGACGCTTTCCTTATGACCGCGTCTCTTTGCAATAAAAAAGGCCGCGGCACAAAATAGATTAACATTTTGCCTGTCTGCAGCAACGTCCTTCACATCACGCGGTGGATTTAAGGTACAAGAGCTGGCCACAATGGTGGGGGGCGGGGTTGGGGGGTGGTGGAAGAGGGAGAAAGATTTTGGAGATCCTTAGTGTGATGCTGCCTAGAGGACGCCCCCTGTGCTGACCCTGCGGTGGTGCCAAGGGGAAGGACCGAGAAGATGGCCACTGTCCATTTAGGAACAGGCTCGTTGGAAACCTGTTCTTAGCATTGTGGGAGGCAGATGGAGCTAAAAGAGCAGAAATAATGCCACCGCGGGTAAATGGTGACTATTTTTGGTTGGCGCTTACTGACTCATTATAGATGTGGGCAGTGGTAAAATTGTCTTTGGCCTGGCATGGGAATGGAAGTTTTTCCTTCCTCTTCCCTTCCCTCCCTCCTTCTTTTCCTTCATTTTTTTTTCCTGTTTGATGAGTGAAAAGCAAAATCAGAAAACTGTTGTTCAGAATTGCCCAGGTGGCAATTACAGATAGCAGGCTCAAGATGAGGCAACAGTGCTTTTCAAAGCATCCAGGGGCTGATTGTGAGATTTTTGCTGCAGGCAGGCAGGCAGGCAGGCCAACCCCGTGAGGGAGCATTTTCGGCAAGGCAAAAGGCAAAAAAAATAACCTGAGCCGAGACGTCTGGCTTGGGAAATGGTTGCAATCTGGCTTCATTCAAAAACAAGCGTGCCGTATGTCTTTGCAGAAAAACCAGAAATAGAGAGGCTGTCCAGTAAAAATCCATTTTTGGGATAAAGATAAAGAATCCCGTTTTAAGCAGGCACTAAAAAGCCATATATCGTTAGTGCCTGGTATACTGCCAAAGCCAAGGGGCCACCACAGAGAAGGCCCTCTTGCGTGCTGTACCCCCTTACACCCCTGAGGGAAACAGAACTATGAGAAGGGCCTCCCTTTAGGATCGTAACATATGGGCAGGTCTACATGGGAGAAGGCAACAGTGTTTTGCTTTTCCTTTGGCTTTTTTGTGGTCAGCAAAGTGTGACATCGCTTGAGTAGCGGCATCCTGGAAACGCTGAATAATGAGATTTGACTTGTTGCGAATTGCTGACTTGGGGCTAGTACAGAGCAAAGAGAGTTGTGGGTCATGGACATTGCGAGGACCACAGTGGAGTAAGGATTAGGAATGTGCAAAATTTGATTGACATCCAAACGAAAATATCCAGAACTTCAATCGAAATGAACCAGGGCTTCTCTTTTGTTCTTATGTTCACGCAAAGCGCACTCTCTCTCGCTGAGCTATCTCTGGCCCTGCTGTAATGTGCCTTTGTGAGACTTGTTTTATTTAGAAGTCTTCAAGGATAGGATAAATGGAAGGCAAATTGCAACACTTCTATTATAAGGCAACTGATCTCTGGAGAACATGGGAAGCATCCAGAGAACCAAGAGTTCCCCGTTTTGGTCTGACTTTGGTTTAGAGCAGGAATTTGGTCCTCCAGATTTTTTAAAATTATTTAATTTATTTCAGAATTTATATCCTGGCCTTCACCAAAGTTCCTAGAGCGGGTCATAATGGGTGAAAAATAAAATAGTCAAAGTATTAAAAGCGTTTAAACTATATGTTATTAGATTTGCCTTTGCCTCTGTCTAGCCACATCACAGGAGCCACAATGTGGTGGAACACTTTTAGCACATCAGAATGGATGCCTAAGTACATCTTTCAGGCTGGAGGGGCAAGCAGGATGCTTCTAAGGCCATTTGCTGGGATTCGAGAGCAGGAGAAGGTTTGCCCTTGTCTCTGCTTGAGATGCCCATGGGCAACTGGTGGACCACTGTGTAAGACAGGATGCTAGACTAGATGGGCTGTGGCCTGATCCAGCAGGGCTCCTCTTAGGTGCTTAGGTTCAGTTGCCAAATACTGCACAGAGGAACCCATGGAGTCACCAGTTCAATCCTCCGGCTCTTCCTGGAAGTAGGCGATGGAAAACCACTTTTGTATCTCTGCCAAGAAAACTGCATAAAATTGTGTATGGAAGTGACTGTTCGGTGAACCAGAAGTCAGGTATCTCTCAGTGGTACCCAGCAGCAACGTCAATGCGAACCAAAAGTCTGAAATGGCAGCGGGTTGGACACGTTGATGAAGCCCACAATGGAGGTCCCAGTAGTGATCAGCACATTGGGCACCAGTCCAGAACACCTTGGATGGCAGTATTGAGTCCGGACGATGAGAAGTAATTATTCCTCTTTACTGTACCTTGGTCAGACCTCATCTAGAATACTGCGTCCAGTTCTGCGCACCCAAATTTAAGAAAGACTTTAACAAACTAGAGCAAGGCCAAAGGAGAGCTACGAAACTGGTTAGTTGTCTGGAAAGCATGTCCTACGAGGAATGGTTGAAGGATCTAGGGATGTTTAGCCTACAGAAGAGAAGACTGAGAGGAGACATGATTGCAGTCTTCAAGTATCTGAAGGGCTGTCCCTATTCTCACTAGAAACAATGGGATATGCGTAGAATTCATAATAATATATCTCCATTGTGTTGGAATGGGTGCAAGGGATTGGACCTGTCTGGTAGTTAAAAAATTCTGGGTTATGGTTCAAAACGTCCTGTGCGAGGTAACCACTCGAGACTTTATCCTGTCTCCAGTGATGGTTTTCCCCTTTCTCTTTAAAGAAGACTCTGCTCCTAAACACAAAAGAGATTTATTGAAATCGCTGTTAACAGTAGCTAAGGCTGAAGTAGCATTACATTGGAAGACTCCGGAACAATTATCCACGAAGGGATGGGTATCTCACACTTGGACATTGCTGATGAATGAACTCATAGCTGCGCAGCCCCTCAAGGTGCAGGCTATGAAGAAGCAAGCTGGTTTCATAGGCAAATGGTCCCCCTTTGTCAAAAAGGCCCACGATAGCCCTTACTTGCATCTCACCATTTCTCATTCCACCACAGGTCCACCACATACGGCTATATGAACCCAAAATATATCAAAGGGAAACTATTCGCTTGGTTCCCTAATATGGAGATCGGACAGATACTGATGGTATAGTGATTGGGTATGGGTAATTATGTAGATACAGCTACATTTAGGCATCTGTTGTTTGTTTGTATGTCATTTATGTTTAAGTTGTTGTTAAATTTGCAAGTTTAGTGTATGTGTTATTGATAAAAAATAAAAATGATTTCTATATATAAAAAAGAAACAACGGGATGAAACTTCGAGGGAGTCAGTGCAGATTAGATATTAGGAAAAACGTCTTGACAGTGAGGGCGATCAGACAGTGGAATAGGTTGCCATGGGAGGTGGTTAGCTCTCCTTCACTGGAGGTCTTCAAGCAGAGGCTGGACCTACATCGGTCTCGGATGGTTGAGGAAATCCTGCATTGAGCAGGGGGTTGAATGTGATGACCCTGGAGGTCCCTTCTAACTCTGGGATTCTGTGTCTCTATAAAACAGCTTCACATTGACAATGTTTCCATCTGTCAGTTGCAAAGGGCCACTTTGCTGGGTTCTGCTCCCAGTATCCTCCTGTATGTAACTTCATCTTGGGATCTTGGGAGGATCCCAATGCGTTATGAAATGTCAAAGCTGACACATTTAGTGTTGTGTTATATAAAACTACAGTGACTCTGGCATAAACCAGCAAAGGTGGTCCCAGTGGTTCTTGGCACACAGTGGGCAGTGCCGAAAGATCTTAGTGGGTACTTGAAAAGCATTGGCATCAACAAAATATCCACCTGTCAGCTACAGAAAGCCACTTTGCTGGGATCTGCTCCTATCATTTGCCGATACGTCACTCAGTCTTAGGCACTTGGGAAGGTCCAAACTAGTGATACAAATTACTAAAACCAGCATAAATATCTTGTTTGCTGTGTGTTACTGGTGTGTTATGTCAATAACGATGATGATGATGATGATGATGATGATGATGATGATGATGATAATGTTGATGTGTTTAGCAGTCAGGCAAAATAGCTGCATCTAGGCCAGGCAGGCAGATATACAGTAGTGGCTAGTGTGTTTTTCCCCTGCCCTGGCTTTGGTTACCAGACCCGCGGTCAAAAGCCAGCCTAGCCCCTATGGTAGGAGTGCCTCTGCAATTGGGGGAATGGAGACCTCTTATTACTAACGCCGGGCTCTTCTGCATGCAAAACAGATAAGCTTGCGCTGAGCTAAGATAGCCATGAATCAGGGATTTATGTGACACCCTCTCTAAAGAGCCAGGCAAGGGATTTCTTAAAGAGGGCAGGGGAGTAGAGGTCTGTGGAGATCCAGAAATGGGAGGCCTAACTCACTTTTCTCCTCCTAACTCGATTGCGGAGGCTAATGGTTAAAGCTGTGCAGGGAACCAGGAGGTGCTCATACCTCCTTCTCCATCAAACCAAGGAACCTTTCTTTCCTGCCTGCCTACACGTTCAGGTGACACATTTAACAGGACCACACCTTTTTCCTTCCCATCCATTGAGGCACAGGTATAAAATCCTCTTGGTATTGTCCTTGGAGTAGCTTCTAACACTAAGTGCAGAAGCATCTTTGTCTATGCACAACGCTTCCCTTTGAGGCGTTCAAGGGCATCTTAGGACGCCTCCACAAGGCGGCCAGATATCCTGCCAGGAGGCGATAATGCGGGAAAGCCTCTCTCGGCAGTCACATCCTCCAAGTTAGACAGAGCTCTGGCAGGTGCTATCTTTGCATGCATCCAACCACCTGCAGGCCTGTTTCTGCCTCCATACCTGCCTGGTGGATGGAGCTAAGATGGCAGCTCCGTCCAGACGGTATGCTAAAAAGCTCTATTGTGCAGTGGCAGTATCATAGCCAGTGAGGTTTATCCGATCATTGCTCATTGAAATGGTGAGCCAGTTTTGTCTTGGGGTTAGAGTGTTGGATTCTTATCTGGGAGTCTCCTGGTTCAAGTCCACAGTCCTCCACAAAACCACCTAGGTGACCTTGGGCTAGTCACAGCTCTCTCTCTCTCTCTGAGCTCTTACAGTCCCACTGACCTCACAGGGTGTCTGTTGTGGGGAGAAGAACAGAAGGTTTGTCAGCAGCTTTGAGTCAACTCAAATGGGCGAGAAAAGTGGAGAATAAAAGCCAACTCTTCTTCTATTGCCAGAAAACCTGCGACCAGTACTGGGGGTTCCAGCAATAGTATTTGCACTCTTTAGGGGTGAATTAACAACTCCACCATAGGGCATCATAATGGTGCAATACCACCCTCTCCCCCCCACCCCCGGGTCTGGACAGACAGGGTCCTAGTTCTTTACTGCCAGAAGTTTGGTTTTATTTATTTTTTTCTGCATGCTCCAACCGCTGCCCCTGCTGCTGCCCCAATGAAAGGAGAACTATATAAGAAAGATACTAATTTTCCCATGATGTCAAAGACACATGAAAAATCTTGGCATTATGAGATGCCGCTGGTCAGGGAAGATGAATGGACTAGAGTTTTCAGTTATCTTATGATCTTGTCTACAATCCTGCCTTGTCAGCCGTTGCCTGCCTGGTATTGCTACTTATTAGGCTGGACATCAGCAGAGGATCAGCCTTTCTTGGGTTGACACTTGTGTAGTATATAAAATCTTGCATACTCCGTAAAAGGTGGACAGAGAAAAATTATTTTCTCTGTCGCACAGCACTAGAACCAGGGGGCACTCTGTGAAGATGGTGGGCAGGAGAGTCAGATCAGACAAGGGGAAGTATTTTTTCACCCAGAGGTTTCGTTGCCATTCAAAATTTAAAGGGCTTTGAGACTGTTTTGAGTGCTCACCATTCCCAAAATTTCAAAAGAATCCACAGTTTCTGAAGATTAAAGGTCCTGAAATGCGGAGTATCTATATTCAAATCAAAAGAGTCTTGCTGCTAGAATTTGAAGTATTCCATTCTGTTTAGCAAATGGGAACGCAAGTGGGTTTTGTGGGGAGGGAGCCATGCTTTAGGGGCATTCTCCTCAGTTTTCCCTGATCCAATGGTAAACTGTGATTTCATGAGATGTAATGAGTGTCTGAGACAAATTCACAGATGACCGATGTATTAACGGTTACACGAATGGATGCCGAAGTACATGTGTCTGGGATGGTTCAGGAAATTCTGCACGGAGCAGGAGTTTGGCTCGATGACCCTAGAGGTCCCTTCGAACTCTATAATTCTGGGATTCTATCCTCCAGACTGGGCAAGACTGGCTGGATGCTTCTAAAGACCATTTGCAAGCATTTGAGAGCCAGTGAAAGTTCTGCCTTTGTCTTCCGCTTGAGATGTCCAGAAGCAACTGGTGGGCCAGTGGGTGAGACAGGATGTTGGATTATATGGGCTATGGGCAGATCCAGCAGGGCTCCTCTTATATTCTTAACAGCATAAGTAGCACTGAATGAGACCATTATATGTATATATATAAAACCAGGGAACCAGCCACTAAAAGAAGTCCAGAAACTATTACATTTGGTTGGCTGAGCCAGGTGTGTCCCTTGGCGGCTGACAATATTATTTATTTACATATAATAGATTCATTATTTATGCTGTAGCCTGCGCCATCACATGGATGGCAGGTCCCCATCCCAATATATAATCTGGAATAAGACTCCGTCTGGAAAGAGCCTCGGTGTTTCTCATCAGCAGAGGAGCGGTCAGAGAGGATGTTTGACAGGCAACCTGCCAGCAAGAGGCAAAGCAGAAATCTCTGCGTGCAGCAAGGCAGAGGCGAGGGATGAACTTCTATCAGTCGCGTCAACCGCCAGGTGAAAGAGGAAACAGGCTGTTCTTTGCGATCGTCGCCCACTTCCCGTCCCTTTAGGTGCAGCGGCACCAGCTGCTTTCTGCCACCTCAGCAAATCCTGCGCTGCCTGCAGAGGGAAGAAGGAAAGTGCAGCGTAATTCTTAATACTGCCACGCTTGTGGGAAGGAGGGGGGGGCACAGCTGCGAAGAGGCTGGGGAAAGATGCTGGCTGCCAGGTGGGTAGATGTGGCTTGTGCAGAGTGCGCGTCAGGAAGGCGATGGGATTTTTGTCGCATCATCCGAGAACCCCAGAGGTTAGCGCCCGCTCCCTCTCTCCCCCTTTCCCCCGGAGGCCCTTGCGGCGTCTGTGTTTGAGCTCCTTGTCGAAACCCATCCTGCTTCGTGTTGCCACGTCCTTCCGTGGCCTGCCTCTGCAATGGCTTCTTGATTTGAAGAACCCCTGACCGGATCCTTCCAGGCCCGAAATGCATCCCCATTCCCAAGCACCGGTTTGCCTTTGTAGTGGCAAAGGAGGAGATTAATTTGTGATGGTTATGCTGGGTAAAGAAAAGCCAAGGAAAGCAAAAGGTGGCCCGCTGGGTATTTTTTGCTCAGTTGGGCTTCATTGATTAGCGGAACACTAAAATTAAATCTCCTCCTCGTCCTTCTCATAAAACCGTAGAATCATGGAAGGGACCTCTAGGGTCATCAAATCCAACCCCCTGCTCAATGCAGGATTTCCTAAACCATCCCAGACAGATGTAGGCCCAACCTCTGCTTGAAGCCCTCCACTGGAGGGAAGCTAACCACCTCCCGTGCCAGCCTGTTCCTCACTGTCAGGAAGTTTTTCCTAATATCTAATATATAGTTACTCCCTTGAAGTTTCATACTGTTGTTTCTGGTCCTCCCATCTTGTGCAAGTGAGAATAGCGACAATCCCTCTTATTTATCTATCTGTACATATCCTGTGGCATCCCCTTTTCCTTTTGCCTTCCATCTTTCCCAGCATCAGGGCCTCTTCCAGTGAATCCTGTCTTCTCTTTATGCGGCCAAAGTATTTGAGCTTCACGTTCACTCTTTGTCCTTGCATTGAGCGGTCAGAGTTGATTTCCTTTAGTCCATCAATCTAGTGCCCTTTATATCCTGACTTGGAACAGGCAGCGTTGATTTCTTGTCATTCAGTTGCCTCTGACTCTTCATGACCTCAAGGACCATGGCGTCCCAAACCCTTTTGGTCTAGTGATTAGGGAGCCAGACTCTTATCTGGGAATGCCAGGTTTGATTCTGTCCTCCTCCATGAAGCCAGTTGGATGATCTTGGGCTAGTCACAGCTCTCTTCTGAGCTCTCACAGCCCCACCCACCTCACAGGGTGCCTGTTGTGGGGAGAAGAACAGAAGGTTTGTCAGCCACTTTTGAGTCCCCTTCAATGGGTGAGAAAAACGGGGTAGAAAAGCCAACTCCTCCTCCTCCTCCTCCTTCAACAAGCATAGGATTGCATTGAAATCTGCTTTGAAACACTCTGCACCAATTTTGGACCATAATATCTGTTAGGTACCACCAGCATAACATCTGAGCCGATAACATTTAGCAATCCTTGGTGGCTTGGCTGTGTTTGGGCTACAGCTACCATCACTTCCAGCTAACACAGATCGGCGTGCCACAGATGACAGCTTCCCATCAGCTTCAGTCCACATGATCTTCTCCTAGACTGCCATTCCCAACAGCTCCATCATGGCCATGTTTTGGGCAACACTTCCCATCTTAATTTGGCAACAAAAAACAGATAGTGATGGCACTTGCTGTACCACTTAGGGATGTTCATGCTAGAAGCTGAGCATCGACAAAGTGCCCGTCTGCCACCACACGGCATCCAGGCAAAGTGAGATGTTTCCTGCGTTCTGTCTTTGTCATTTTTAATGCATGTGGGCGCTTCCGTCTTGGGAGTGGTCATAGCTCAGTGATGTTACTACTACTTGGAAGCAGAGAGTTGATCCCCAGAAGAAGGTACAGGAAAACCACTTCTTTATCCTTGCCAGCAGAACTGTATGGATGTGCCCTTCAGAGGTCGAACTCCCTTAATGCACATTTTTACCTTTTATCTTTTTACAGTCAAATCATCAATGCAGTGTGGTAGTTCTGCATGGGCCCATGGAGTTAACAGAACTTGAGTTCTGCTCATGCGCACTTTATCTTTGTATAGTCATTAATCGATGTACAGTGGTACCTTGACATACGAGTTTAATTTGTTCCGTAACCTTGCTCTTATGTCAAATCGCTCGTATCTCAAAGCAATTTTCCCATTAATCCATTCCAGCTCCCAAAACACCACCTCAGTTGTTTTTGTTATGTACTGTACTGTATTTACATACTCGTATCTCAAATCTTGCTCTCATCTCAAAGCAAAATATCACTCGCTCGGCGGCTTGTATCTCAAAACACTTGTATGTCAGGGCACTTGTATGTCGAGGTACCACTGTAGTGTGATAGTTCTCTTCCCAGAAACCAGCATGCTATGCAGATCATGTTAAGAGAAGGTGGACAACCACTGACTTCAAACCGCTGGTGATAACTTGTATTATCACAGTCACACTCAGTGTGGTTTTGTGTTGTAAAAAGGAAGCCACGTATTTGCTTCCTTTGTGTAACTGAGACCACGCTGTCCGCAGCTGGTGCTAGACAAGGGACTGCTGTACTTCCATCTTGCTCAGTTTTTTTTTAACTTCCAGTACGGCCGTGGAGAGTTTCCATCACCCACACCCAAACCCACATGGTATGTCCACACAGCTTCCTATAATTTTTAACTTTGAGACTCCTCTGTTATCCTTGTTGTTCAGCCAGAAAAGTTTTCTGCAGTGTCTTATGAAGAATAATAGTAATATAATCCATCCCCCTTAGATTTTCAAAGTTAATGACACAAAAGGAAATGGTGATCGAGAGGGAAGAGGAAAGAAAAAAAACGGCAAATGCCGGTGTTGCTTTTTGGTTGCAGGTTTGTCAAAACAAGCAGTTGGAAAGGAAGGCTGAGGGGTCCGTTAGCACTGTCTTCATCCTGTCTCCTGTCTCTTTCCTCTCCTTGCCTGACAGAATCTGTTCATTTGGCCTTTTTGTTTTGTTTTTTTGGCTTGCCCAGTTGTGGTGATTTCCCATGGTGTCAGAACCGTGGCTTTCCTCCCCCCCCCCTTTGCTCTCAGTGATTGTTTTGTGTAAGGAGTGGTGATTCCAATCCACAGATATGGCTGTGATGAATGACTTACAGCCCAAACTAATTCATCACAGCCACATATGTGCAAATATTGTGAAAGCAATATCCACAGACTGAAATGGAAGGCCACTTCACGCAGGGTGTTTTCGAAGGTACGGCACTCATAAATTTGAAGTGGAGGCCTAAAAATCTAAAAACGACGAAACACGGGCTGAACAAATGCATATTGCCTGGTTAGGCCCGTCAGAAAGTTGGGATTGGTTTGCAGCAGCTCCCTACGCAGGTCGCTTCTAGATGGCGATGGAATTGCCACTCATTCCCATAACCTTCCCATGTAATGCTGGTTGCAAGGTGCAGAAAATCCCTCGCATTGCTACCATGGGAAATCCAGCAATGACGATGGGTTTTCCAGTGGACGTCTCGCTTGCCTGCACGCACAGCAAAGTGCAGATGATGTTGCCTTGCTAGGAACTTCCGGATGCTGTCCAAAAAGATTTCTTTTAAAGTCGAAATGATGTGGGCACATGATGTGCTCCCAGATGTCCCTAGCAAGCCGATACCATAGGCGATTTTCTAGATGGTCAGGCAAGCTGGACTTTGCAGTGCGGGTCTTACAGGCACGGTGAGAGGGCAACGCTGAGTTCTGGTGCATGTCCTGTGTTGAGCCTTACCATCTGGAGATGGCCACCATCTCCAAGCAGTACCAAACCCGGGTTTTGTGTCACCCATTATATCAAGGGAAAGAGAGCTAAGAGTTGGCTTTTCTACCCACTTTTCTCACCCATTTAAGGATACTCAAAGCGGCTGACAAAACCTTCTATTCTTCTCCCCACAACAGAACACCTTGTATGGTAGGTGGGGCTGTGAGAGCTCAGAAGAGAGCTGTGACTAGCCCAAGGTCACCCAGCTGGCTTCGTGGAGGAGTGCAGAATCAAACCTGCCATTCCCAGATAAGAATCCAGCTCCCTAACCACTAGACCAAACTGGCTCTTAGGGGAGAAAGTAGCGAGATTTACCTGGAAGGACAGCTCCATCCCTCCTTCAGCTGTCATCAGAAGTGCTACCTTGCTTGAAGGGAAGGAAGGAAGGAGAAAGAGCAACCTGGGAAGGTCCTACATCAAGTCCCAGTGTGGCCGCCTGAGTTCACCCAGAGTGAATGTAAGCCACCTCATGTCACTGTGTGTTGCCTACCACTGAGGTGCAGCCACTCCCAGATTCCGTGGGCTCCTCTGTGTGTAGTTTTCTTGGCAAAGATAACGGAAGTGGTTTGCCGTTGCCTCCTGAGGACAGGCGGGGGATCGAACCAGCGACCCTCTGCTTTCCAGGCAGTTTGCTCTACCATTGAGTTACGGACGCTTCCCGACTCCATGGGATACCCCTTCGCAGTTTTCTTGGCAGAGATGCAGAAGTGGTTCACCATTTCCTGCTTTTGAGGAGGGGCCGGGGTTCGATCCAGCAACCTCCTGCTTTCCCTGCAGCTCTTATGGGGAGGTATTTCGGGATAAGGTTCCTCGATCTTCTCTTTGGATGGAAGGTCATCACCTTTACAATGATGATGATGATGATGATG
>MTQE01003491.1:6501705-6513992 GCA_014337955.1 Aspidoscelis marmoratus
GCCAAACTGGAAGTAAATAACAAATTGTAGGAAATAATAAGTTTCTTATAAGTCTGAGGTAAATGAGACTTGATACATATAGTAAGAGTAAGGGGTTTTCTGTTTCTGTTTTTGTTTTAGTATGGATTGTCATATTTTGTTTGTATTTTGTATTGTTTTGAATGTTTGTATTTGTATATTTACATTCGGATGAATAGCAGATACTTTGAATTTTTGCGTCCAACCCTACTCACATTTGATTTGAACTGAACACGAAAAAAACCTGTGCGCACCTCTAGGTTTGACACGCAGATGTACCTTCTGTACATTCCTCGATGTGTCCTGGAAGGGAGGAAGAACCATCCGGCAAGGTTTTCTTCTGCAGAATCCCTATTTCTTCTGCAGCACTCTGTTTCTGTAACACTTTTGTGTAGAAAAAAACAGCACCTCTAGGTGGATTAGTTGTCTTACGCTCTGCTGCCTTTGGTAACAGGCCAAATTATATCAGTAGCTGACAATCTAATACAGTGGCGAATAAGCTGAATATTCTCACAGGTTCTAAATAGGGGAAAGTTGTTCTTTATTTATTCTTTCTTTGTCCTGTTTTGTACCCGTCTTTGGTTTTCCTTTTACCTTGCATAGGACGTTAAAGATGACGTTCTATGGAATTATCAGGATAAGCTAAACAAAGCAAAGGTTCCTGGGATTTCTCTAGGTTTACTCCGCGTCTCTTTTTCCCGTGTCTGTTAGTTGCCGTTCTGCAGAGGAGAAAGATAAGGAAGGTCTTCGAAATAGCACCATCCACATAATGTGGAAATGTACCTTTTTATGCCATAGCAGAACTTTGATGATGATTAGCTGCAATGGTCTACCTCTGGGAAAATTGAATTAATTCCATTGTGTGTTGTTTTGTTTTAAAATCAGATTGGCTTAGCTCGGAGCTAATACACTGGAGTGGAGCAGGTTGCCTGGGCTTGGTTCGTTCTGAACTGTAGCTCTCAAGAACTGCCTAGTCTGGGGAGTGGAAGGAATGATGGGTGTTGCAGTTCGGAAACACCTGGAGGGTGAACGTCTGAAGTGGCATCCAGTGTGAGGCTGGGCATTGCCATGGCAATCTGGGTGCTGCCAGTGACTGTGTAGCTGTAGTCATACAGCTCACACCCCCTCACCATGCAGTGCTTGGAAGAGAAGAATAAGATCAGGCTTTTCTACCCTGCTTTTACCCTTAAGGAGACTCAAAGTTGCTAGCAAACCTTCTGGTACTCTAACCAAAAGACCAAACTTGTGTGGATCCACCTTTTCAGGAGTGGTCCATGTGCTACTGGTCAGCCTGTGATGGTTTTTCAGTTGTCACTCTGGGGAGGACTTAGGTACCTCTGTTTGTGCGTTGGTGATATTCACGTGCAGACAGACTTGGCCAGCAATCAGATTAGTGCGCTCCAGCTGGGAAGTGCAAAAAGGCACTTTGGAGATCATTACACTTTGCAAACGTTGCCCTTTGGGGTAAGTTTATATTCTACAAACAATATAACACACAAAGGGCACATCCCCATTTTAAGCTTAATCCAGTTTCCTTAAACTGAAATAATAGAACCGGATGCAAATGCGAATTTGCCTGTTCCCATTACTTTCAGCTTAATCGCTTTTGATCCAGATTCTGAGGATCGTACATGGCGTACGTGACTCAAGGGGGAACTCAAGTGGCTACTTTTTAAAAGCCGCTTTTCGGGGCTGCCCTGCCCTCTTTCTCCTGGCATGAATGTGCCACCCATAAGGGACCCCTTCATGGAGCCTAGCTGGGTGGCTGGGTGGTTGCTGCTTGCCTGGATGGAAGAAAAACGGCATCTGACAGCCAGCAATTCTTTCCCCTCCTCTCCCCATTGCTCAGGGCAGGCAGCAGCAGCAGCAACTCAAGCCCCCTTCACAGCCACAGCCTTTAAAACAGAACCTCCAGCTGCTTTCCTTTCTTTTCCCTTTCTAAAGGTCAGAACTTTCAGAATTGCGCAAATTTGCAACATTGTTATAAGGTGTGAAGTGGGTAGATCGCTACAGTGTAGCTTTAAGGAGTGGATTCTTATAGTGGCTGTTTTGAGGGGTGGATTTTTTTCAAGAAATCACTATCTTTGGAAGCAAGCTATGGGGGGGGGGGGAAACCTTAAACACGGATTCTCATCCCTTAACACCGTATGGTCCCCACAGTAAAAAATGTAAAACGTTTCAAGCGCACGAACCAGAGTGAGACCTGTTGAAATGAGGATTAACATTTACAACGCTTTGGGGTGATTTAACATGCGGAAAGCATGTTAAGCCAAACTGACTTGGGGTCTGCCAGGAATGAAAACGGTTTGAAATTGAAATAAGGTTGTAATGGGGATGCGGCCAAAGACACTGGGCAAACTGAGCTCCAAACCTTTCTGGATGGATCCAAGGTGTCCTGACTCAACCTTTATCTCCTTCTGCTATGTGAAGAACTTGACCCTTTTTCAACCGTAGGAAGAAAAGATGGCATTGTGGCTGGCATTGAGGAGCTGAGGTGGAGATAATGAATGCGAGAGGGGAGGGAGGCATTTTCAAAGGGATCCTTCTTCCAGTAGGCCGGCCTTGAACTATGGCAGCTTGCCAAGGGTGTTGTTGTGAACACACCCTGTCTGTTTCAGCACACAGAGTCCTCATGACAGCTTCACTGGCATCAATCTGCCCTGGATATTTTCACCGAGCAATCTGTCATTGGGGAAGCGGCTAGTAGAAAAGAACATTCAAGGTTATCCATGTGTGTTCTTCAGCTGAGGAAAAGGAGAACTGGCCATATTCAACCTACCAAAGTGCCGCCATGTTTGTTTTTTAAGAAGTGGCCATTTTGTTGTTTAGGGTGAGAGGTCAGAAAGTAACAGATGCTTGTTCACTTACTGCAAAAATATATAGGTCTGCTTTCCACAAAGCACGACTGTTCCTAGTGCCTGGAAGAAGCCAAGTTTGTTTGTTCTCTTGTAGGGACACTGAGATGGTGGCCATTTTGGTTCCCGCTGTGAGGGACAATAGGTCCCTGCACACTGTAAATTAGACCCTTTGTGTGGGTGGATTTCATACGCAAATGGAGAAAATGAGACCGTGGCTGTAGCATTTTGTTGTGGCGGTTGTTGCACAAGATTAAAGGAGGAGAGACATCTTTTTCATATATAGAAGAGGTGGGAATTGCCAGAGCCGCCAGGCTACAGATGGTGTGCTGCCCATTTACTTTTCAAGAACAGACGCGCCAGTTAAACTCTCTACCTGGCCAGTATTTATTTTTTCTTCTCCCCCAACCCCCCAGTCCATTGAAGATTGCGGTTCATAATTCCTGGAAGCGGATCCTAAGGAAACAAGCAAATTCCTATTTACTAGGGGTTTTTGTCCTTTTAATTTGCTTTTGTTATGTGTGTGTAAGCGAAGGCTATTTTAATCATTCTAGAAGAAAGAAGCGTGCCTTCTTCCTTTTATCAATCTTGACGATAAACGGACATGGATGAAAAACAAATACTGTAACCAAATTGTCTGCTTTTGATGTCTGAAAATACAGCGTGTAGCGTTGGGCGACTGTTTCCCCCCACCCTTTTCTGAGGAAAAATGGGGGCTGTGCTCAGATATGGCAAAACGAGCGTCTCTGGGGTGCCTCTGGGTTTGGTCAGTGTGCCCGGCTTGCCAAGGCAAGTGGGGCAGGAACAAGATTTCCCTCACTTTCGTTTTGCTGGATTATATCCTGGAATGGAGGTCTGCCATCCAGATGCCGGTGCAGAAAACAGCAGGCCTGTATTAGACTTTGCAAACCTTGCCCTTTGCCCAGAGCATCTGGGCAACGGCCATTCACACCTTTTCTAGTGCTCCAGAGTCACTTGAATGACCGTAGGCCCAACTGCGTGTGCGCAGAGCGTCAGCATCATCATGGCGACACCACTGGCACACACACAGTCACGGAGGGCGCTGCAGCCAAAATTCAATCGCAGGGAGGAAGGGAATGGCTAAAGTTGACCAGCGCTCCAAGTGTGAGTGCTAGTCAACGTTGATGAATTGCGCTCATTTCCCGTCCAGTGGACGAGAAGGGAAATATGGAACTGCCCCAGTTCACACAGATACCTAGCCTGAAGGTCCACCAGCTACAACTGTAGTCCTTTCTTCTCCTTTTTGCTCTTTTGAGTTGGGAGGTGCAGAAATTTCAGAGAAGTGTGAAATCTGAAGGAAGACCATCTTCTGATTCCGGCGTTGGTCTAAGAATTGGGGGTCGGGCTGGTTCCCTTTGCAAGGCTGACCAGATTTGAAATCCACACACACACACACCCTTTTCTGGGATTAGCCGAGTGCTCCTGGGGGCGAACAGAGCACATAGAACGGCGGTCGCTGAAAACCAATCCATGAAATGGGATTGGTTTATTAGTTTGAGTCATCGAGTCACATTTGCCTGATGTATTCTCCTTGAGGTAAGCTTCGCGAAATGAGCTTTGCTTCTTGTAGACATTTGGGTTTTTCGGCTTGCAGCAAAACTGTTTTCCCTTCGTGCATTAGCTTATTAAGAAGACTGGGATAATTTAGGCACATAATTTTGTGGTAGCCTAGGCTGCTGTCAGCCTGGAAACTCTCTTGCTGACATAACAAACAGCCTCTCAAGGGCCCAAATCCACCAGAAGTCCTCTTCAGTGAGCTCGGCTGAAATGGGTTTGCTTAGGTAGCCTTTGCTTTGGGGATAGATAGAAGATGGCGCAGTGAGCATAAGTAAAGGTCCTGTCTGCACTTATCTTGGATCTGGGGTGTTTTTGCTCTTTCCTTCCTGCCCGCTGGACCAGAAAGGAGTACTAGGTAACTGCACCCTGAGCCCCCCACAATCGGTCACTCTCCTGTGACCGATTCCAGGGTCACTTGTCTTCTGGGCGGGGCCCTCTGTGACTACATGTGCATCAGTGCTGTCGCCTTGACGACGCTGACGGTCTGTAAATGTGCAGTCGCAGTCGCATCTATGGTCGTCTAAGATGCCAGTGCGCTTGTGTGGCACCTCAGACAACCCCGGAGCACTGGAAGAAGAGTGAATGGTTGCTGTCCGGATGCTTAGGTAAGTTCTGGTAAACATTGGCTAACGTGTGGAGAATGATTTCGTGCTCCACACCTAATCAGCGATTAGTGGACTTCTGTTGAGGGCTGGCGTGCTTGGAGGCTGTAACAGCCTACTCCACGTGCGGGTGCTCTTCACCAGAGGTTCACTAATTGTTCACTAGAGGCCGTAGTGTGAATAGGCTTCTGGATCAAGGCATTTCACAGGCCACATTCTGGGCCTCCCATCAAAGGGGTCCTGCCTGCCCTCTGCTGGTTTGGCCCTGCCTGCACTAGTCAGGGCCAGATCTGGGTTCAGAGCCCTTTAATCCACATCTCTGGTCGACTCGTTTAATCAGGTCCACCAGAGGACCCAGGGCCATGTTCTGGAACACAAGAGACGTACAGATGGGATGCTTCTGTGTTCAGGAACTTCTGGGGGTGGTAGCTTTCAGAGGTGCGCCATAGCGTGCTGCCAACGTTTACAGCTGCGAAGCTCATGCAAACTCCGCAGCCGTGGTGTTGGCTAATGCGAGTCTGTACTGTGCCTGCCTCGCCAGGGTCCGGATCAGTGGGCCTTGGGTTATTCAGCACTCACTGATCCTGTGGGTGCAGTAAGGGCCGGAGATTAAAAGGCCCTGCACTTGAGCTCAAAGCCTGAAGCGTGGGCAGGATTGCTCAAAAGTGGAAGCAGGCAGCCGGGAGCTGGCATGAAGCTTTGGGCTGTGAAGGCAGCACATGGGAGGCGTCTTGCCTTGCCATGTGCATCTTGTCTGGCTGCGCAGATGGCCACAGCTCAGGCACTGTCATAGGGCTGATGCAGCTGATACAGATCCGACAGGAAGGAAGGAAGGAAGGAAGGAAGGAAGGAAGGAAGGGAGTCTTAGCTGTTTCTGTATTTTTGAGGCTTTTTCCTGTGTTTGCATTAGGGGCGCATGTTTATAGCAGGATTTTGAGTGCACCAGGGACTCGCTGCAGCGGCAGGGGTTAATTCCATCACCCCTGGCATGGTGCCCTGATGGATGGGCTGGCATTTTGAAGTTGTGACCTTTAGTGAGAGGCATATGGTTGGAACGCATCCCCAGGAATCTCAAGCAGGCTGGAGCAAGGCGTGCATGGGGAGAGGAGAGAGTGACTGTGCCAGAAGATCAGCAGAGGGCAAACGGGATAGGGTTAGTGGGCTGTTATTGGAGGAATGTATAATTGGTGCAGAATTTCCGCCTCGTCTCTCTCTGCTCTCGTGAAAATTCCATCCACCCTTTGCTGATACCTCCTGCCAGCTTATCGTCCAGTCTTTTTTTTTTTAACATGTTTGTTTCCATCCTGCCTTTTTGCCATGTGAGATATTCAAGGCAGCTTCAGAATGTTTTTAAAAAACCAATAGCATTAGCCCGGCCATTAGGAAGAACATGCACATGGCTTCTAGACATCTGCTCTCAGCTACGCTTCCTGTCGGGCTCTCTTCCTCCCACCTGTCCTTATGAATTCAACCCTTTGCCCATGTGCTAAGCAGCCACATAACCAAAGGAATATTGCAGTGCAGCTTTTGCAGGAGTTTGTGATTTTGTTTTGCAGAAGCCAGCAGTAGGGATGTGCACAAATATATATATATTGCATTCTAATTCGAGTCGATTTGAATTTCCGAACAGTCAGTTTGATTGGAATGTTTTGAATCCTAATGCAACAAAATCCGATTTGAATTGAATATATTTGGATCTATTCGAATGTTAGATTCAGATCTGAAGATACGAAAATGTCTACAACATTTGTATTTGTGATACATATCTGTATCCGGCCACATCCCCATTACAAGCTTATTTCAGTTTCAAACCGTTTTCAGTCCTTGCAGACCCCATGTCAGTCTGGCTTAGCACGCTTTCCATGTGTTAAATCACCCCAAAATGTTGTAAATGTTAACCCTGATTTCAACAGGTCTCACTTCGGATTGTGCGCTTGATATGTGTTACATTTTTTACTGTGGGGGCCCTACCGTTTTAAGGGATGAGAATCCATGTTTAGGGTTTCCCTTTCCCAATAGCTTGCTTCCAAAGACAGTGATTTCAGTGCAAAAATTCAGCCTTCACAGGAGCCGCTACACTGTAGCAATCTAGGCACTTCACACCTGATAACAGTGTTGCAATTTTGCACAATTCTAGTTCTGACCTTTAAAGGGGAAAGGAAAGCAGGGGGAGGTCCTGGGAGATGTGTGAATGTTTAAAGCCCCCTTGCTTGAGTTGCCGCTGCTGCTGTGGGCCCTGGGCAGTGGGGAGAATCGCTGGCTGCCCGCTGCTGGTTTTCCTCCATCCAGGCAAGCGGCAGCCACCCAGCCAGGCTCGGTGAAGGGTTCCATTATGGGTGGCGCATTCACGCCAGGAGGAAGAGGGCAGGGCAGCCCCAAAAAGCGGCTTTTAAAAAGTAGCCACTTGAGTCATGTACACCACCTACGATCCTCAGAATCCGGATCGAACGCAATTAAAGTAATGGGAACAGGCAAATTCGCGTTTGCATCCGGTTCTATTATTTCGGTTTAGGGAAACCGAATTAAGCTTATAATGGGGATGCGGCCTCCATTTCGTATGCATCCCGTTTTTGTCCCATACTATCAGCACAGATGTGTACAGATACGTATGTAATACATACGTCCTTGTTTCCCTCTGACTTTGCAAAGCAGGAGTGCGACTCTTCTTGGGTGCGGGGCCTGTGAGGTCTTTGGATCTGGTGCAGTGGGCGTCTTAGATTTTGCATCTCACAACCTGCGGCTTGCAAAGATGGGAGCGTTTGGGATTGGCTGCCATGTACAGGTGTTAAGAATGCAAGGTAGAGTCTTGAAATTCATCTTGAAATGATGGGCAGGAGGTATCAGCAAGTGCAGAAGGAGTCTCCCTTCCACAGGTTGGTGAAGTCTGAGGGAAGTCTTGCCAACCTGGTGTATACTCCGCCTGCACAGGATGGAGCGTAGGCCAGTCGAGGGGACATCTTTTCCAAGGTGGGACACTGTATTAATGGGTGGAATACTGGACCACAGAGATATGCAGATGGCACACCTTGGTGATGATCTGGTATATCATGGGACCCATGGGTGCACCTGAACAAGGTACACCACCACATTGGCTCCTTTGGGCCTTTGGGCCTTTTGCAGCGCTCCAACACTGGAGCAAGTGTGGGGACTGGAACCCAATGGGTCACCGTGGTGTCGATGGCAGTGTGTGGTCTACTCGGTCCGGTCTACTGACGGCAACTGCAGAAAGACCCCTAAGCCTAAAGCCTCTGCTTGTGAACGAATTCTTTGGCGGCATATGGACTGTTTGGTCCCTAGAGGAAAGTGTAAGGCTAGATGTCCGAAGTTCGTCAGCCAAGGGTGTTCCGGTGCTCCTGGTTTAAATATCTTGTCGTCGGAAGGGCAGGAAGCAGAGCTGGAGTAGAACTGAAGCGACAGAATGCAGAGTTAGTGTTGTGGAGATCATTAGTGGTCCTGTTCCGCACGAAGGACATTGCCGGCGCGTAGTCCATTTGCCCTGTGAACAGGTGGGGGATCAGAGCGGGTGTCACATAGGTGCCGTGCAGCTTTTGGAAAGCTCTGAAGACCGGGACGGAAATCCCACGTGGCTGGTGCATTCGGAAGGCAGGTGCAGGGAGAGCACGCATGTGCCCTTTATGGCTGTGCATTTCCCGGAGGCGTTTTCTATGCATTGTGACACATGCCCTCTGCGATCTTTTGTCTTTGCACCCATGGGACCAGCATTTGTTCACATCTCTGCTTATCCCTCTACAGTGAGCTTTCTCCAAGTAACACATGCACTCGTTCATTGGTACACGGGCACGCACATCAGTCCACACGGACAGAGGTCATTGCTGGGAAACAGTAACATGTAGGCTTATCTACAAGGTACATGGCCTTCTGGACATCCAGAAAAATCGAGTTTTCAGCACAGTTCAGTAACAAAATTTAGTAGCAGGAGCCTGAAAAGCCATCTTTGATGGCTTGCACAGCCTGCATGCAGATTTTAAAAAAATGTTGCCTAATTTGTCTTAGGCTGCATCCAGAAGGGGGAAATATAGTGCCGTCATGGCTGTTGTGGGGTTGCCGCAGATATCTGTAGCAACCCCACCATGACTCTACTATATCCCTCTCAAATGCATAATTTATTGCGAGAAAACCCAACACGGGGCAGCTTCCCCTGAAATAGCCCTTGTGGAGTGAGCTGTCGTTGCTTTGTTCACTGCACATGCGCAGGAACTGAAACAGACGGCTGAACATGCGCAGCGGTGGCAATGCACTCTTCTAGATATTTTGCGCAGGTGAATACCCAGGTGTGTGCATCAGTACGATGCGCAAAGAGAGCGTCACTGCCCCATGCTCTCAAGCGCACAAGTGATAACGATGGGAAGGGGAGGGGGGGGGAGAATTCTTCCAGATTGTTGCTTGCTAGCAAGATATTCAGCCGACAGCTGGAGGCAGCCTTAATTGTAGGACTCGGAATTTCACAGTGCAAAACTGTGGAAGCCGATTTCACGTGGTGGTGAAAACCCTTCTCACGAGCATAGTCAGTCATAAGTGACCTTTTAAAATAGTTACTAATGTTTTTTATTGTTTCATTTAATACATTTTGAGGGGTTGGAGTCGGAGTGGCGAAGTGCTTTCCAGGGTCTTGAAATGGGAAGCGGTTACCAGAAAAATGTAAAATACATGTAACAGCAAGGGATCTCCATCTTAACAGTGGAGATCAATTCAAGACGCTGGAACAATGCTGAGTACCGTACAGCATGTAAAATGTAGCACATGTAAGGCAGCTCGGATGCCTTTGAAAAGCATACATGGCTGAAAGGGGGGGGGAGCTGTTAGTGAAGTCAGGGCTCTGGAAATTGGAGTATTTTAAATGCATTGCCCCCCCAACCACCCCACTCTTCATGAAACCACTGAATTGTAAAAGTCAAGGATCCGTTTTATGCATCTTCCAGAGCTGACCAAGTTACGGCCCTCCAGATGTTGCAGAACTACAGCTCCCATTATTCACTGCCATTAGCCAGGCTGGCTGGAAATTGTGTAAGTTGTAGTTCAGCCAACATCTGGTGCAATTAAATACACAGACGCATGGATGCACCCGTGCACATGCGCACACAAACACACAGAGTATATACGGCTATTGTGGAACATAAAATAAGGGTTGCATCTTATTTATTTATTTAAATTTTTATCCTGCCCTATACCAAAGGGTCTCAGGGTGGATTACAACATTTAAAATGAACACGTTAAAACTGTAACATATTAAACATATTAAAAACATAACAGGGCATGGATGTGGGGAGGAGAAGCTGTTCCTTTACTTAGCCAAAGGCTAGGGTAAAGAGGTGTGTCTTCACAGCTTGTCTGAACACAGAGTGAAGGTACCTCACGCACCTCGGGAGGGAGACGATACCACTGTCTGGGAGCCATCACTGAAAAGGCCCTATCCTGGGTGCCCACTCTTTTGCTACTGAGAGTTGAAATATAATTAGAAGAGCCTCCCCTGAAGATCTTAGAACACGGGCAGGTTGATATGGAAGAAGACGTTCCTTTAGATACTTGGGGCCCGGGTCACTTAGGGCCTTATAAATCATAGTTAACACCTTGAATTGGGCTTGGTAGCAATTGGCAGCCAGTGCAACTTTTTAAAGACTGGTGTGATATGCATTTGGCCAGCTGTTGCTTTGAGCAGTGTAGCAGCTGCATTCTTCATCGCAGCTTCTGAGCCGTCTTCAGGGGCAGCCCCATGTAGAGTGCATTACAGTAGTCCAATATGGAAGTTACCAGAGCATGGATAACTGTGGCCAAAGTCTTCTCTGTCCAGAAGAAGCCTTAGGTGACCAACCAGCCATAGTTGAGAGTAGGCATTCTTGGCCAAGGCCTCCACCTGAGCTTCAGGTATCAGCGCAGAGTCCAAGAGCACCCACAGATTTTGCACCTGGCCCTTCCAGGGCATTACAACCCTGTCCAGGGCAGGATGCCTCCCAGCTTCACAGACACAAGACTCAGTCATGCACAGCACCTCTGTCTTGTCTGGATTCAGTTTCAATTTGTTGGCCTTTTCTGCCATGGGCTTTATCCCAGATTTTATCCCAGAATAGGGGCCTGCCGTCCTCATGCTGGTGTGGACTACAGCAGATTTCTTTTCTGGGATATGATCTGGATTATGGTCCAGAAGTGTTTCTTCTATGGGGAGGTGATCCCCAGATGTTCCTTCCTAGCATGGAATGGTGGGAGTTATCATACAGCAACATTTGGAAGATGCCACGGTGAGCTTCCCTCTATGGGGAAGGGGTTCCTGTGTGGGCCAGGCAAGCAGAAGGCATTGGCACCGGCAATATGCCCTCAAAATTCCAACTGTGCCAGTAGCCTGGAAAGGTTGCCAGCCTCTGGACTGTATATCTGAGAGGCATACATACCATCTGAAAGACACTGGTGGGACAAGGTTGCTAGGACAGGCGATTGGAGATATCGTTCTTCCTTCCGCCGGCCATGTTGGCATCTGCTCATGCGTCTGGCATTGGTTCGGTTTGAGCAGATTATAATTACCCCCACATTAAAAGGGGGGAGGAAGCTGGGGGGAAAGGGGAAAGCCTGACATATTTAGCTAATACACTGGATAAGCGTTGAATGCAAAGCTCAATTTATGTAAAGCTTGTATTGTGCAGGAATGTACATAGTGGTGTAGAATGATGCTCTTGGCATTTTTGTAGCATGGATAATACTTATAAATCTTTGAATCTTATTAAATCTATTAGCATTTGACTCTTTTGCTCAGCATTCATTTAACATGGTGTTTGAAGCATTCTGCAGGAAAGACGCAGCCCAGGGCGCCCGGGTTCTTTATATATGATATGAAATCTTGCTTTTAATCCTTTTGTGCGTTACCCTGAGCACCTAAAAGTGTGTGCGTGCAAGCATGTGTGTGCGCGTAAAATGTTCCCAAGATTTACTTTTCCCTCTGCTGTCTCATATGTCCTGAATCCCTGGCCCTTTTCCCTGGTGTGCCAGTTTGGTCTTGTGGTTAGGGTGTTGGATTCTTATCTGTTAGTCTCCCAGTTCGATTCCACATTCCTACCAGTAGCCATCTGGGAGGCCTTGGGCTAGTCACAGCTCTCTTCTGAGCTCTCACTGCCCCACCTACCTCACAGGGTGCCTGTTGTGGGGAGAAGAATGTTGTTTCTGTTGATCGACAAGTTTATCATTATCATTTTTTAAGCTATTCTTGTATATTTTTTGTATTTTTTTT
>MTQE01003491.1:6514131-6553317 GCA_014337955.1 Aspidoscelis marmoratus
TTTTGACATGTGTATTTTTAAATGTTGTGAGCCGCCCAGAGACCCTTGGGCATGGGGTGGGATATATAAATATAAATAAATAAATAAAATCATCAGGGATGCATGCGCATTTTTTTTGGCATTCGTTTTGAAACAAATTGAACGTTCCAAAATCCACATTCGTATGAATAGATCACATTCAAATGCAGTAAAGTTCTATTCGATGCAAATCTATTTGTGTGTATTCATATGAACATTTGATACGTATCTGATATGGACAGACATGTATCCGATACAAATAAATGCGTATCTGGTTCTTTGGAAACATTTGTATTCGTTCGAATGTTAGCAAACAAATATCGTAACATTCGATTTGAGTTCAAATGTCCAAATTTGGCCAAATTTCAAATGTTACGAATATTCTTGAACATCCCTATTTATAATCCATAGATACGGAGGTGATCCAAAGGAAACATCTTCCAGCATCAGTCCTCTGATGGGTTCCCTGTTACATTAAGTCCCAGTTGTCGCTCTCCTCATGCCGGCCATGCTGAGGCTCCCTGCTTTCCTCTTTTCTCCCTGCAGGAGCCAGAGCCCAGGAGGTCCAAGCCGAGAACGTGACGGTGGCGGAGGGAGGCCAGGCTGAGATTAACTGCAAGCTACATCAATACGATGGCTCCATAGTTGTGATCCAGAATCCTTCCCGCCAGACGCTATTCTTCAACGGCACGCGGGGTAACTCCGCACTGGGGCTGGGGAGGGGGGCACAGGGAGGTCGAATGGGCAATGGGGAAAGTGCTTGGGGTGGACAAGAGAAGGAGTGAGGAAGAGAGGAAGGAAGGGAGCGAGGGAGCGAGGGAGGGAGGGAGAAAAAAGGAAGGAAGGGGGAGGGAGAGAGGAATGGAAGGAGGGAGAGAGGGAAGGAGGGAGAAAGAAAGGGAAGAAGCGAGGGAGGGAGGGAGAGGGAGAGGGAGAAAGGAAGGAAGGAAGAAAAAGGGGGCAAGGAATGGAGGGAGGGAGAAAGGGAGAAAGAAAGGAAGGACGGAGAGGAAGTGAGGGAGGGAGGGAGAGAGGGAAAAAGGGAGGGATGTAGAGGGAGAAAGGAAAGAAGAAAGAAAAAGGGAGCAAGGGAGCAAGGAATGGAAGGAGGGAGGGAGAGAGGGAGGAAGAAAGACCAGTGGTCAACAGCTTGAAGTGTCTTTTCCTTCCTTTCCCCACAGCCCTGAAGGATGAGCGTTTTCAGTTGGTGGAGTTCACTCAAAAGCAAGTCCGCATTGTGCTCTCTAATGCCCGCTTGGAAGATGAAGGAGGCTACTTCTGCCAGCTGTACACAGAAGACACTCACCACCAGATTGCGATCCTCACTGTGTTGGGTAGGTTCCGTCATCCTATGAGCCAGTTTGATCTTGCGGTTAGAGCGTTGCACTCTTAACCGGTAGTCTCCCAGTCTGAGTCCACATACTTCACAAAGCCAGCTGGGTGGCCTTGGGCTAGTCACAGCTCTCCTCCTGAGCTCTCACAACCTACTGACCTCACAGGGTGACTGTTGCGGGGAGAAGAACAGAAGATTTGTCAGCTGCTTTGAGTCTCCTTAAAGAAAAGTAAGGTATAAATGCCAGGTCTTCTTCTTGTTATCCTTGCCTCCCAGGTTTCTCCTCTGTGATCATCTTTGCTTTGAGCTAGAAAGGAGGGGGGGGGGAATCCCAATCATTCATTAAGCAGGCCCAAAAAAATCAGCATGACTTTCAGAGACTGATAGAGCTGGAGTTAAGTTTGATTGTGGTTATTCCTCATCTGCTTTCCTTCCAATCTCTTCTAAAACAACTGCATTTCACTTTGTCGCCATGAGGAGTGAATGGTTCGCTTGCCTTGCAAAGTCCCTGTGCATATTGAGCTTGGATAGATGTGAGCTAAGCAGCTTATACCCAGGCGAGACTAGACTTCTCTTGAGTAGTTACAAATGGATGCGTGCATCCCAAAGTCAAATTTAGGAAAGGCTTTGTTAAGAGTAGGCTTAAGAGATTAAAGGAGAGAAGGCAAAATGGGAAACCATCTAGAGGAGAGCAGGCATCTCAGAGCTCATGAATAGCAGAGAGTAAACTCTGCATTGGCTGCCGATTCACTACCGAGCCCAATTCAAGGTGTTAACCTTAACTTACAAGGCCTGGGATGACTTGGGCCCCAAATATCTAAAGGACTTCAATGACTTCTGTGCAAGTGTGACACCCACCACCAGAGATGGAAGAATTGGTGGCATCCTCTCGTAGTTCAGGAACAGGTGCGTTCTGTTATGGTTTTTGTGGCGCTCACCTGGTCCTGAATAGCCCCTCGGTGCCGAGGGGATCCCGGGGTTGCCGCGCAATTCACGCACCAGACTCCCCTCCAAACAGGTTCAAATACTTCTTTGCACGAGTCTGCGAAGGGGGTAGCTGAGGAAAGAAGCTCAAGGATTTTCATACCTTGAAATGGATACAGACTTAGAGGGTAGGGATGGGAGAAAAATATTTGTCACATTTGTATGAATCCGGAGGTCCATGCACAAGATTAGATGCTGTCCCCGTCTGAGAATTGTGGGAAATGGTGGTGGCGGCAGCAAAAGGTGAGCGGGGTGAGAGGTAAGGCAGGATGGAAAAAAAGGGATAGGGGATCCCCTTTGCTCTCAAACATTCAACGGATGTTTGCACGTGAAGCCGAGGCCTCCCACATTTGCGGGGGGGGCGCTCTTTGCCCGAAGTTGAATATCCCCCCCTTCGATTCGATCCAGATTGCAGTGGGGAAATGGGGCTTGATGACCATCCTTGTTTGAGAGTACAGACTTGGTCCTCTCCAGGATGATGCTTCCTCTTTGGAATGCCCCCTTTTTGATATTCCTGAGGTGTCTACGGGTCGCTTCTTTCAGAGGCCTGTTGAAGGCATTGCTTCCCATCCAATGTGAAGCCTTCTTTTTAAAAAACAACAACAACAACATAAAAAACTACTTACATTTTTCTCATATCACGTTATCGCATTGCTTTAATACTCTATATGACTCCCTCTGTTTTTCCGGCTTCTCTTCTTGATGTTGCTTATTTCTTTCCTTCCCTTTCCAAGTGCTTGTTGCTTTTCACCTGACCCCTTAATTTATAGTCAAAACCATCAAGCGTTACTTCTGTTTCTCATAGATAGTTAATAAAGGGGCTCCAGTCTTTCATAAACTTATCTGTAGTTCTGTCTTTTAGTAGATTTGTTAATTTGTCCATTTCAGCCAAGTCCATCAGCTTAATTAGCCATTCTTGCCCTGAAGGTATCTCTTCCTCCTTCCATTTTTGTGCTGTCACCGTATATAAAATCAAAGAATTTAAATTATCCAAAGTATTGTCTACAGTTCCCAACAGAAACAATTCCCGTTTGAATATAAAATGTCTCTTTAAAATTTGTCTCATCAGATTATATATTTGTACCCTGTATTTTTTTCCATCCCATGTGAAGCCTTCTAATGACATTTTAAATAGAAATAGGATAGCTTCATCTGGTTTTATGCAAATAGCTCCAAGGGGTTCATGGTGAGAAATAGGGATATGCACGAATATTCATGCATCGTTCAGACGAATTCGGATATTCATATACGAATTGAACATTATATTTGTACATTGACATCCGTACGAATACAAACGTTTTGGAACATTCACATGAAGCTTCGGAACATTCAATGAACGGGGAAGTGCGGAACCAGACAAAAAAAGGGTTCTGCCAAAAAATATATAAAGCAAATATATAACGAAATAACTGAATTCTAAAGCAGAAAAGCCCAATCATTTCTTAATCGAACAGAGTCACATTGTGTGAGCTGTATATATATTTCTTAACATATTATTTTATTTTGAATGCCTATAGGCCACTGAGGAAGACTATAGTCGAAACGCGTCTGGCCTTTTGCTTTGCAATTTGGAATGTTGTTTGATTTAGATTGTAATCAGTATTTGTAAACTTTTCAGTGGGGTATTGTTACCCTTTTAGTAATTATATTGGCTTGTCTGCTTTAGAATTCAGTTATTTCGTTATATATTTGCTTTTTTATTATGTTTTCAAGAGGGACTTATTGTGCCCTGTTTATGACTTATTTTATATTTTTTGGCAGAACCCTTTTTTGTCTGGTTTTGGGTTTTGCACCTTGGGTTTTTTTGCCTTGGGGAATTTGTGGGGAAGCAACTGCACCAGTCACATCTGCAACGGATCCAGAGTGAATCTGACATGGCTTGAGAGCGGATTGAAAGTGGGTTCAGGGCGGATTTGATGGGTTCAGAGTGGATATGTTACGGGATACTTTGTGTGTTTATATATTTGTGTGTATGTACACACAGTCACACACACACTGCCCTACAGCTGTGACCTGTGAGATGCCTGCCTTGTTTCCCTTCTTGCCTGAAGAGATTGGGAACGTCATCTGTACGATATGCAGTCTCCTCTCTTTGCTGGAGGAGAAGGTAAAGAGAGGAGCTTTTGTACCTGATGACTCATCAGGGAAGGTGAACAGTTTGTTGACAGGGTGCTGAACAGAGCTCTATCATGACCGGCATAAAGAGAGCACTGAGCAGGGCAGGGCAGAGAGAACAGCATGAAAGACGGGAGATGCTTCTAAAAAAGAAAGCAGCGGCAAAGACGCGGAGGCATGGAGGCAGAAGGAGCAAGAGGACAGCAGAAAGTATTGTCTGCTTCAGCTGAGCAGCACTAGAGCAAATGGCTTGCAAGGCAGGGGGTCGCCGGTTCGATCCCCAGTCTCTCCCCGGGAATAGATAATGGCAAACCGTCTCTGTAGCTTTGCCAAGAAAACTGCAAAAGGTAGATGAGCTATGGGTGTGTGTGTGTCTACTACTCATTGGTACAGCATGCTGCCTGGAAAGCAGAGGGCTCCCGGTTTGATCCGCAGCCTCTCCCTGAAAGTTGGGAATGGCAAACCATTTCTGTATGTCTGCCAAGAAAACTGCACAGCGCTGCCCGTGGAGTCTGAGAATGGCTGTAGCTTGATGGTAGAGCAAACTGCTCGGAAAGCAGAGGGTTGCCGATTCAGTCCCCAATCTCTCCCCGGACGTCGCCAATGGCAAACCACTTCTGTATCTCTGCCAAGAAAACTGCATAGAGGTGCCCATGCCCAGAGATACCCAACAGTAATAAGGGGAGGAGGATTGGGTGCCTGTCCTTGATGGTGACCCTGAAGTCCTTTCTGAAAAGCTCAAGGAGAAAGGAATTTAGAGCTATTACCGTCCAACAGCGCAGAATTGGTTGATGTACCGAAGGTGTTAAAAGGCAAAATCAGAACAATCAGAAAATTGATTTTAAACTGTTTTAAACTGTGCAAGGAACAGCACAAAGTTTCCAGCTAAGCAAATAGTAGTACAGGTAATAGGATTAGCTTCCAATTAGCAAACTGCCTAATTAGCAATCAAGATAGGTGATGAGATTATCTTAAACAAGCCAGCAAAATTTCAAGTGGAGTAACTAAAGTTTCTAAGTAACCTAGGGATGGGGTGGGAGTTGGAAAAAGCTCCAGTGTAGAGCTCTGAAGCTCTGATCTAAACCTGAAACACAGCAAATCAGTCTTCAGAGCATAATGAGTTGGGATTTCTTGCAAAGCAACCTCATTCTTCTTCCCCAAATCCCTCAAAATCCATATTTACCTGATCTGAAGGCTTGATAGGTTATGTTTCCCCCCCACTGCCAACGTTACTGTTTTAACTGATATTGCGTTGTTTTTAACATGTTGGGTTTTAAATGTGATAGTTATTATTGTTTTAATATAGGTGTTTTTTTATGTGCTGGATTTTAAGGTTGTTACCCGCACCAAGATCTTTGGGTATAGGGCAGGATAGAAATATAAATAATCAATGGAGAAAGCAATCAGTGCCCATATGTGGAGGCTAAAACGGCTGACCACACATGCACAGAGGTGGTGTTGCGTCCATCTGGGGTTTCGGTGGTGGCCGGACTGCTCATCACCAAAACACTCAAAGACAGTGCTTGGTGTAACAAATCCTGTGGTGTATGGAGCCATCAAGCTATGCTGTCTGCATACCTCTGTGGTCTAGCATACTACCCCATAGTATGCCAGTAGACCGGGCCAACCCACCATTTTAGGACTCTGTAAAATGCATCAGCAATTGGAAGGGAGGCCACCAGTACGCTTGTTTGTTCAATCTGCCATCAAGTGCAGAACAGCCTGGTGTGGGGATTTGAACTTCTCAATGCCCAGTTTTTTGCCTGACGCTCTAGCCATTGGAGGCTCCCCTGCCCTTGTTGATTCATCCTTAGCTAAAGAATTGGCATGTGGAAATCAGATTTCAGGGTTTTATGAATGAGATCACCACAAAATATAATCCTGCATGGTCTAGTGGTTAGGGACCCGGACTCTTATCTGCGAATACCAGGTTTGATTCCGCACTCCTCCACAAAGTCAACTGGGTGACCTTCGGTGAGTCACAGCTCTCTTCTGAGTTCTCACAGCCCCACCCACCTCATGGGATGTCTGGTGTGGGGAGAAGAAGGTTTGTCAGCGGCTCTGAGTCCCCTTAAGGGAGAAGAATAGAGGGTTTGTCAGCCGCTTTGAGTCCCCTTAAGGGAGAAGAACAGAAGGTTTGTCAGCCACTTTGGGTCCCCTTAAATGGATGAGAAAAGCGGGGTAGAAAAGCCAACTCTTTGTCCTCTAGTTCCACTGCTGGTGCCATAAATTCATCTGTGTCTTTACAGTGCCCCCTGAAAATCCCTTGGTGGAGGTGAAGGAACAGGCAGTGGAAGGAGGAGAAGTGGAACTTACCTGCAGCGTTCCCAGGTCCCGTCCTGCTGCCACCCTCCGCTGGTACAGGGACAGAAGAGAAATAAAAGGTATGGATGTTTCTTTCCATAAAGTGATTTGCTGGACTGAAATGGCTCTGTATCTGGGGGCAAGAACGAGTGTGTGGTTTTATTTTGGGGGATCTCAATGTAAAATGGCCATGAGACTCATCTCTCAGACGAATAGGTGACGAGGGCTTGTCACTCCTTGAGAGATTGTGATACTTTTTGACCCAAGTCTCAGGATGTGGAAGAAAATAAAATCTTATTTGTTTCATTATCCAATTGAAAATCAGGAAATTCTTTTTGTTGTTGAATCGTTAAATCCAAAGCCCAGATTTTTGCATTCGTTTTTTAGCTTTTTTGCAAACTTTTTGCGACTTTCCCCGACTTTGCGACGTAAAAATAATCTTTTTTCGTCGCCAAAAACAAAGCCAAAGCCAAGAGGGGTTGTGTTCCTCTTGCCATCTGGAGGCACCCTCAGAAGTTAGTTGTCTCTCCCCTCCACCTCCAGATGGTTGGAGGACATCCCGGGACAATCCTCAGCCCTTATCTTGTCTGCTAGTTACCATAGCTGTTCAAAAGATACCTGGATGTTAGCAAGCACCATTGCGCTTTGCTTTGGTTTTTTCACTTGCTTGCTAGCATCCAGGTACTTGGGAAGACACACGATAACGCGAAGACCTGGCTGACCAAGATGAGGAATTGGTATTGAAGGAAACCCAGTATCAGTGATGGTTCGGGGCATCGCCATGATAATCCTGGAACTAGTTTGGGATCGGTATGGGCCATCCCAGAATAGTCCCCCCAAAAATAGGGGTTTTACATGTGTCTGGAGGTACCCCGAGAGAATACAAATGTTCAAGACAGGAAATGGATCTTTTTTGGGGGGACACAGGGAGCTCGAGAGCCCAGGACTGAGGCATGGAGCTAATTCGCTTTCGGTATTTGCTGAGTCTGCCGTAGCACCACATAGGTTGCAGGGACCATTCATCTCTCCCTAAAAAGAGCTGCTGCCGGCTCCAAATGTGTAGGATGGCTGAGCCTGTGTACTTACGTCTCTCTAACTGTACGGTATCAATATCCGTTCTCCAAGTTAATCGTTCCTTCCCCTGCCCTTTCTTCCGCACAAGAAATGACTTTGAAATCATAGATATAATTTTTGCAATTTGGGCTGAAGCAAATGTTCCTTTTGGAGCTCCTTTAAGACCCATCCATGGGTTGTGGCTGGGCTTCACCCAGCACTGTAAGGAAGAGGCTTTCTTTGACGTGGGAGTCATGTTATGCATTCCTAGCCGTGCGGAGCTCAGCAGTTGCATTATAATTGTATGTAATTGGAAAATTAAAGGAGAAGAGAGGCAGGCTCCATAATTCAGTTGTAAAGGGACTGTTTGCTAGTACTCAGCGTGGCTGACCGGCGTGCGCGGTCCCTCCCTTTTCCTCCCCCAGGAATCAGCAGCAAGCAAGAGATTGGGAAGGTGTTCAGCATCACCAACGTCGTGCGCTTCCGAGTAGACCGGAAAGACCACAGCAGCATCGTGACGTGCGAGGCCACCCATCCCGCTCTGCGCGGGCAGCGGAAGCAGACGCAGTACGTGCTAGATGTACAGTGTAAGTGACCACAGGGCCCTTCGTGGCGGGGCAGGATTTTGTGAAGGGGCTTGCCAGATCGAGGGAGAGGGAAAATGAAGCAGTGCCGACATGCTAGCGGCGGTGCAGCGGTCGTGGCTGGATCGCCAGGCAGCTCTGGCACTATGGGACTAGGGTTGTGGCCCATCAGCTGTTTGATTTGGAGTAAAAAGGGTGCTGGAGAACAGCCCCTGTTTTTATTTTGCCTTCATGGGGTTGCATGTCAGGATGACCAGTGAGGTCGTAGGCCATTAGTTTCCTGGCAAATTCCAGGAGTTCACTAAGGGTGCGATCACACAGGGCTTTTTTCAACCACCCCTTTTACAAGACACGCATTCTGAAGATGAAAATCGGTACATCTGAGGAAGGAAAGGGTTGACTTTTCTGAGGCTTTGACTTACAGTAAGGTGCATGCAGTGGTAAAACTGTCTTGTGTCCCTGACTCCCATTGTCCTAGGGAGCGAGCAGCCCTTTACGCTTGTCCAACACAGTCAGTGTTTGCGGCAGAGGATAGGACAGGGGCAAGTTCATTAGTGAGATAATGTCACAGGATCACATTAGCTATCTTCATAACCAAAGTTCCACACCTCCCGGGGTCGGGGGCATGGTGAAGGACATGTGAGTTTCTGCTCGCTGTCCAGGACAACCAGTGTAATAAATTTAATATTTATCGATGTTCTTAAGTAAGCATCTGAAATCAAACATCATTAAAACAACAACACTGTGTACTAAAACAGTAGCATCTGCAAGTGGGAAGGGAAGGTGTATCCCCATTTAACCAAAGGCCAAGGCAAAGAGGTGCGTCTTCACTGCCTTCCTAAATGTGTACAATGAAAGAGATAGGCGCATCTCAAGGGGGAGACTGTTCCATAGCCTAGGGGCCATCACTGAGAAGGCCCTCTCCCACGTGCCCACTCCTTTTGCTGCTGAAGGTGGTGGGACAACCAGGAGGACCTCGCCTCCAGATCTTAAGGCACGGGCAGGTTGATATAGGGGTAGACGTTCCTTCAGATATTTGAGGCCTAAATCATTTAGGGCCTTATAAGTTAAAGTTAACACCTTGAACTGGGCTCGGTAGCGAATCGGCAGTCCGTGCAGCTCTTTTAAGAACCGTGTGATGTGCATCTGGCCAGCTGTCCCAAACTGCGGTCTAGCAGCTGCGTTCTGAACTAGCTGCAGCTTCCGAACCATCTTCAAGGGCAGCCCCATGTAGAGCGCATTACAACAAAGGTTACCAGAGTGTGGGTAACGGTGGTGAAGATCAAGAGAAGATATAAGGAAACTGTCCTGAGTATTTTCCCCCCCTCTTTCCCATCACCTTCCTGTAGTGGTGAACTTCTCAGAAAAAGGAATACATTGTCACTTCCCGGGTATTCACGTTCCCAGGGAATGAAAAATGGAGGTTACAGTAGATTGATACGTTGGTTCAAAGGTAGTTAAAACTTCAATTGCAGACCCTTGTACATCCGAAGGAAATATTCTTTTTTTTCTCCACAAAGCTTGCAAACAGTCCTGCTGATTTTGACATAAGATGCTTCGCTTCTCTCCACTTTGTCCTGCTGACTTCCTCGCTCTTTCCCCAGACTCGCCCACAGCCAGGATCCACCCTCCGCAAGGGGTTATGCGGGAAGGAGACACTTTAGTTCTGACGTGCGCTGTCAATGGCAACCCACTGTGAGTATTTCCGCAGGACGGGGAGGCCACGGTTAGAACAGCGGAGAGCAGATGGGAGCAGGCGAAAGACCTGCACAGAGACGCGTGCAGCCGTTCAGATTTAATTTTGTCCTTTTATGCTGGGAAAACGTACCGTATGGTAATAAGCTTTGCGTATCCTGCCGGTCTTGCAAAATAAATAAAGGCTCAGTGCCGAGAAAAGCAAACAAATACTCTCATGTTTTGGGTGGTGGCTGCCGGCTGCTGAAAGAAATTGATTAATTCATTGTTGGGTTAAATCTGCACATATATATTATCCCATGGCCCCATTCATATATATATAAATATATATATATATAAACTAAATTTCAGGCATCCACCTCCCACACAAGGTCTGGATCCCCTTTCTGCCAACCACACTTGTCCTTTTGTAGTAGTTTTCCTTCTCTGGAACCTTTTCAAATAGTTTAGGCCAGCCTCACATCACTTTGGGCCCTATCCACCATGGCTATGTTGAATGGGGCCATTGGAAGGGTTGCAGTATTTTTGTATTCTGCAATACATAAGAACGTAAGAGGAGCCCTGGGGAATCAGGTCACAGCCCGTCTAGTCGCGCATTCTGTCGCACACAGTGGCCCACCAAATGCCCATGGGCATCTCAGGCAGAGACAAGGGTAAACCTTCTCCTGCTTTTGATCCCAGCAAATGGCCTTAGAAGCATCCTGCTTGTCCCCCCAGCCTGAAAGATGTACTTAAGCATCCATTCTAGTAGCCATTGATACATCTGTTGTCCATAAGCTTGTCTAACCCTTTCTTAAAGCTATCTAGGCTGGTAGCTGTTACTACCTCTTCCGGCAGCAAATTCCATAAACCGATGACCCTCTGGGTGAAGAAATACTTCCCCTTGTTGGATCCGACTCTCCTGCTCATCAGCTTCATAGATGCCCCCTGGTTCTAGTGTTGTGTGACAGACAAAAGAATTTTTTTCCGTCAACCTTTTCTATACCATGCGTGATTTTATATACTTCAGTCAGGTCCTCTCTTAAACGCAGTCTTTCCAGACTGAAGAGGCCTAGACGTTGCAGTCTGATTTCGTAAGGGAATACAATGGTCCATATACTGGACCAGTATCTGCTGCCATGGCCTAAGGCTCCACCCTGGGATAGGGCCTCAGTTAGACTGAAGCATTTGTTGCTCTGTGATGTCTGCCAGTCACAGCTCTCTTCTGAGTTCTCACAGCCCCACCTGCCTCACAGGGTGTTCTGTTGTGGGGAGAAGAACAGAACATTTCTCAGCCGCGTTGAGTCCCCTTAAGGGCGAGAACAGAAGGTTTGTCAGCCGCTTTGAGTCCCCGTAAATGGGTGAGAAAAGCAGGATAGAAAAGCCAACTCTTCTTCTTCTCCTTTATGACCCTCCAACCTCTCCTCCTGCCCCCTTAAAGACGCCAGCCTGTCTGCACTCCTCTGCTTTTACCCTGGTGGCATGTGCTAGAAGCAAAGCAAAGCAAAGCAAAGCAAAGCAAAGCAAAGCAAAAAAGAAGAAGAATTTCCTGTCCTCTGGACGGCTTGTACAGCGAAGGGCATTTTGTCAGCTTTGCTCTTTTCTCTCGGCCACCTTGACATGAAAGAGCAGCGTCTACTTAAATCCCTTCATCTGCAGCGGCTCTGCACAAGATCCCGCGGCCCCTTCCTCGGTTTGTTTAATCTCTCAGCTAGGCAGGCTCAGCAAATTGCCCTTGCCTTCCGTGGTGCTCTCTCTCCCTGACCGGCCTGACGGATGGATACAATTCCCGAGTGGAGTTATTACTCTGGCGCCCCTTGATCTTCCCACTTGGCTCTGAGTCGCATCCATCATTGGGCCTGGCAGCCCTCGCTGCAAATAACCTTGGGGGTTGGGGTGGGGATGGAGAAGGAAAGCGTGGCGAAGGAGAGGGAGGATGGGAAGGACCGTGCGGAGGGTCACCAGCAGGGGGCATTAGCCTCGGGAGAAGATGGACGGAGGCTAAACTTGGCTGTTCTCTCTTGTGTTCCTGTCCCCAGCCCCACGGATATCAAGTGGAGCCGAGCAAACGATTCGTTGCCCGAACGGGCCTTTATAGAAGGGGAGGTGCTGACCATCTCCAGCCTCAGCTTGCTGGACAATGGCACCTACTTGTGCCAAGTAGCCAACAAACACGGTCGCTCGTCGGACCAGTATGTGCTTGTAGTATATGGTAAGCAAGGAAGACAGGCCCGACCTCAACCCTTCTCAGTTCCAAGTGTGGCTCTGTGATGGAAAAGTTCTGCAATGTTTCTAAGCTCTGTCCAGAAGGTTCTGATCACTGTCCTTCAGAGGGGTCTATCATCAGGGCCTCATAGGGTCTGATCAGACACAGCAAAACAAAGCATTTCTCAGGTGCCTCTGAGGAAGCTTAGAGAAGGCTCCAAGGAGGGACTGTTCACACACCAGTCTGCCCCTCCTCTGTCCCTTGAACATTCTGGGCTAGAAAAGGTGGTTTAGAGAAGGCTTTGAAAGATGAGTGCCACAGATTGTCTCTCTGAGGGGCCTCAGTGAACCAGTTTGGTCTAGTGGTTAAGGAGATGTCTCTTATCTGGGAATACCGGGTTTGATTCTGCTCTCCTCCACAAAGCTAGCTGGGTGACCTTGGGCTAGTCACAGCTCTCTGCTGAGCTCTCTCATGCCCACCTACCTCACAGAATGACTGTTGTGAGGAGAAGAACAGAAGCTTTGTCAACCGCATTGAGTCCCTTTAAATGAGTGAGAAAAGCAGGGTAGAGAAACCAGCTCTTCTTCTTCTTCTCTTTTGTAGTGTCTGAACACACTCATACTCGACTTGCATATTGTGGGAGAGGAATATGGGTCAAAACCCACAGTTCTCCAGGAACTATACTGGACATGCCACATGCATCTGTAGATCACTGAGATCTGGGGGTCATTGTTCCTGACATATAGTATATGCAGGCAACCCATGGCTTGCTGCTCACATCCAGCATGATACAGCTGGGATCCATCTTTATATCTCATTTCGCCTCTTTCCGTCCAGAGGCAGACTCAACTAATATTGCTCAGCACCTGCATTATCTGCATTGTTGCCTTACTCCCATAGTCTTTCTTCTGTCTTCTGCAGATCCTGGGGCTATTGTGGAGGCTCAGACATCAGTGCCATATGCTATTGTTGGGGGCATCCTGGCGCTCCTTGTCTTCCTTGTCATCTGTGTGCTCATAGTCATGGTGTGGTGCTCCATTCGGCAGAAAGGTCAGTGCTGGCACCCAAGAAATGGAGGAAACAGCTTACCTGGAAACATTTCAGGCTGGGCTGCGGTTCTGAACCTGCCTTCGCCACACCTTCATGGATGGTCCTTGTCAGGAGAGGTGCTGTGGGAAAGTTATGTCAGGAGAAGGAGAGGGGAATGCTTTTTGGTGCCACTAACCACAGAATCCGGTGGCGAGAGGTTCCCTTTCATGCCGACACTGTGGTCGTATGAAAAGCAGCGTAGCTTGCACATGGGAGAACCCTCGGTGCGACTCGAGCTTCATGCGCCTGGTACCCAACCGTTGTGCAAGGTCTGATCATTATGTGCCATTGGCTTAAACTGGTAGGAATTGTGCCCTAGGGAGGACAACTGTTGCACCATTGCATGCTGTGTCTCCCAAAACTCAGCGGTCTCGCCTAGGGATGTGTGCAATTGGGTTTCTTTGCGTTCGATTCCTATCGAATCGAATGTATGTAAATGCATATTCATTATAATAGATCCCCTATGAATGTGGTAGGATTCTATTTCATACAAATGTATTTGTATGAATTTGTATGAATATCCAATATGAATGTATACGTATCTGATACATATCTGGTATGAAAACATATCCGGTACGTATCCCATAACATATCTGCTCTGAAACATCAAATCTGCCCTGAATCCACTTTGAATCCACTCTCAAACCGTGTCAACTTCACACTGGATCCATTGCAGAGGTGTGCAGATGTGACTGGCGCAGCCGCTTTCCCACCTCCCCATTTCACGAAAGTTCTGAAACGTTCATGTTTGCACAAACGTCAATGTACAAATGTTATCACATTTGATTCATATATGAATGTCCGAATTTGTCTGAATTCATATGAACATGGAACGTTACGAATATTCATGCACATCCCTAGTCTAGTTTGAAAACAAACCACAGCTGCCTGGACTCGGTGGCTTTCCCTTTCATTCACTATAGAGATGATATGGTGTAAGGAGGCATCTCAGTAACTTTCCACGCGCCCATTGCGTGCTATTACCCCTGCTTACGTTGCTTTACAGCCAAGTGATCTTACAAGTAACCTGTTGTTCCCATACCTGCCAGTATTCATTTTCCAACCCTTGTTCTTGCAGGTTCCTATCTGACCCATGAGGCAAGTGGCCTGGACGAACACGGGGAAGCCCGCGAGGCCTTTCTCAACGGCGGTGACGGCCATAAACGCAAGGAGGAATTCTTCATCTGAGCCCAGGAAGAGGGGGGGGCAGGGGAGGGGAGGGGAAAGGGGCGCCGGGGACAGAATGTCGGGCATAGCGGCCCAGGAAGGGAGAGCAACGGATAGGAAACAGGTTTATAGTGAGATTGCCGCTCTTGCTGGGGGTAGGGGTGGGGAGGGATGGGGTGGTTGGATTTTAAAAAACAAAAACAAAAAAATTGCTTTGAAAATTCATTGTGTAAAAAAAAAAAACAGAAAAGAAAAGAAATATGGCCACCAATTTTTCGGTTTTATTTTTGAAACCGAAGACTTTAGCCCCGCCCCCAGCCGTGGAGCCCTGCCTCCTACCATTGGCTATCCCACCCACCCACCCACCTACTCACTCGGTCACTCACTCCCCCCCCCCTTCAATGCCTCTGCACCAGAGTTATGTAAAGGAGCAGTGCGTGCAATTTGTTGTGGCGCTCCGCAAAACGTGGGACAGGGGGGAGAACCGTACCCCCCCCATTCCCTTTGGGGAGAGTCAGAGCTATGTGGGGGGAACTGGGTCTCTTTGTAAATAGCTTGGGAGTGGCCCTGAGGGAGGTAGGAAAATCCAGGGGGAGGGACCTGTGGGGATCCAGAGCGGCCAAGATTGTGAGTGGCTGGGAGGGGCAAATTATTTTAAAAAAGGCCCAGTCCCTGAAAGGGAATGTGACTTGGTAGCTCTGGGGTGGGTTTTGGTTTTTTTGGGGGGGGGGAGGGGGTTGCCTTTTTTTCCCTTCTTCTTCTTTTCCTTCTTTTTTCAGATATTAGCACTGAGTTTCAAAAATATCTGGGGAGGGAGAAGGGGATAAGGTATTTTGCTCCTGGACGCCGATAGCTTCCCAGCAGTCCTGTGGAAAGATGGAGGAAATGCTGGACTTGTCGGTTCCGGGAAGATGATCTGAGGAAGAGCTGTTATCGGTGATCTGTTTCCAGCCACTGGCACTGGGGTGGTGGTGGTGGTGGTCTCAACCCCCCCCCCCGGACCAGTGTAACACTGGCGCAGTTGGAGCCTGTGGGCGGGTGCTGGTGGTGGCGATGGGGGGAGCCTCCCGGACGTCTTGAGTTCTCTTCAGGACTTCTGGCATTTTTAGTCCCCTCGACATGTTAGGTTCCCCCCCTGCCAGCCTGGGCTGTGGCGGCTGTGCTGGGCCTTAAGATGCAGGTTGGACTCTTTCGGTTTCTTTTTCTTCAAAGCCATGATAGGTTGGGGCGGGCGTGGGAGGGGGGGTCGGAAAGGGGCTTATCTGTCTGTCTCTGTCGTCCTTGTTATGTGACATGCTGGGCTGGGGGCAAGGGACGGGGCGGCAGCGCTCGCCCGTCGGTACTTTGAGTTGCCATCCCATGCTTTCCAGGTCGCCTGCCCTTGTCGGCAAAGCACTGCTACACCAGGCCCAAAGCCAGGCTTTAGGGGAGGGGGGCTCTCCTCCCTCCCTCCCTCTTCCTTCCTTCCCTCCTTCCCTCCCTCTTTCATTCTTTCTTCTTTCTCCCTCTCTTCTTCCCTCTCCCTCGCCCTCCTTTCTTTTCCTTTCTTTTCCTTATCCCTCCCTCCCTCCCTCCTTCCTTCCGTCTTTTCTTTCTTTCTTCCCTCCCTCCCTCTTCCATTCTTTCTTTCTTCTTTCTCCCTCTCTTCTTCCCTCTCCCTCCCTCCTTTCCCCCCTTCTTTACCTTATCCCTCCCTCTTCCTTCCTTCCTTCTCTCCCCCTTCTCCCCCTCTGCCTTGCCTTTGGGCCAAGTGTCGAACTTACCCCCATCCCATTGCCCCTAAAAAGGCGAAACCCCTCAGCCCGTCCTTGTCTGTGGGAGAAGTCACTGGGGCCAAGTGTTCCCGTGGAGGCAATAGGGCACCTTTCACTCTGCGCCCCTTTTGGGTTCTGCTTCATTGCCTTGGGAAAGCCTCCCTCTTCATCCTCCCCCAGCAGCTACCAATCACAGTGTTTCAGAAAACAGACCTCCATTGAGTAGCAGCTGCTCTGAACTATGCGCGGTTGCCCTGTCCTGCTCGGGATGGGGTTCGGAGGGGAATCTCTCTGGAAGCTCTTTCCCGCAGCAGCGGTCCAGACGCAGCTGGCCCCCCAGTGTTGGGTTTGCAAGTCCCATTTTGTGGAGATTGTTGCAATCTGTTTCCTCCTCGCTCCTGAACCCACTAACCCCTCCGGCACCCCCTGGCACCCCTGGCACCCCTGGTTCCTGCCGTCCTTGCAGATATTTCTCCGTTCTGGCCGCTCCTCGTTCCCCCCCCCCCGGACATTCCCCCCTCTTTCCCTCTGTCTCTTGTGTGGGGAAACAAAACAGAAGAGGAAACTGATGTGTGATTCTGTGTCCGTCTCTGGCTCGCAGTTTTTATTTTATATTGTTTGTGTCTTGGAAGGGGAGATTTAAAAAAAAGGAAAATATAATAATTAATATATAACTGGGGGTCGGGAGCACGCAGGGGAAAATCCTCCTCTGCGGTCCAAGACTGTTTCCCCCGCCCCCACACCGTGCCCGAAAGTTAATATATATGTAAATATCTATGTCTGCCTTTTAACCACCTTTGATACTTCAATAAATCCCCCTGATTAATTCTTTTAACACTCGTGGTTGTAGGATCTTTGCTCATGAGTGTACATTGGGCTATGGGGTGTTACCTGGCTGTGGGATGAGCTGGGCTAGGGGACAGGTTTTGGGTTTCCTTTACAAGCCTTGAAAGGTGAGGAGGCTTATAAACCTGGAACCCTCCTGTGCTGCTTCTGGCCCTGGAGATCTAGGTCTTCAGTGCGGACCGAAATCGGCAGCCTAATTTGCGCTTGATCGTGTGATGCTCTGGAAAGACGAGACAAGTTCCGTCAGTTGCTTCTAAGCAAGCCTAGAGCTTCTGCTTTCACAGTGACCAGCTTCACTTGCAGTGCTTGTCTGGTAGGACCAAGGGAGGGTCGACCCCCGTTACCTGCATAGGCATGTCCTTGTGGGGTGGTTTGCCGTGTTCTCCTCCTGGGAGTGTGCTAGGTGACTATGCGTTGTGGACCGTAAGCTGATCGGGAGGCGACCTGGGGCCTCTTGACCTGAAATACCTTTTGCCTCATGTAGATGGAGCATACCAGTGGCTCCTAGCAGGGCCAGAACCTCCCCAGTTCAAAGTAAAGAAACCCAGAAGAGGAATACCATCCAGACTAGAGGTAAGTGTAGTAACTGGCTCAAAGCTGCTCAAGGCCATTTCCGCATGGGCCCTGAAGACGCCACTGGGAACGGAACCATCACTTACCTTCCGCACCTCATGGGGACCTCATGAGGAACACGTCGTCCACATGAATGCCTCCAGATTGCGTTCCTATTGGGGCCTTCGGGCCCTTAGATCTGGATTACCAGAGGACCCCTTTAATGGCGTCTTCAATCCGGTCTTCCACCACGAAGACCAGATTGCAGAGCACGCTTACGCGTGTCTGCCAGCTGGATGGGGTCCAAAAGCAGGCCTAGCGGAAGCGACCTTTGTGTGACACACACGCAGGCCAATTGAGCAGAACTTCCTCCTCAAGCCTAATTGGGGCCTCCGGAGCCTAACCACGGTGGCCCTGTTTAGCACCCATTACCGTTGGGTGCTAAAGACACTTGGAGTCTCCATGGCGATCCAGAACTCCATGGACCCAACTTGGCAGGGGCCAGATCCCAAAGTTCCGGATTACCTTAATCCAGATTTAAGGAGGTAGGTGTGGAAACAGCCCAAGTGTCCATGCCTGAGTTGGAATTCAAGCTGCCATTTCCTGGATCCTCTTCTGACATCTGGTTCTTCCGCGTTTAATCTGTTTCCGCCAGAGTTTCTCAAGCTGTTTCACTCATTTATTTCCTTAGGGTTCTAAACATTATATCTCATATAAAGGGGCAGTGGTGGGTTTTAGGATAAAAAAAGAAAATCACACACTAACATGAATTTTAAGCAAGATAATGAGAACAATTTCCTGAGAAGCCCTGCTGAACTACCAATGTGCTTTAGGAAATGTGTATTTGTTTTGCCATCAAAACAAAAGCCTGTCCGTTTCATTGTTGAATAGAAAAACCAGTTTTTGCAGTTGTTTTCACACTTTTTTGCAAAGAAAAATACCATTTTTCCCCCTTTGAAAAAGCCATTTTATAACAAATTGAATTATTTGTGTTTGCAAGCCAGAGACTAGTTCATTTTCATTGATTTTTCTGGATACGCAAAAAAAAATAATTTTTTTTTTGACGTGAATACCTGTTAATATGAAATATTTGATCAAGTCTGCGAATGTGAACCACATTCTGCGTATCTCTACTGCTGACGCCTTTGGGTAGTTGTAACTGATATTCTCCCATCCTTCCTTTCAAATAACTTGTGTGTTTTCACTCTTTCATGCTCCCCACATATTTTGTTCTCAGCGCTAAACCTGTATGGTAGGTAATGCAGAAAGCTAAACAGTGGACCAGGGTGTTCAGTAAACTTAGACCCTTTTTGCTCTTATCTTTAACCCTGGGGCGTTTCTGTACTTCCCATCTGCTGGGTGGGAAAGGAGCGCGAGCGCTAGTCACTAACAGCTCCCGCCCTGTGCAATTGGTCACTCGCCTGTGATGGATCTGGGGGTGGTGGTCCTTTTCAGGGCACCTCCATCTTGCGTGTGGCACCCTCAGTGACTGCATGTGCATCAAGGCCATCACCACGATGACGCTGGCACTCTGTGCAGTCGCAGTGATGTCAGGAGTCCAGCAAGGCTTCCAGTGCAGTAGCTCCGTTGACCTCCCTGTCCAGCAGAGTTGTGGATAGTCACCGGCTGGACTCTTGCAGGTCAGTTGGGTTAGAGTTAGTAAACTTGTGGAGCATGATTTGGTGCCCCCACAGCTAGTTGATAATTAGTCAACTTCTGGGCAGGCAGGGGGCGTTTCTAGAATGTAAACGCCTCCTGCAAGTGCACGTTGCCTAATTATCGACTACAGGCTGAAGTGCAAATTGGCCCCAGGTTACAAGCCTGCATAGTCGGCTTCTGGGTTTTATTGGTCCACATAGTAATTCGTAGGCCTGCGAAACCCCAACCTCTGCTAGTACACTCTGTGTGCACTGGATGGAGTGTAATCCTGATCAGAGATTATTGGTAAATCTATTTAAACAGATTGCTGGCAGACAAGTGGGTCCTGGTCCAAAACACAGAGGTGTGCGGAAGCCATGTCTCCATGCTTGTGACTAGTGGGGGACCTGTTTCAGTGGCACACCAACGCACACCACTAGAATGGGTTCCCCAGTGGTTCTGGGGCCAGGAATGAAAGTTCCTAACCCTTTGGAGTCCTTGGAGACCAGCCCTGAAGGTCTCGTGATCTTCAGAGCTAGGGCAGGGTCTGGTCTGGACTCATGCTTTCATGCAGATGGTGCTGGTCTCCACCATGTCTTTCTGTGGCCTGAAGTGGCCCACCGGCTCAGACCCTGGAGATGTCATTGCAGAAAGAGCCCTTAGTAGATATCAAACCCAGGTCCCCATCTAAGATTGTCTTGCTCTTTCTGAACTCCGTAAAGCTATTCTACACGTAAATTCCTTGCACAACCTCTCTCTCTGTTTATGCTGAGCACTGTTGTCCTCTGCCCACTTGCATGCATTTTTCATCTCCCCCATCTATTTTCAGGCAGCCCCCTCCATCAAATGCACTAAAGCTTCATTTCTGCTAAAAACAGCCGGCCTTCTCCTGCTTGTACATTTGTTCCTCTACCCCTTCCATTTCTCTCCTTCATTCTCATGTTTATGACTCCACTGGGCGCCTCTACGCGTCCCCCATCTGTCATTCTGTACAAAACTCTCTTCTCATGGAAAACATTTCAACTGGGAGCTACCAGAAAAAAATATTTTAAAACAATCACTGGAGTTGGTGGGGTGGGATTTAGTGTTCTGCAAAATGGCATAAATTCCAGGCTTGCAGCTATTTCTACTTCTACTGTGCTCCGGCTGAAACCAGCAGACCCAGTGCCTTAAATCCTGCCTGCCTTTTCTCAGTCAGTTTCTCAACTCTGGGATTGGGCCAAGAAGCGCATCTAGCTGAGCCCTCTGGACCATATCCATAAACCCCACCTGCTTTGTGATCTCCATTCTCAACATCTGGAAACCTTCACAGCTGGCCTTCAGTATGCATCGTATGGTCTGGTTAGGGCACATCTGAGGTCACTGTCTGGCTTCCTGTTTCAGCAGGAAGTTGCCTGTCTCCAAGCAGAGAGGTTGGACCTACATCTGTCTGGGGTGGTTTAGGAAATCCTGCATTCAGCAGGGGGTTGGACTTGATGACCCTAGAGGTCCCTTCTGACTCTATGATTCTATATGGTGGTCCATCCTGCTCAGCAGGTTGGTTGACCCCCATGTTCACGTTTGCTGCAAATATTCCAGCCATGTTCTAACTGTGTAGACTTGGGTTGTGGCACTTGAAGGTCCACAGCTGAGTCTGGAGTTGTCTCGCCCTTCTCTTGAAGATATGAAATGGTTCCATGGTTTGCGTGTGGCCCTTCTGATGGTGCAAGCTTGGGGTAAGTTTGAGGAGCCCCCTAGTTTTGGTTTTGAATGAACTCAAACACGCAATGTGGTCCATCAGATGCAGTTTTTACTAGTGGAGTAGGCTCTGGGCACAGTGTTTCTTTGTGAGTCCTCATCTTAGTAGATTTACCTAGTAAATGCAGAGTCCAGCAGTGACAAGGGTCAGGATACTTTCTAAACGTCCTGCAGTGTTTCCTGGTATCATTATGGACATGGGTGTTCAGTGGTGACCTTCTAATGGCTCCTACCATTCTGGAACAGCTTGGCTGCTGGAGGGTATGGCTTAGAGCCTGCTCACCGAAGATGGCTGGCTGCCATCATTGTATAGAGGAATCTCCCAGCAGGTCAACTGCGCTATAGAAGGCCAGTGTAAGTCAACAACATTCCAGAGGGCAAACCACATGGTTGGAAATTGCAAGGCAGTCCCATTTTACCAAGTATATAACAGTAGAACCATGTTCTGCAAAAACCAAGATTTAAGAAAGGAGAACAGTCGTTACGTGACCTTCCAGCCTCTTTTGTAAGAATTTATTTCCGTCTGCACTGGTTAGTGCTCAGGGCCAACCTTATGCCAGATGTACCAGATGGCTGGGGCTGAGGTTTGGGACCTAGCCTAGCAGTTTGGGCCTGTGTTTGGAGTTACAGTGATGCTAAGACACCTCCAACCAAAGGAGTATTGACCATCTGATCTGGCCAGACCTTCCGTTGCTGTAAAGAAGAAAAAGAGTTAGCTTTTCTACCCCACTTTTTCACCCATTCAAGGGTACTCAATGCGGCTGACAAACCTTCTGTTCTTCTCCTCACAACAGAACACCCTGTGAGGTAGGTGGGGCTGTGAGAACTCAGAAGAGAGCTGTGACTAGCCCAAGGTCACCTAGCTGGATTCATGGATGAAGGAGAGTTAGCTTTTCCACTCCACTTTTCTCACCCATTTAAGGGGTCTCAAAGTGGCTAACAAACCCTCTGTTCTTCTCCCATAAAGCCATTGACAAAAACTTTCTGTTCTTCTCCCCACAACAGAGACCCTGTGAGGTCGGTGGGGCTGGGAGAGCTCAGCTGTGACCCTCCCAAGGTCTCCCAGCTGGCTTCTTGTAGGAGTGCGGAATCAAGCCCGGTATTCCCAGATAAGAGTCCAGCTCCTTAACCACTAGATCAAACTGGCTGCCATGGGTCAGCTCCAAGCCAAGATGAGCTGATTGGACCCTGCAGGTTTCTCAGCTTTAAGGCAATATTAGCTGCACAGGTGTGGCCCCAAGTTGGGCCTTGCAGGTGGGTCGGCTCTATGCCAATATGAGCCGCACTGATGTGTCCCCAAATTGGGCCTTGCGGCTGGAAATACTAAAATGAACCCTGACAAATTGCCTCTAATGAGACTCACTCCGCGCATTAACATCTTCCCTCCCTTATGATCTTGAGCTTCATTGGGTGCCTAATATGATCACAGTCACTGCCAAAACATTATTAGAACCGCAAGTTTAAATGCTGAGCAGACATGAAACGAGGGGGTTGAAGGGGGAGAATAGGAGACAAAAATGGAAACACGGAAAGTCTCCTGCTAGGCTGTGTCCAGATGTTGGTTACTTATTCCGCTGTATTTGGATATTCTGGAATAAAGCATGGCTGTCCCAAAACAGTCATGAATTTATTCTGGAATGTTGTGGAATAAGTAACTGAAGCCTGGATGCAGCATTAGTTGCTGGTCTTGTCCAGGGCTGTGATGTTCCTTTGTCTGGCCTGAATATTCTGCTTTGAGGTGATTTTTAGGGGTAGCCAAATTCCTTGGGGAGCAGGTGTAAAGATAAGTAGTGCACTGGAAATGGGGCGATTTCGTACTTCCCTTCCCGCCTGTTGGACAGGAAAGGAGCGCAGTGAACCACCGTTGACTAGTGCTCGCACTTGGTGCGCTGGTCCCACACACACAATGGGATACCTACTTTGATTTGATGGTGGGACCGGTCCTCTTTAGGGTGCGGCCAGTTTGGTTGCGGCACCCCTGCGTGACTGCGCGTGTGTCGGTGCCATCACCATGGTGACACTGGTGTTCTGCGCAATCGCTCTGCGCAATCGCAGTCACATCAGGAGGGCAGCAGGGCTGCCAGCACGCTTGCGTGGAAGCCCTGTTGACCTCCTCATCCAACAGAGGTGCGAATGCATTTCGCGGGAGGCTGGGGAGGATGTGGAGCACGATTTTGTGCTGCACAGGTAGTGCATGATTAGGGAACTTCTGGGAAGGCAGGGGGCACTGGGAGGCTGTGGCAGTCTCCTCCAAGTGCAGATGTCCTTTCCCAGAAGTTCCCTAATCACGCAATACCAGCTGTAGTGCAAATAGGGCCCATGGATTCTGCAGCTGTTACAGCAGCACAGAAGAGGGAATTGCAGCCAATGAACCATATTGTGTTGGTTCCACCTGCTGAAATTCCTCCTATGCAATATCTAAAGGTTGGAGTCATGTCCTTCCTTTTCCCTGAGGCAGAATAGGCATCGCGCTCAGGGCCCATGAAACTTACGAAGTGACCTGACGGAAGGGTATAAAATCATGCAGAGTCTGGAAAAGGTGGATGGAGAAAACCTCCTTTCTCTATTGTACAACACTACAACCAGGGGGCCGTCTATAAAGCTGATGCCTAGGAGAGTCAGATCAGACAAAGGGTGTTTTTCCACTGTCACTAGAAGTACCCATTAAGTACCCATTAATGGGTACAAAAATGCCATTACGTAACCATTAATGGGTACTTAATGGGTACTTTTAGTGACAGTGGAAAAACACCCAAGGGGAACTATTTCTTCACCCAGAAGGTCATCAGTCAATGGGATTTACCACCAGCAGAGGTGGCGATAGCAACCAGCCAGGGCAGTTTTAAGAAAGTGTTAGACAAATTCATAGGATGGATGCCTTGGCACTTCCTCCAGGCTGGAGAGGCAGGCAGGATGCCTCTAAAGGCTATTTGCAAGAAGTTGAGCGTAGGTGAAGGTTTTCATTTTGTCTTCTTGAGATGCCCAGAAAGCAGCTCATGGGCCTCTATGCGAGACTAGATGCTGGTCTAGATGGGCTGTGGCCTGATCCAGCAGGTCTCCTCTGATGTTCTTATTTTCTTTGGGGCCTATGAAAGTGTTTCAAGTCCCAAATGTTATATGAAAATACAAAAATAAACTATGAAATCAAATTACATGTATCCTAAATTTAAGTACAGGAATACCGTGTTTTAATCAAATTTGGTGTGCGCGATTTGAATAGAACTCAATTTACTAATTGAGGTCTTGTCTTGAAATTAAGTGATATTAAACACTCCTGTTTCACTTTAACACATTTTGCCACCGCCAAGGAGAAAAGCTGGTGGAAGGTTTCCCTGTAATGCGTTTTTGCTTTAAGTGCCAGCTTGCTGGAAAGGAACTTTTGCATTCAACAGGCTCCCACTGTATATTTAAGAGATTATGACTGGTTTATCATGAGTGTGCTTAGAGTGATTTGGTTTCGACTTGACTCCAATTATCCACACTGGAAATTAAAAAAATAAGACAGATTCTTATTTTGCTTCCAAGAATCGGCGCACCTATGGGCAGTTAGAAAATCAATGAAGTTTTGGATGCTTGAGATGAAAATATTGCCACGATGTGCTCTTGGACAAAAGGAGTTCTCTGTGATTTACTGATGAATATAGGTCAAGGGAATACCTTTATAGCACCGTTAAGTATCTGGATTATTACCATGAGGACTTGGGCCTCAAATATCTGAAGGAATACCTACTCCCATATGGATCTGCCCGTGCCTTAAGCTCTGGAGGGGAGGCCCTCCTGGTTGTCCCACCACCCTCAGCAGCAAAAGGGGTGGGCACCTGGGAGAGGGCCTTCTCAGTGATGGCCCCTAGGCTATGGAACAGTCTCCCCCTTGAGGTGCGTCTGTTTAGGAAGGCAGTGAAGACGCACCTCTTTGCCCTGGCCTTTAGTTAAATGGAGATACACCTCCCCTCCCACTTGCAGGCGCTATGGTTCTGATACATACTGTTAGCGTTTTTAAATGTTTGATTTTAAATGTTGTAACCCACCTGGAGACCTCCAGGTATAGGGCGGGTTAAAAATGCAGACAGACAAAGAGTGCTTTTCCACGGTCACTAGAAGTACCCATTAAGTACCCATTAATGGGTACATTAATGCCATTAAGTACTTAAGGAGTACTTCTAGTGACTGTGGAAAAACACCCAAATAAAGAAATAAAGAAAAATAAGTCCTTTTTACGAGACATTTCAAGAAATTGCATTCAAACAGTGTGCAAATGAGGACAAATGCTAAGTATTACTGAAATGTTTCTCCGTATATGACAATCTTTGTGTTTTATGCCTTTGCTTTGCTGCGTATGCACTGAAAATTGCATGGTGAGACAACCTGCTTGAGTTGTGTTTGATTTCCAATTCCATTTTCAATCAGCCCAAAATTTCAGTACTTGAACCGAAAGATGCTTATTTCGGTGTCTTGGCAAACCGCCTTAACTCTACTTGTCCGTACATGTTCGAGCTGCCTCAATTTTGGGCAGCGTTCTTGATACAGAGCTAATGTAGTGTGTGGTTTCCTTAATATATAGTACTTGTGCACAAAATGGAATAGGAGTGTGTGCATTATGTGTTGCAGTAATGCGCATGAAAAAAGTATATATTTTGCTTTCCTAACTGTAATCTTTGGCAAAGGTTTTGCACGGTTTGTTGCTGTTGTGATGAAAATCACTACTAGGGAAATAATAATTTTGTTCAGGGAAGGACAGCGAAGATATTGGCACCAAAGGCCTATGCGGATCTTAATGCGGCCCTGAAGAAGGAGCCCTCTTCCTCCATCTGTGTTCAGATTAGGGAGAGTGTGCCTGTCTTCTGTAGGCCTTCTCCCTCCCATAATATCCCTGCAAGCAAAATGCATCAGTTTTGAGGAGAAGAACAGAAGGTTTGTCAGCCGCTTTGAGTCCCTTTAAATGGGCTTGTTGGAAACTCACAGCCAAAAAGAGCTGTTCCCTGCGAGCCTATTTTAAGCTGAACCTTTTGTAAGATTTAAACCAGTTTGCAAAGGAAAAAAACCCTCAAATGTGTTTTTCTTTAAAAACAAATAAGCAAGCAAACAGACCCAACATTTGAAGGAGAGGAGAGGAGATAGACAGTGAAGTTCATGGAAAGTTCTGTTGACGTCCACTTGAAAAAAAAGGGCTGGAGAATAAGTGAAATGATTTTGGGGGGTGGGGGGTGGAGGATTGCAGAGATAAAAACTGGAGAGGAAGCAATTTCACACAGCCACTTGCCTCCTAACCTGATTGTCAATTTCACAGTGTTTTGGTGGAACCTCTATTTTTGTCCTGCCCTAAATTCTAGGCTCCTTTCAGGAGCTGTGTTCAGCCATGTGAATGTTAATGTGAATATTTAATAGACCAGTTTGGTCTCGTGGTTAGGGAACGGGACTCTTACCTGGGAATACTGGGTTTGATTCCGCCCTCCCCCATGAGGCCAGGTGGATGAGTCACAGCTCTCTCCTGAGCTCCTACAGCCCCACCTACCTCATAGGGTGTCTGCTGGTAGAGAAGAACAGAAGGTTTGTCAGCGGCTTTTGAGTCCCGTTGAATGGGTGAGAAAAGCGGAGTAGAAAAAACAACTCTTTTTCTTCATCATCCATGAAGTCAACTGGGTGACCTTGGGCTGGTCACAAATCTCTTTTGAGCTTTCACAGTCCTACCTACCTCACAGGGTGTCTGTTTTGGGGAGAACGGAAGCTTTGTCAGCCACTTTGAGTCCCCTTGAATGGGTGAGAAAAGCAGTGTTGAAAAGCTGACTCTTCTTCCTCTTCCTCCTCCTCCTCCTCCTCCATGAGCTGGGTGGCCTTGGGATAGACACAGATGTCCTTCTGAGCCCCACCTACCTCACAGGGTGTCAGTTTTGAGAAGAACAGAAGGTTTGTCAGCCGCTTTGAGTCCCCTTAAATGGGTGAGAAGTGTGGTAGAAAAGCCAACTCTTCTTCCTCCAAGGAGCCAGCTGGCTGACCTTGGGCTAGTCACAGCTCTCTTTTGAGCTCTCACATCCCCACCTACCTCACAGGGTGTCTGTTTTGGGGAGAACAAAAGGTTTGTCAGCCACTTTGAGTCCCCTTGAATGGGTGAGAAAAGCAGGGTAGAAAAGCCAATTCTTCTTGCCTCCTAGTTTCAGTTACGACCACCCTGTCCTGTTGCAGGACCGCTGTGGCCTGTCACAAGTCTTCCACCCATGTTTACCAGGTCCAGCATCCTGTGTGTCTGTCCTGTTCTCTGTCCTGTAACAGGCCTGTGGGTCTATCTGTCCTGCATCCCAGGTGCCAAGGCGCCTAGGTACCCAGCGGAATAAAGATGGATGGCACCTGCTCACTGGGGCAGTAAGCTTATCCAGGAATCAAATTGTTCCTAATGAGCCTCATTCTGCTCATTAAGCAAGGTGAGCATCTTCTTGGCCTAGTGGCTGTGGGCCTCATTGGGCGCCTAATCCAATCAGCCCCTGACCGTTGTCAGAACATTAACAAAACAAGGAGCTCAGTGTTGAGCAAAGCTGAAAGGAGACAGAAGGCCGAGCGGGCAGGTGGATCCAGAACATTTCCATCCATGACTGAGACATAAGAACATATGAGGAGCGCTGCTGGATTCATCCACAGACCTGCTCTCGGGTCACTGCAAACGGCCTTTAGAGGCATCCAGCCTGAAGGTGGTACATAGGCATCTATTTTAGTACCCATTGATACACCTGTGATGCATGAATTTGTCTATATGAACATAAGAGGAGCCCTTCTGAATCAGACCACAGCTCATGCAGTCCAGTATCCAGTCTCACACGGTGGTCCACCAGTTGCTTCTGGGCACCTCAAGCAGAAGACAAAGGCAAAACTTGACCTGCTCTCAGTTCCTTGCAAATGGCCTTTGGGGGCATCCTACCTGGCTCTCCAACCCAGAGGAAGTACCTGGGCATCCATTCCAATAGCCATTGATACACTTGTCCTCCACCAATTTGTTTAATCCCTCCTTCAAGCCATCTGGGCAAGACCATGTTGACCCTCTCATTTGGCCTACAGAAGCTGACTTGATTGGCAGGTGGTCTGTGCAACATGTCTGTAAAAAAAAAAAAAAATGAATACCAGATGGGAAGTGGTATAAAAATACTGTCAATAGATAAATGATAAACATAGCCATCTGCGTGACAGCCAAGGCAGTTTGCTGACTTTGAGAACAGTGATCTTAGCCTAGGCACCAAAGAAGCTGTAGTTGTATTTTATTTATACCTCTCACTACACTGCAGTCTTTCAGTTTAAAAACATACTTTTAAAAAATAAAGATAATAAAGATGGATACAATATGCATAACATGCCCTTAAAACAGTGATGGCCAACCTATGACACGTGTGTCACAGGTGACACGCCAAGCCCTTTTGGGTGACACACCTGTGGTCACTCTGACGTCTGGGCGTGTAGTGCTTTCTTGTTCTTGAAGTGTACGAAATACCAACTTTCAATTGAAGATTTAGCAAATGTAAAGAATTATTTGATTTTGCTTTGAATAAAATACATATATCAAAAATATAACTTTTTTACTAGAGCAACAAGTATCACAAAATTATGGATATTTCTTGATGTGACACAGCACCCGAGTTAAGCTAGGTTTTCTTGCGAATTTTGACACACCGAGCTCGAAAGGTTCGCCATCACTGCCTTAAAAGATCACCTGGCAAGTTAAATAAATGACGCATGGCCATTTGGTAAAAACAGCTCATAGTTGCCACCTGACGAATATCAGCCGGAAGGTTGCCTGGCAGCCTGGGGCCACCACATAGGAAGCTCTGCTTTGGCGCTTTGCACCACGGACGACCTCAAGTGATGGAAGGAGAAAGAGAATCTCTGCTGAAACAAGAGTTTCTGGCCACAGAACCCCCACCCCTCCCTTCCCCCAACAGCCAGTTTTAACAGCGTTTGCCAGGTTGGTCCTCCAACTGTTTCAGGTTACAATGTGTGATCCCACATTCATGCATGCACCAGAACTTGTGGGAAGACACGCATGTGCGCGAACATGCACACATGTGCACACAAACATTGGTGCGCGTGCACAGAGCACATATCTGCATAGGTATCAAAATTACAGTCTTAAAACTAGTAAGCATAAATAGCAGCAAATATCTACAATCACTAGAAGGAAAAGATCAGAGCCTTCTGCTTTTGAAGCCTTATTAAGAACATAAGAGGAACCCTGCCGGATCAGGCCGCAGCCCATCTACTCCAGCGTTCTGTTGCACACAGTGGCCCCCAATGGGCATCTTAAGCAGAGACAAGGGCAAACCTTCTCCTGCTCTCGGATCCCAGGAAATGGCCTTAGATATATCCTGCTTGTCCCCACAGCCTGAAAGATGTACTTAGGCATCCATTCCAATAGCCATTGATACATCTGTCATCCATAAACTTGCCTAACCCTTCCTTGAAGCCATCTAGGCTGGTAGCTGTTACCACCTCTTCTGGCAGAAATTCCATAAACCGATAATCCTCTGGGTGAAGAACTACTTCCCCTTGTCTGATCTGACTCTCCTACCCATCAGCTTCATAGAGTGTCCCCTAGTTTTAGTGTTGTGTGACAGAGAAAAGAAATGTTTTCTATCCACCTTTTCTACACAGTGCTTGATTTTATATACTTCAATTATGTCCACTCTTAAACGCCGTCTTTCCAGACTGAAGAGGCCTAGATGTTGCACTCTGATTTCGTAAGGGAGGCGTTCCAGCCCCTTAATTATTATTATTAATTATTAATTAATTATTGGTGGTAGTTGTTCAGTGCCACATTTTGCTTCTTCCTACCCATCACCCTCACCTTCGTTATCCTGCTATGACTTCCCAAGGCAGCTTCAAAGAAAATAACAGTCAAAATTGTTTTTTCTTTGCCCTCAGCTAGAGGGTTTTTAAAAACCACAAGAGCTACGAAAGAGAGGGCAGCCTCAGGTGGGAGCTTCATGCCAGAATGTCACCTTCAGGATCAGGCAATGAGTGCTATGGCCAATCAGAACATGCATTTCTTCAGTGGAGCATTGTAGGTAAAGCCTGAGGCCTCTGGGTGACAATTTAGGCTCTAATCTGAAGCCCATAGATCGGATAGAATTGGGAGGAAAGAACACAACAATTCTGTAAAGGATTGGACTCCATACTTAATGTACCTACAGTACATCAGTGTGCACCCCCGGATTCCTTGTGTGACCGGGGAACATGCAGGAATGAGCAGAGGAGAGACAACCTTCCGGCAGCAGTGGTCTGTACTGTATACCTTGGGTCCTGAAGGGACAAAGAAGCTGAGAAGTTGTACCAAAGGGACTCGTCCACTTTGTCTAACTCGAAGATGGGCTTCTGGGTTTAGATAATGCTGGAAGAAAACAGCTGGGCACTTTCCTGGTGTGACCTCTTACTCTGAAATTAGACCATAACTGGAGTAAAACTTAGGTGCGAATGCATAGTTCAGGCTGCTGCAGTTGGGATTGTAACGGAACAAGCCAGCAGACGCACAGGCGGGCTCAGGTTGGCCGCCCACATCTGGCTGGGTGGAGGAGAGGCCATCACGCGATCTTCTTCAGTGCCTGCAGCTGCTCCTCGCTTTCTGGAAGCATCTACACTTGGCACTTTAGTCAACCTTAGGGTGCATTCCCATACAAGATTAAATGCAAATCCAGTCCATTTTTGGGATCGTCCAATCCCATTTAATTTTTTATTGCCAGACATTATGAGGACTATCCTGCCAAAATCCGCGGGAAAAAGTCCTCTAACTGTTCTCAGTCCTGTTTTGGAGCCCAGCCTGGTTTCTGTCCTCCCCCCCTTTTTTGGGAACGCTACAGGATTATCCCAGGAGGAGATCAGTCTTTTGGACTGCCACCCACCCATATGCTTCTGGGCAATTCCTGCCATGGATGGATGGGATTTCACTTCTGGGAAAGTATGCCCCCTCCCCTTGCCATGCCTGCTCTGAACACACTGCAATTGCGAGGAAAGGAAAACTTTTAGAAAACACCAGCCTCCCTTTGCCAGAGATACATTTGTAGCAAGGATAGCAGAGCAGGGGAAAACTTTTAAAAGCCACCAGCCACCCTTTACAGAGGGGAGGGAAACTGAAAGGGAGAGTAATTGCTGATTCTGAGCGGAGCAGGCTTAAAGGGGTTGGACAAGCAGCACAGATGAAAAGATCTCCTTTCTCCATGCTGGGGATTTGTGGGGTTTGAATGGGAACTGCAGTATTCAAATTCAGCCTGTGTTATCCTCAGGCAAACGGGGACAGCCAGAAGGCACACTCGGTCCTGAATCCAGATTAAAATAGTCCAGTGCGGATTAAGAAAGTCAGGTGGGAACGCAGCCTTAGAGTTGAGACATGGCATGAAGGAGAAAAGGAGAAGCAGGCTCAAACCCCCAGCTGATGAACGTGGGGTGGTGGTTTCGGTGGTGTGCTGGTTGTCCGTCTTTTGGCTTCTATCCTCTCGAGCAATTCTGGAATTCCAATGGTAAATTTTATATATATATATTGATTTCTATCCTCACAGTGTCTGCAGATTATGGGGCTCTTGACAGAGTGACACAGACAAAAGGCAGGGTCCCTGCCACGAGGAATTAACGCGTCTAAATTTAGACCATGGGGCATGGGAAGTGAGGATGAAAGGCAGAAAATTTCTTATTTTGAGGCTTTAGAGCAGCCAGGGATGAGGGTAAGGCATTAAGGCCAAGGCTTTGTGCAGAAGGTAGGCTTTCTGTCAGCATTGGAAGGAGGAGGGAAGGGAAGGGAAGGGAAGGGAAGGGAAGGGAAGGGAAGGGAAGGGAAGGGAAGGGAAGGGAAGGGAAGGGAAGGGAAGGGAAGGGAAGGGAAGGGAAGGGAAGGGGCAGTCATTTGAAAGGCCATGAAACTGAGTGCTACATATTGCAGGAACCGAGGATATAGGCCAGGGCAGGGTTGTTGCTTTTTGTTTTTTTGCCAATCCTAGATGCCATCCAAGCATTGTCAAGTGTTCCAACACGTCTGTTTAGAAGTGTTGTGCATTTTTGCTGCAGTCAATTACACCTAGAGGTCACAAGCTTGACCTAGATTATGTTTTATTTATCGCTACGTTTATGTCCCAACGTTCTTTCAGTGATACTTACGGCAGCAGATATTCCGGTCCTCATTTTATCGCCACGGTAATCTGGTGATTCAGGTGAGATGCTGTGATTGGTCCAAATACACCCAATGAGCTTCCATAGCTGAACAGGGTTTTGTACCTTCCCTTCCCAGGTCTGTAGAGCAAGTGCGAACGCTAGTCAACATTAGTCGATTGCACACTTTTCTACGGATGTGCACAAATATTCAGAACACTCGTACCAATAGTTCATGCGTTTGTTAAACTGGGGATATGTATCGGATATGTATCGGATATGTATCGATACATATGCATTGGTATAGGATACGTACCAGATACAAATCTGACACTTACGCATTTGTATAGGATACATATCCAATATGTATGCATTTGTATAGGATCTCTGTGTAGGATCTGTATGCGTTCATATTGGATATTTGTACGAATTCATATGAATGTGCTCATATCAAATAGAATCCTACCACATTCGAAGGGGATCTATTCGAATGGATATGAATTTTTCAACACTCGATTCATTATGAATTGAATGCCAAAAACCCATTTGTCCACGGGACGGGAAAGGAAGTGTGAAAATGTCCCAGATTACTTCTCAGCTGCCAGAAGAACCAGCCGATGACCAGAGGCTATGAGAAAGATGGGACGTTGTTCCTTGAAGAAGTGATTTCCTGCCTATGAACTGCAACAGCACTGTGATCTTGTCCCTTGCCCAGTAGGCTGCTTTTGGCTTGGCTTGGCTTGGCTTGGGGCTCTTAGAAAGAATCTCTCTCTCTCTCCCTCTCTCCTTTATTTGTGGCCGGGGATGCAAAATTTAACAGCGGCCATCAAAACTAGGCGGCTCTTAAGTTTCCACTGCATGAGTTATACCCTGTGTTAACTTTTACAACTTCCCACAATGGAGATGGGGAGGGAGGTTACCTCGTTCCAGTAAAGGTGTCCCTCCCAGCCAACCTACCCTGTAATCTGAGCTCATCACATTGGACAGGCTAAGGATGCCCGGGAAATCATGGGAAAAAATATCCAACTTGTATTATCGCCCCCTAGAGGTGCACTGAGACTGGCCAGTGCACTTGAAGACAATGTTTGGTGTTCGTAACACTTACAAACATGGGGCTGGAGCGTTTGTGCGTAATGGGAGTACAGAACACATTTGCACAAACCTGTAAAAAAGGCAAATCAGTGTGTGTCTTTTTTTATTTTTTTCTTATCTGAGAAGGAAGGCTATGACTCCAGTTGCCACTTCTCACCAGATACACACTGTGGATCTCTAGCATAGTTGTGAAACCGCCAGCCAAGTGCCCGGCACATCTCTTTTGGTATGTCATATGCATTCGTATGGGATTGAAAATTCGTACCAGATTCAAATCTTACCACATTCGAAGGGGATCTGTTCAAACGAATATGAATTTTCTTGCATTCAGTTCAATATGAATCAAATTCAACAAACACCACCACAACACAAACATTCATGCGTAGCCCTATTGTGCCTTGCGGAATGTGGGGGTAAATGGTCCATTATGGAAAACCTGGTGGTGTTGCTGGATTTCCCAGAAGAGCATTGCTAGGCATTTTTTGGCACTGTGTCGTCCGTCCGTCCGTCCGTCCGTCCGTCCGTCCATCCATCCATCCATCCATCCATCCATCCATCCATCCATCCATCCATCCATCCATCCCTCCCACACCTCCGCCCTCCTGCCCCCTCAATACCCAAATGTCTCAGGTCAGGTTACAACATATAAAATGAACCCATTAAAACCATAACATATTAAACATATTAAAACCATAAAAGTGCTTGGATATGTGGAGGGAAAAGCTGTTCCATTACTTAGCCAAAGGCCAGGGTAAAGAGGTGCGTCTTCACAGCTCTCCTGAGTGTGTAAAGTGAAGGTGCCTGATATGCTCCTCAGGAGAGAGACTATTCCACAATCTGGGAGTCATCACTGAAAAGGCCCTATCCCACTCCCCCCCCCCCCCCCCCCCCCCCCCCCGCCCCGCCCCGCTTTTGCTGCTGAGAGTGGTGGTACAACCAGGAGGGCCTCCCCTGCAGATCTTAGGGGATGGGCAGTTTGTGGATTGCGGGTGGGTGGGTGGGTTTACCTCGCATCTAGAGCTAACCTGTCTTTGGGGAACTGTTTGCCCTTGATAGTAAATATGACAAAAACCCAGAGAAATAAGTTGATCCATAAAAAGTGGCAAAGGAGTGTACAGTGTAGGTGTGTAGGTTCAATGCATTGTGGTTGCCCTTGGACAGCAAGAGGCCATGTTGGATTTAAAAAAGAAGAGCCGTGAGGAGGGGGCGCCTGCCACACATACAAAAAAACAACACAACAAAAGACAACAACAACAAAGGCAATGAATAAAGGCAACCAAATATCTTTTCCCTCCCTTCCCATAAAACATTGGGATAGTGCTGGGATTAAGTTAATTTTAATAAGAAATCTTTTTCAAGCAAACGAATATCATTCCTTTGTCTCAGGGCATCAATGCTTGTTCCCCGTGGGTCTCTAAAACATGACTCTGTCTCCTCTTCTCTTCAGCGCTTGCAAAATGCTTTGATGGAAACACATTGATCGTTATCCTCCACACTTCTTTAGCCCGTTCTTTAATTGCTAAATTCTCCGTATTCTTCCAATTTCAGACTAAGATCCTGTTGGGCGGCAGCTGTTAAACAGCGTAGCCTCATTTGTTCAAACTCGTTCAGCCTGAGGTCCACCAGAGAGGGAAGTAAGAAAATGACTGGAGTTAACAGACTAGATATTTGTGCATGGATTAACTGCCACTATGTTGGCACGGTAGAACCAAACCATGTTAAATGGAAATGAGTAGGCCTTCGATTGCAGCTTCTCCAGCATTTCACTGTTCAGCCTTTCTTGGGTCAGGCAAGCAAAACCCCATTACTTTGCTATTGCGGAAAACCTAGTAACAACATCAGATTTCCCAAATAGTGATGGCTTGCCTTGGCCAGGAACTTCTTTGCTGGACCACTAGTTTGGTCTTCTGGTGAGGGTGCTGGACTCTAATCTGGGATTCATCGGGTTTGATTCCGCCCTCCCCCATGAAGGGGGACCTTGGGCTAGTCACAGCTCTCTTCTGAGCTCTCACAGTCCCACCTGCCTCACAGGGTGTCTGTAGTGGAGAGAAGAACAGGTTTGTCAGCTGCTTTTAGCCCCCTGAAATGGGTTAGGAAAGTGGGGAAGAAAAGCTAACTATTTGCTACTACTTACTCCTCTTCTTCATGCAAAAATATGTACACAGGAAGCGCTTGTAAAAGCATAAAGGCAAAGGAGTGGCAGACGCTCCCTCCATACGGGTATTTTGCAAGAGGAAGGATCCCGCAAACAAATGCCAAACTGAGGTAAAAGCCTGGTATTTTGCTGGGTTCGTGCCATCTGGCAGGGATGAGGTGATTCTGGGATCTAAAAAAGGTTCCCTGGTGGGTGGGTGGGGGGTGAACGAGGGATTATAGCAGGAGCGAAAAGGAAACGGGACCAACGAGGGCCCTTTTGAAATGGTGCTTGTCATCATATAATGCATTAGCATCAACAGAACAGCACTTAAGTGTATTGAAGTCTGTGTTTTCGTTGATCATTCTTCGTGGGTTGCTCTCGACAGAATTACAGTGCTCCGGTTAAGAGGAGCAGGCTGTTGTGACAGAGGTCTCTTGGTTCTAGTAAAGGACTTGCTCTGTATTTAATCCAGCGCTATGTCACCCTGTTTTTAGGGCCAGAGGGTCCTTTTATAAATCAATACTACAGAAGAAGTAGGAAGTGGGGGCAGAGCACACAAAAAAGAGGTCTCTTTTGGTCTAGTGGTTTGGTGTAGTGGTTAGGGAGCCGGGCTCTTATCTGGGAATATGGGGTTTGATTCCACCCTCCTCCACAAAGCCAGCTGGGTGACCTTGGGCTAGTCACAGCTCTCTTCTGAGCTCTCACAGCCCCACCTACCTCATAGGGTGTTCTGTTGTGGGGAGAAGAACATAAGCTTTGTCAGCCGCTTTGAGTCCCCTTAAATGGGTGAGAAAAGCAGGGTAGAAAAGCAAATTCTTCTTCTTCTTCTTCTTCTTCTTCTTCTTCTTCTTCTTCTTCTTCTTCTTCTTCTTCTTCTATAACATTTCTGTGCATGAGGCTGGACAAATGTAGCAACAATGGTGGTGTCATGGCTGGAGAAAGAAGAGGTTTCAATTCAGATTTCTGTGTGGAAGCTCTTAAACTGTGGCAAGCCAGTTTGGTCTTGTGGTTAGATTGTTGGGCTCTTTCCTGATTTCCCCCCAGGTTTGATTCTGCACTCCTCCAGTGAAGCCAGCTGGGGGACCTTTGGCTAGGCACAGCTCTCTTTCTGAGCTTTGTGTAGGAGTGGTAGTCCACCAGAAAAGAGTCCAAATCTCTAAACAGAAGACTTCAATGCCCTTCCACTGAACACTGCATATAAACACAGCCTTTAATCTATCAACCCAGGCCACAAGCGAATGACTTTGTCCCAGTGGGAAAGCAGCAAGTGCCAGGATCCTGGTGGAACGAAGCAGCGCTCATCCTGCATGGTCTAGGAGCGCTGCCTCTGACATATCCGTAGACAGAGGGGTGGGGTTTTTATTAGGACTTAATTCCCAAGGTTTTGCGAGGGACCAGGAGTTCAGCACAGCGCCTGTTGTTGGCTTGGGATGGTTTATATCCCCCTTGGGTGCTATGGAGGCTGATGATAAAAGGAGGGAGAATCGTCCCTGGTGTCACCCACGCCAAAGAATTGCACGGATTTGCTGTTTTTTATTTTGAGGAAAGGCAGGGCTGGGAAGAGGGGCATTTAAACTGCATGCGGCAAAGACACACGTCATAGACATTTCTCCGTCTCACACCGTCACCTGCTCCCTCCCTCCCCCTCTCACCTTAGCATGCAAGTAGCAGCCAAGCGTACCTGAAATGCACAGCTTACGGCTGCTTTCTGGCCTCGGAGCGGCAGTAAAAGGCCACGCGCGCCGTGGTGCAAGGGCGCAGAAGAGATTTGCTTTAAGAAGACACGCAAAAACACACACAGTTCATTGTCAGGGAGGCCCAGAATGGGAAATATACCTGACCTTGATCAACAAGAGCAAAAGCTACTGGCTGTCTTGGCCTGTAGTTTATTAGTATTATTAGTATTATTTAAATCAATACTGCAGCTTTTGTCATGGGATGAGGCCCACTGCAAAAAGAAGAATTTTCTACCCCACTTTTCTCACCCATTTAAGGGGACTCAAAGTGGCTGACAAACCTTCTGTTCTTCTCCCCACAACAGACACTCTGTGAGGTAGGTGGGGCTGTGAGTGCTCAGAGAGCTGTGACTAGCCCAAGGTCACCCAGCTGGCTTCGTGTGGGAGTGCAGAATCAAACCCGGCATTCCCAGATAAGGGTCCAGCTCCCTAACCGCTAGAGCAAACTGGCTCACAAGAGGAAACACTTCAGTGGCATGTAATGAGGCTTCCTGCTGGGAAAACAAAAAAAGGAGAGGAAGCAACCCAAAAATTGCAAGAGAAAAGATCCCCACCTGGTCAGTAATACATACCATATTAACGTATTAATGTATTGGTTTTGTTATTTTTTATCTATCTGTCCTTTATTGTTGTTCTTTCTTTCTTTCTTTCTTTCTTTCTTTCTTTCTTTCTTTCTTTCTTTCTTTCTTTCTTTCTTTCTTTCTTTCTTTCTCTTTCTTTCTATCTATCTATCTATCTATCTATCATCTATCTATCTATCTATCTATCATCATCATCATCTGGTCTGTTAGATATTTATGACTAATTTCTTACTTTGATCATCAGATCCTTCCCAAAGACCTGGGATAACCAGAGGTATCAGAGCGATATTGATTATTATTTGAATTATTCAATGTGATATCACAGCTGCCAGCTCTTTAGTGGCTATTGTCCATTTCACATCGAGCTCTTCCCAAGAACTTAAGATGACCTGATGTATCAGCGTAAGATTTGCGTGGATCTGAGCAGTGCGGCCTTTTGCAGTTGAACAATATGCAATGTTCTAAGCCCTGACCAACTTTTTTGGCATAGCACTCAGTGTGCCAGTAACCTCTGGGACGACAACTGCTGCCTTATGCTGCAGCCTTTCAATTGCAGTCTTCAAATCTCGATCTTTTCTGATCTTCTCATGTTCTTTCTCTCCAACTCTGCTGTCACCAGATACTGTTACCTTGATAATCCACACCTTCCTCTTCACAACTGCCGTTAGATCTGGTGTATTAAGTGCCCATACTATGTTGATTTGTATTTAAAAATCCCATGGTATTCTGACCCGCGCATCTTCTATCACTTTTTCAATAGTATGCCCCCACCAGATGTTCCAATGTATCATTTTTAGCGACAATATTGGGTCATTATTCATCAGTCCGGATTATCTTCTTGCACAGGTTGGGGACATGGTCCACTTTCATTGCTTCTTTGCACAATCAGGATTTGAATCACTTGAAGCAGGTTGTTGTTGTTGTTGTTATTGTTGTTATTACTAACACAGCAGTAACACACAGCAAACAAGATATTTCTGCTGGTTTTGGTAATTGTTATCACTAGTTTGGACCTTCCCAAGTGCCTGGGACTGAGTGATGTATCGGCGAATGGTACAAGGAGATCCCAGCAAAGTGGCTTTCTGTAGCTGGCAGATGGATATTTTGTGGATGCCAATTATTGTTGATGCTAATAATTAATCGTCATCATCATCATTATCATCATCATCATTTTGGATAGGTACCTCAGACGCTTCTGCGCACACAGACGAAATTCTACTGGACATATCAAAAAGAGAGAAGTTTTTGCTGGTTTTATTATTTTTTAGAAACCTGCAAGGCAATCTTAGGGTAGCTCCTTCTCAGCACACCAGCATGTAAACACACTTGGGAAAGTTGCATAAGCCTGAAGGAAGAAGCGCTAGCAATATGTCCGTGAGGTTACGTAGAGGTTACAGAAAATGGTGCGTGCACATTATGGCCTAACATCACAGATCTCCTGGGGAGGGGGGAATCACATGGTGCATTCTCTCTCTCT
>MTQE01003491.1:6553430-6579004 GCA_014337955.1 Aspidoscelis marmoratus
ACACACACACACACACACAGATATACTGTGAAGTTACATGATTATGTACAAAGTGCAGAGGAATGAACCCTCCATCGTGGTGGTCCATTCACCCTTTTCTGCACTTGCTGGAGTTCCGCCCCAGCAAGTGCCCTGAGGGCCTCCTGTCTGCACGTTGATGTGGAATATGGGAGACCACTAGGACAGTCCAATCCAGATCGGGACGTTCTTCACCATCAAGGTCTGCCGGTGTACTAGTAGGGCTGATCCAGAACATGGAGGCGTTCAGAAGGCGCACACCTCCATCTTCCATTTTAGAGGAGGTCCCATTTCAGCGGTGTGCCTTAATGCACTCCCAGAATGGGTCCCCCAAGGGCTCTGAAGCCACAGATCTTAGTTGCTGGCTACTGGAGCTTGTGGAGGACAGCTTTGATGTTCATGTGAACTTTGGGGGCCACCACGGAAGCTAATCGAGAATTCGCTGTCACGGGATGGGATCTTCGTTGTTAAGTGCAGAAAGTTCTCAAGAATAGTCTTTGTCCCAATACCTCAGCTTTCTAAAAAGACACAAGGCCTCAAATACATACACAGAAAAAAGTCAATATATATTGATGAACACCTCTCTTGCTTCATAGTTCTCAGGAGGGCTGGATCTTGAAAGTGCCAAAGAGGAGAACAAGGGGTAGGTGGGAAGAGAGAGATCCATTTCATCCTAGGGGAAAAAAAGAGAGAGACTGAGAGAGAGAAATGGTTTATCTGTGAGTAGTGCCTGCCGTGACACCTTATGCCTTTCAGTCCTAGAACTTAGCTAATTTCCAAAATATGGTCAACTTTGAGAATCAGGGGCAAGGTACAGGCATAGGCAGCTCCCATATGGTCTTCATTTCTCAGGGCAAACAGAGCTGGGGCAGACAGCACCCACCCCCAACCATTTGACAGCCCTGCTGGATGCAAGTATTTAGGTGCCTGAATTTATTGCTGAGTTGCTTCACAATATATGTATATATATATTTAGAATGCTCCAAAGCACTATTTCAGTGTCATGCACTATCCTGCCTACAACACAGGACAACAGTGGATTTCATGCAAAAACCTGTAAACACCAAGCTCGAAATCCCCATCCTTACGGCTCCTTTTGCAACGTGCAGAAAGACACTAAAAATTTCTAGGCAGCTGGAGTTGTATCTCCCACATTTGGCCACGTGGGGGAGCCATTATATATGACTCCCATCACAAACTGTCCTTGTATTACCAAACAGCAAGAGCCCCAAATTCTGCAAGTAGTTTCTAGATTCTCAACGGAAGGCACATCCCAGAAGTTATAAACGAGCAGATTCTACCAACCTGGGCTCCTTTAACCCATCACCAGAGGATGTGTGTCTCCTGTAACTGAAGGCACAGACTCTAAGCTCCCTTTGTAGATCGGTGTACGCTGACCGGAGTCCTCCCTGAAGCAAAAGGAAGAGGAATATCATTATCCAGATCTTGGGCTGAAAAGTTTGAATGGGTAGGGCACGATAACCAAAATTAGTAGATACACAAGAAATACCACACAGTGGCCCAGTGGTTGCTCGGAAGAAGAAAAAGAAGAGCTGGCTTTTCTACGCCACTTTTCTCACCCTTAAGGGGACTCAAAGTTGCTGACAAACCTTCTGTTCTTCTCCCCACCACAGACACCCTGTGAGGCAGGTGGGGCTGTGATTGCTCAGAGAGAGAGCTGTGACTAGTCCAAGGTCACCCAACTGGCTTTGTGGAGGAGTGTGGGATTGAACTGGGAGGCTACCAGATGAGAGTCCGAGAGCAGGACACTGGTACAGTGTTGCCCTGCTTACAAGTCTCCCAGTAGCTGGCCTCTAGAGGCAGACCACTGTCTACACCAAAGTGAGTGGACTTCTGCTACCATCAGGCCTTATCTCTGCAGAACATGGAAGATGTCTTGGAGAGGCATCCAAGTTGCCTCAACTCCACTTTCCACCAAAGGAAAGAGTTTAAATGTTCAATGCATGAAGAGTTTAAATGTTCAATGCATGAGGAGCAACTTTGAGGTTGCTCCTCATGCTTTGTGCTGGGCCCTTGTTCTGGCATAAGAACACTGCATGCAGAAAACATGCCTTCATGTTCCCCGTTAATGAGGAATCCATGGGTGTTTTTCCACTAGCACTAGAGTACCCGTTAAAGGGTCTTTAATGGGTCCTTAATGGGTACTCTAGTGCTAAGTGGAAAAACTCCCCATTTCGGTGGTTCTGGGCTAGCCCTTGGGATTAATCAGAGCCCAGCTCCAAAACCCAGGCTAGGACCGGCCTGGGCTAATGCTATTGTGCAAGCAGAGTTATTCCAGACTATGCCTTTCTGTGGTCTGAACCAGAGGGGCCGGCTGATCCAGAGAGACATGTAAGAAAGACCAACAGATTGTCTTATATCACTTAAGGGCAATTGTAATCTCAACAATCAGGAACGGTGGGCAGGTGATTTGGCCAACTGGTTCAAGTCTACAGGCTAATTGGGTTAAAACAGAAAGTTCAAAATGGCAGAGAGGCCACCTTGCCAGCACCTCAGAATGACCCTTCTTTCCAATACTTACGGGGCTGCTTTCTTTTTGGCCGCTGCCCGGTGACGAGGGATAATGAAGGCAAGGACCAGGATCACCAGCAGCAGTAGGACAGCAGGCAGTGCCACGGCCAAGGCCAGCATTGGAGTGTTAAGAGAAAACACAGTATCTGGGAGAAAACCCAAAACAAGATGACTATATGTAAGTCTGAGCAAGATTTAACTGCGCCACTCCCTTTTTCTCCAGCAGAGGGCAGTATGACACAACTCCCCCACCCCACTCTTATGCGCTGTCCAAACATGCAAATGGCCGCTCTATTTCAGAGAGATTTCAGTCTGTTCGGAAAAGATATCTGCATTTTTTTGTGCACATACAAAAAATCTTCATGCTTATTTTGCTCTCAAAGCAAAAATCCATTAGTTTGTTTTGTTATCATGTTGTTTCATTGAAAAAAAATATTTGGTATTTGTTTTTGAACTTTTTTGCAAAGAAAAATACCATTCCGCCGCCCCCCCATTTCATGACAAAAAAAAATCCTGAAACTTAAATGTTTGAGCAAACTGTTAGTTTTGCAAGTGGAAGACGGTTTCATTTTGATTGGCTTTTGGATATGCAAAAACCCACAAATTTTCACTCCTACGTGAATCTCTGTGAATATAAAATATTTTATTGAATTTGCAAACACAAATCGAATTTTTGTGTCGTAAATTCTACTTTTGTTCCAATCATGCTCACAAGCTGATAGTCTTGGGCATGGAAGCCCTTGTTTATTACAGATAAACCGTGCAGGAAAAGTTATATCTATTAATGCAAATCTGTGTGTTCGTAGCAGATCCAAATAATGGAAACGTGTTCAAACAAGCATGCCTTATCAATGGAAGAGAAGGGATTGAAAAAAAGGTGCATGAGAACGAAAAATCAATGTTTAAAAAATCCTAGTGCATCTCTAGCTTATCTACAAGGGAAACGTGCCTCTTTTGAAGTCTAGTTACAAAAATGAAATGCAGTGGTTCAAAGGTCTCTTTAGTTTCAGCAAGGCACCCTTAGAACAGGGATGAAGAACCACAGACTAAATAAAGCACGTAAAACGACAACAACATTGTAGGAAAGAAACATGTGGTTCACCATCCAGTCCCTTGGAAGTACCCAAGTAGTTCACCATATGGATAGGCTGAGTTCAGTCATAACAAAAGAAGTGCCTCACAGAGACTGTGTGTGGCCCTCATGTTCCCAAGTCTTTTCAAATCCACCTTTTCCAAGGCTGTGTTCAGGCATAACAAGAGGTGCCTCAAAGAGACCATAGTATGTGGCCCTCATGTTCCCAAGCCTTCTCTAATCCACCTTTTCTAGCACAGAATGTTCAGGAGATGGGGGAAGGTGTGTGGAGAAACCCACCTCCTCAAAGCCTTCTCTGAGGTGCCTCAGAGGCATATCTGCATTCAGAGATACCAAAAGGGATCCCTCAGGGGCTCCTCAGAGAGACCATGTGTGGCCCTTGTGTTCTCAAGTCTTCTCCAATCCACCTTTTCTAAGGCTGTGTTCAGATATAACAAAAGGGGCACCTCAGAGGTACCTTAGAGAGACTGGAACATTCTTCAAAGACTTCTCTAGTCTACCTTTTCTAGAATATTTAGGAGATGGGGGATAGGCAGGCTGGTGTGTGAACAATCCCACCTCAGAGTCTTCTCCAAGGCTGCAATCAGACATAAGAAAAGGGATGCCTCAGAAGCTCCTCAGAGAGACAATGTGTGGCCGTTGTGTTCCCATAGCCTTCTCAAATCTGCCTTTTGTAGTACAGAATGTTCATGAGAGGATTAAGGGACAGACTGGTGTCTGAACATTCCCTCCTTAAAGCTGCCTCTGAGCCCACCTCAGAGGTGCCTCAGAGAGACTGTATGTGGCCCTCGTGTTCCCAAGCCTTCTCTAATCCACCTTTTCTAGCCCTGAATATTTAGGGGGGAAAGGGCAGACTGGTGTGTGAACAATCCCACCTGGAAGCTGCCTCAGAGGAACCTCAGAAATGCTCTGTTTTGCTGTATCTGATCACTGCCCAGGTTATTTCTGGATGTCCAAAGACTGGTTAATGAGGGATCCATACCTGCTCTAAGCTGCCTCAGAGGGGACATTTTTGGTGCTGAAGTATAAAAAGGCAGCTCTGAGGTGGCCTGGAGACCATGTGCAGGCAGGATTGTGCCAGTCTGCCCTTCCCCCTCTCATGAACCTTCAAGACTAAAAATAGGTGCATTAGAGATTGGGACAAGAACCCAAGGCCACACGCTACTACCTCTGAGGCACTTTGGGGGAATCTGTTTATTTTTTCTAGGTGTGAGCATAGCCATAGGTAGAAGAACGCCTCTACCGGAAGACATGTGTTACCTAGCTAACAAAATGGCGCCATGTTCTCCAGCCTCCCACACCCACAGGGTCTAGCAAGGTGGTGCCAAATGATTCTCACGTAATTTAAAGCTCCGTTCGCTCAGCGGCAGCACAAACAGACGGATGGATCTGCTCTGGGTCAGCTGAGGCAAAGTGGGATGCTGGGCCTGGCAAGTGTACGTGCCAGCTTCCTCCTGCCTCACTTTGGTAAACGTTAAGGATTTGGAGACCATGATCCAGTCATCACCCTGTAGGAAAAAGATGAGACATTTGTAGCCCTTAAAAACCTGTTTGAAGATTCAGGTCTGAGGAGCCTTACGGGACACAGGCCAATATCAAGCAGCATGGGCCTAAACCGAGGGCCTTTTGCCCCTTAACTTCCACGGGAATGTGTCCCAAGGATGTTAAGGTCAGGGACGGAGGCTGCTGTTTGCATTGCAAATGCCAGCCCCTGTGCCAAACCCAACCTGGAACTCACCCTACAGCAGGCTAAGTGTGCCATGAGGCAGCATTCGCCTCACGGCAGCAACACCCATGCGCAGCTGGCCATTGCTATGCAGAGTGGGTGACACACTGCTCCCGCGCAGCTTTCACAGAGAAGTAAGTGTGAAAGCTGCATCTGGGGCTGTTCTAGGGGCACCGTCAGCACTCCTAGTATGGTTGTAGAGCAGTTTTTACTGCCCCACAGTTACCAAAGGAGGCTTGGGCACGCTGGGAGCCCCTCCGGGATGGAAACGGCTCTGTGGTGTGCATGCGCGCCATGCCGGAGGACGCCCGAATGTCCCCATTTTCAAAGTGTGAAAAGGCCTCTGGCCGCCTGCTCTATTTCAAATGATTTCTTTTTAAAATGTACCCGGTAATGCCACCCACCAGTCACCATTCTATCTTTCCAAAGTGAGGAAAGAAAATAAGAAGGGTTGGCTTTTTTACCCCACTTTTCTCACCCATTTCAAGGGGCTCAAAGCGGCTGACAAACCTTCGGTTCTTCTCCCCAAAACACACCCTGTGAGGTAGGTGGGACTGTGAGAGCGCAGAAGAGAGCTGTGACTAGCCCAAGGTCACCCAGCTGGCTTCTTGGAGGAGTGTGGAATCAAACCTGGTGATTCCCAGATAAGAGTCCGGCTCCCTAACCACTAGACCAAACTGGCTAACGAGGGGCCTATTCGCACTAGGCTTTATTCTGGAATATATCTTGGAATAGGCGTATGCTGTCCACATGCTAGTGCAGGCTATAGGATGCCCCAGATGAGGCCTGTCAGAGTCTGCATTAGCAGGTGGACAAGAACCCCCTGTCCTGAGATATATTCCAAAATACAGCCGAGTGCGAATAGGCCTTAGAATACTTCTCCAAAGGGAATACTTCTCTGTCCTAAGGTACCCTTGAATACCACCTACATGTTTTCTTTTAGGACTGAAAATGTGCTTTAAGCCACACGGGCTGCCTAGATAATTATACGTTTCTGTCTTCTTTTACCAGAAGAGGTGCAGACAGCCTGCTTTGGTGGCATTTTTTCACTTCCCACTCCAGCCTATGGCATCTGCTATTCCCAGCTCCTTACTTATCCAGGTACTAACCAGGTGTGGCCTGATTAAGCGTAGAGCAGCCTAAATGCTGAGGCTTCAGAAAGAACAACAGGTTTTTAAGAACTTGCCAGGCAGGTAAAGTACCACCAGCAAAGCAGGAGACAGACGTCTTGAGCCAAAGGCCCGATTAAAGGGCGTGCCTCCAACAGTAAATGAAAGGTGCATGATGATGGCGCATGATGGCGCATGAAGCATCAGCTTAATTAAAAACCACTCCAAACCTGCAAGCGCTCTTGCAACATTTTGGTTGGCTAAATTAAGGGATTAATTTTGAATGCAAACTTTTGAGCCGCTACCACCTCACAAATGGTTTGCTGGAGCTATTATAAAGGTCTTTACCTCTCTTGACCACTCATACAAGGGAGGCTTAGATGCGTCCGCTGAACATTGGATCTCCAAGTTGTCACCTTCGCGCACTGTGATGGTCTCTCCCACAGTCCCACACCAGCTGTTTGTTTGAGTAAACGTGACCCTGTGAAGATCTGGAACAAAGTAGAGAAAAAGACCAACAAGAAAAAAATGAACTCCGTCCCCAGATTTATGTCTCTAGTAGAGGTATGCAAAGATGGGGGAGAAGAGATTCATTTTGGAAAAATAGCATCAAGACAGTCAGGATCTGAACTGAGTCAGTGACCTAAACTGGTTTGAGTGCTCATTACCTGAACCAATCCAGTCAATTTCAATCCTGACTACTTTGTTCTTGTCTTTAGCGCCATCTACTGTTGATAAGAAATACCTGCCAGTGCTTTTCCCCTTTCAACCTACTTAATTACTTTCATTTTAGGTGGGGAATCCATGCCAAGGAAAGATAGCCAATTGTCAATATTTCACGAGGGCAAACCTTCACGAACTCCTTGCCTCCTAGGTTCCTTTTCAGATTAAGCATGTTTCAGATACAGCATGTTTATGGCCCTTGTCGCCTCTCTCAAAGAATTCTAGAAATTGTAGCTTAGTTAGAATACAGTAGGCTCTTCTGTGTGTGGGTTTTAAGATCCACAAATTTCACCTATTTGTAAACACAAGGTCTCAGCATCCACCTCTGTTGTCACCAAACAGCTGACTTTCAGGTGCTGAAGTAGCAAGTCTGTGTCTGAAAATCCATCACTTGGCTGTTCCCTCATTTACTAGTTTGGGATTTCTACGGCCTTCCATCTGTTGCTGAGCAAAATTCCCAGCATTCCTGACTGTTGGCTACTCTTACTCTCATGGGAGTTGTAGTCCAACAGCTTGCTTTCCCACTTCTAGAAGGAAATCTAAGCCCTTTCTGCACTGGCTCTTAGGCTGCCTTGCATCCAGAAAGAGGGACCCAGACAATAACAGGCCCCAAGATGGCGGGCCCCTCGTTTTCCCAGTACTAAATAGGCGATGCCACAATTACATCTGGCATTCCCAATATACTCCTGGGAGAACTGTGAGTTTCAGCCCCCGTCTGGAAGCACCCCAAGTTAAAAGCCAGTGTGATCTAGTCATTCTGTATTTGGGTCCATTTCTAAAGGCAATGGCATCACCTAGCGCTAGATGCTGTTATCGTATGCATCCCGTTCTCATCCCATACGCATCCCGTACAAATGCGTACCGATACGAATAAGATGCGTACGGATACATATGTAATGCGTATGTATCCGTACACATACGAATGTCTGAATAATTTGTATGAATAGTCTGAAATATTTGTATTTGTTTGAATAATAAAAAAAACGGACGTCTGGACATTCGGTATGAATCCGAACGTCCGAATTCGGCCGAATTCAATTGAATAATGAACATTTTGAATATCCTTGCACATCGCTACCCCCTGCTTCTTTATGGCCCACTGAGATCCAGAAGGAAGAAAAGAATTCACATACACTCCATCTTCAGGTCCAGCTCGTCAGAGACAGAAGCGTTGCTGGTAGCGTTGGAACCAATGCACCGATAACGTCCGGTGTGCCAAGACTTCAGATCACTGATGGCCAGTAGGAGGCGCCCGTTGTCTCGGCTGACCGTCACTCCAAAGAACCAGCAGCGCAGTTCATTGGCTTTATCCAGAGAAATCCAGGAATTGAGCCACTATGGGGGGGGGGGGGAAGGATTCATTATTATCTCTCTCTCTCTTTCTTTCTCTTCCTCCCTCCCTCCATCTCCTTGTTCGGCATTTTATGCTGCTATTCTCTGTCCACATTAACCCCTAGAGATGGTTACATAATTCCCTGGTAGAGCTAACACAGACTTCATGCATCTCTGCTGGGGCACTTCCAGGGAGGCCATTTAAATTTGAAGAATGCCTGCAACCTGGAATGGATGCCTGGGTACCACTCCCAGCTTGGAGGGACAGGCAGAGGGGCCTCTGAAGGCCATTTGCAGGAATCTGAGAGCAGATGGGGGCTTTGTCTTCTGCCTGAGATGCCCCAGAAGCAGTTGGTGGGCAACTGTGTGAGATGGGATGTTGGCCTGGATGGGCTGTGGCCTGATCCAGCAGGGCTTCTCTTAATGAATGGAGGGCAGGTATATTAATGGGTATTAGAATGGAAGCCCAGGCACCATCTCCATGCTGGGCAGACAGACAGGATCCCTCTAAAGGCTCTTTGCAGGGAGTCAAGAATGGGTGAAGGTTTTGCCTTTGTCTTCTGCTTGAAATGCCAGGAAGCAGTTGGTGGGCCACTGTGTGAGATGGGATGTTGGACTAGATGGGGCTGTGGCCTGATCCAGCAGGGATCCTTTCCTGTTCTAATGATAGTTCATTGGGGATGGTCCAGCACTCTAGGGCTAGATGCCTTTTTCTCTGTGAATTGGCCGGCCATCCACAGCACATCTGAACTCTCAACAGCATTACCCTAGGGAAGAGATGCTAGGCAAGTCTGTCTTTTATCGCCACCTTTATTTGACATTGCAACTGAACCATTGGCCAGAAAGACTGCATTAAACCCTCAGAAGTTTCAAAACTGGGAACAAAAGTACATAGATCTGGGCCCAATTTCCCTTCTCACACACCCTTATAAAAAGCCATCATTGACCTCTGACTGCCTCCTGAAAGGACCACAGCCTTGTAGCCAGGGAATGTGAGAGCCTTTGGTCCCTGATGCCTTGGAGTCCCAGCTCCCATAAGTTTCTAGTTGCCACAGCAATGGGAAGGGGAATCCAAGAAATGCCTGAAGTTCCTGAGACAGCGGCAAGGGCTCAATGATGATTCACTTGGAAGCCCCACTTTGATCTCACCGGCTTCGTTTTGGTCTGCAGGGGACCAAAAAGTGCAGTTTGGAGAAGAGAACCAAAGTGGTGGTTCCCAAGACCAGCCTTCACCTGGGCCATGAGAGGATGCAATTTGTGGTTTGCCACCTGGAAGCTGTCAGGGTGGAGAAGGATCGGCTGGTGTAGAAAGATGCTTTAGCTGTCTAACCTTATTGTATTTCTGCAAGGTGTAGTATGTTAGGTTTTCCCCTTCTTCATCTGTCAGGCACTCCAGGGTCACATTGCTGCCTTCGATGATGGGATCATCTTGCGTCTTGAGGACCAGAGCGGGGAACCCTGAAATTAATTTTAATTAAGAAAAAAGGACAAAGAAAGTCAGGATTTAAATGCAATTAACGCTCACAGATTTAAATGCAGTCTAAACCTCACAATTCTCCTGGGAAATGTTGAGAATTCAAACAATACAGTGATAGCGAGCCGATCTCCTGGGATAGTGAGCTGATCTCCCGGGATAGTGAGCTGATCTCCCATAAAGGGGTGGGCATCCGGGATAGGGCCTTCTCAGTGATGGCCCCCAGGCTAAGGAATAGTCTCCCCCTTGAGATGCGTCAGGCCACCCTCACTTTGAACATTTAGGAGGGCAGTGAAGACAAACCCCTTTGCCCTGGCCTTTGGCTAAATGGGGATATAACTTTTTCTCCCTGCTTTGCAGGCACTTTTATTGTTTAAGTGTGTTTATATTTGGCTTTAAATGCTGCTACTTGCCCTGAGACCTTTAGGTATAGGGAAGAATAAACCTGCAAAGAATAAATAAATATTACGGGGAATCCAGCAACAATGCTAGATTTCCCATAATAGTTCCCCTTACCTGGACATCTGCCAGGAGCTTCTGAAACAAAGTTGAATTGTATGGCCGGAAGTCAGGTCATACAAGAAGCCGGTGAAAAGAAGCCGCCGTGGGAGCTTCCTTGACCTTAGGGCCACATTCACGCCATAGCCTGTTTGTCTGTCTCAGGGTCAGACAGGGAAGCCAGCTCTCTATGATCCCGGAACCGGCCTCAATCCTCTTTCTGTTTAGGGAGTGGATGTAGCTGAGTGGTAAAGTGCCACAGATGCCACCTTTGATCCATAGCTTCTCCCCAGAAATAGGCAATGCAAACCACTTCTATACTGCTGCCAAGAAAACTGGACAGAGGTGCCCATGGAGTCAACCAGGAGTCAGCTATGACTCGAAAGTACCCTACAACAGAAGAGCAGCGGTAGCTGGGTGGTAGAGCAAAGTGTCTGGAATGTAGAGCATCTCTGGTTTGATCCCAAGCCTCTATCTTGAGGTAGGCAATGGCAAACCACTTTTGTACCCCTGCCAAGAAAACTGCATAGAAAAGTGCCTATGGAGGTGATTAAGCAGTCAACCAGGGGTCGGCTTTGACTCAGTGGTACTCCGCAGCAAGCCTATGTACCCAACACAGCTTGGCCATGGGGGTCGGCAGCTTCTGGCAGGGCCTGGATTGAAAAGAACTGTCTAGCAGCCCCCTTGGTAAAGAAGGGGGTGGCGACGGCTTGTCTGACTGTGGCAGCCTAAACCCATCTGAGACAAAAGTAACTTGTAGAGCTACAAAAGTAACTTCTAGAGCTTCAAAGGCAGCAGCTAAATTCACTTCCTTTTCATCTGCTGTCAGAAAACAATAGGACTGTGATCAGCTGTACCAGAGTCTTTTTTGGTGGCCGGAAGTTAAACAGAGGCTATTTCCGCATGTAAATCTGGGTTAAGGAGGACCGGATCTTTGGGATCCGGTCCTCGGGGAATCTGGTCCATCGTGTTCTGGATCTTTCTGGAGACCCCATACGTCCGCACGAGGCGTTTGGCACCTGATGGCAATGGTCGCTAAGCAGAACCAATGTGTGGATGCCAGGGAGCCCTCCCCTAGGCTGACTAGGCTCTAGGAGAAAGTTCCACCAGTAATGTGATATGGTTGGCCACGTATACGCCACTCAGGAGTTGCTTCTTCTGGGCCCACCCCTGGACCCCATGGCCCCAATGTGCATGAGGAAGCATGCTTTGTGATCCGGTCTTCACGATGGAAGACTGGATTGAAGACAGAAGACCAAAGACAAAACCTTCACTTGCTCTCAGTGCCATGCAAATAGCCTTGAGAGGCCTCCTGCCTGTCTCTCCAACCAGGACGTGGTAGCTAGGCATCCATTCTAGTAACCATTAATACACCTGTCCTCCAAGAATTAAGAGGAGCCCTGCTGGATCCGGCCACAGCCCATCCAGTCCTGCCTCTTGACTCACGCAGTGGGCCACCAATTGTTTTGGGGCATCTCAAGCAGAAGGCAAAGGCAAAAAACCTTCACTTGCTGTCAAATCCCTGCAAACAACCTCCATAATTTAGAAGGATCCTGTCTGTCTTTCCTACCTGGATGCTGTACCTAGGCATCCATCCGATGCTGCTTCCTCCCTCCCTGAAGGCTTGGGAAGGGCAGGTGAGAAACAGGTAAACACCCAACCCCCGTTCCAGCACTTGGGTAAACGAAAGCTAGCCCAAGGCAAATGCAGAATTTCTCATGGCAGGAGGGTTTGTTTGTTTTTAAAGATCAGAGCAAAAACATGCACACCTCTGAGTACTTAAGTCTCTAAATAGCAATTGGTCTGGATAATCCACAACTCCAGCCCTGGTCTGTCCAGGAAACACACCGTTGTGGGAATATTCACTGAACTAAGGGGGGGCGGGAGTTGAATAGTTTATATGGGAAATGCTTTTTAATGCAACAGTTTTAACTCCTGCAACTTAAGCAGGTGATGCAAACTTGATTCCAGTAAAAGAGGTGGAAGGCTGTGAATTATGCACAGTTTAAACCGCTCTCCACCCACTGGATTTGAGATTAGGACTGGATTGCTGATGGCAGAAAAGCAAATAAATAAAAGCCTTTGCAGACATTATCTTCCTGTATAAACGTCACTGCAAACTCATAAAGTAGGCAATTAAAGCAGGAACTGTTGTTGGCTGAAACTTATAAACTTTGCGGTGCAGATGTGACCAAACCAGAGAACGTCTTGAGTCATAGCCACTTTTCATACTCTCCAAGGGCAGTTCCACACAGGTTTCTTGGCAGAAGCACAGAAGTGGTTTGCCATTGCCTACTTGCATGGAGAGACTGGAGACCAAACCAGCAAGCCTCTGCTTTCCAGGCAGTTTGCTCTACCACTGAGCTACAGCCGCTCCCAGACTCCATGGCTACCTCTCTGCAGTTTTCTTAGCAGAGATACAAAAGTGGTTTGCCATTGTCTACTTCCAGGGAGAAACTGGTGATCAAACTGGTGACCCTCTGCTTTCCAGGCAGTGGACACTGCCCATCAGTTATTATGGAGGCGAATAAAATGCCATGTACTTATAAAGTCATTTCCCATGAAGACTCCCATGGGACAGCTCCACCAAAGTTTTAATCCACCTTTGATCCACTTCCTCCCCAGAGTAACAGGACGCACCTGTGTTAGTAAACAACACACCCTCCTAATTTGCATTTAATCGCCTAGAAAAATCCACCTTTAGGTTTGATAACGTGGACGGACTGTGGCTTGCCGGTCTTCTCACTCCAGAAGTGGACTGAATGTGGGATTGAAACTTAGGGCTGCCCAGCCATTCCCCCTGCCACGCAAGAGCTCCCAGTGCTTAACTGGGATTACTGATCGGGTGCATAACCAAAGTCCTGCAGGCGGAATTGCAATGATGATAATGAAGAAGAAGAGTTGGCTTTTCTAACCTGCTTTCCTCACCCATTTAAGGGGACTCAAAGCGGCTGAAAAACCTTCTGTTCATCTCCCCACAACAGAACACCCTGTGAGATAGGTGGGGCTGCGAGAGCTCAGAAGAGAGCTGTGGCTAGCCCAAGGTCACCCAGTTGGCTTCGTGGAGGAAGAAGAAGAGTTGGCTCTTCTACCCTGCTTTTCTCACCCATTTAGGGGGACTCAAAGTGGCTGACAGTTCTTCTGTTCTCCTCACAACAGACACCTGTGAGGTCGGTGGGGCTGTGAGAGCTCAGAAAAATTGCTGTAACTAGCCCCAGGCCACCCAGCTGGCTTTGTATAGCAAACAAGAGTTTGCTTTTCTACCCCGCTTTCTTCACCCATTTAGGGGGACTCAAAGTGGCTGACAAATCTCCCCACCACACTGTGAGGTAGGTGGAGCTGTGGGAGATCAGAAAGAGAGCTGTGACTATCCCAAGGGTCCCCAGCTGGCTTCATGGAGGAGTGTGGAGTCAAACCCTGTGACTCCAAGGTACGAGTCCGTCGCTCTAACCACAAAGCCAAACTGGTTCACAATTTGGGGGCAGCGTCCTGGGAACAGAGGAAGGGACCCTGGCTACAAAGTGACCCTGGCCTGCTAAAAGCATGCTTCCCAGGGTACGGAGAGAGAAGAACGTTGGGCATTGATTTTTGCTAGGTCAAGTTAACTTTCTCTTTTACTTGCTATTGTGCATTCTGCCTGGGGAGCAGCAGCCCTTCAGGACACCAGACGGAATTGCCTCCCCGCCGGCAGCGGCCCGAGATCCTTTTAACTGCAAAGTATATCCCTCTGCCATGCAGCATCGGCTTCATAAAGCAAAGCCACAGGAGTGCCGGCGCTCTGAAAACACACTTGACCTAACCTTCCTCCCCAAGGTGTATTACACATCTCCCTTCCCACCCCCTGCCCTGTGCAAACAGGCACTGAATTATTCACCTACAAAGAACGGCGGTTTGACTCACCTGCCTGGGCAGCGCGGACGGTCACAGCCAGGGTCACCACCAGGAGCCCGAGTCTTTGCAGAGGCTGCGCCATAGCCGTCTCACTGTGGATGGTGTGGTCACTGTTACTGTCTTCTTCCTTCACTTCCTGGTTGGTTCTTTAAGGGGAGAAGAAGCAGAAAAGCCCCAGAAGTTGCATTCACGGCTTGGGGTGGGTGCAGAACCGGCCTCTCCTGATATTTCAGTACGATTGGAGGGGGGGGGGAAGGAGAAATCAAGACCACCACCACCCCTTCCTGCGATCCTATCCCTGACTTTTCTCACGGGCTCCTGTGTGTGTCCTTTAACCTGATCCAACAGCTGCTCCCTGTGTGCATCCAAGAGCTGTTGCATGCAAGAGACCTTCTGTATCGTTGCCAACCAGACCAAAGGGGTGGGGATGAAAGTTAATAACAAACTCACAACCGGAGGAGCCAGTTCAGGAAGTGTGAACTTGCTTCTCAGAAATGCACCGCGGGGGGGAGGGGGAGTTGGGTTCAGAGGAGTTGATCACACGCACGCCAGCCAGCCGTCAGGAGAGGAACCTGGGGGGAAAGGGTGGCTGGGTTTCTCAGGGCGGCCAGGGGGTCTGCCTCTGCACACACACACACACACGCGCTAGGGATACGCAAGAATAGTCGTAACATTCGATACTCGTACGAATTGGGACATTCGTACACAAGTCACGTACGCTGACATTCGTGTTTTCACGAATGCTTTGGAACACTCGTGAACCGGGGAGGTGGGACAGCGGCCGCGCCAGCCACGTCTGCCACGGACCAAGAGTGCATTCGACGTGGGCTGAGGACAGATTCAAAGTGGACTCAGGTGGATGTGGCACTTTCAGAGCAGATACATATTGGATACGTATCAAATACGTATGGGATACATAGGTGTTCCTATTGAATATTTGCATGAATTTGTACAAATGCATTCATATCAAATAGAATCCTCCTATCACATTTGAAGGGGATCTATTTAAACAAATACAAATTTTCTTACATTCGATTTGAGACAAATCAAATGCAACACACACACCCACACACCGCATTCATGTATATCTCTACCTGGTGCGCATCCTGAACTGCTGTGCTAGGATCGCACAATGCTGCGCTTACAATTGCACAACTGCTGTGCTACAATTGCGGCGGTTGCTCTACAGTAATGCCGCTGTTGTCTGGAAAGCCTGCAGAAAAATGCTTCCGAGGTCCCCACTGGGGGCGGTGGGCCTCCCTGTGCCTACACCCCAAATCAGTGCACCAGTTGCACAGATCACAGGCTAATCCGGAACTGTTCCATGACAGCGTCACCCCCAAGTGGAACTGTACCAATACGGAATACGAGTGCGCAGCTCTTCCTAAGCAGAAGATCAGCTATACCTAAGTTTCAGTCCATCTTCAATCTACATCCACAGTGCGACCAGCCATTTTCCTTCCACATGATCTAACCGAGAAAATCTACCCGTGAGTTGGATAATATGGAATGAGAACGCTTAGTCAGTTTACTGACGCTTTCTCTGACTCTGAAGTTGGTTCGAAAGGGGATTGTAACTTAGGTGTAACTGGGCCTTTTGTTTCTTAAGATTTTTCATACCATGTTTAATATATTCCAGGGTGGTATACAAAATAATAGAATAAAAGCTAAAATTAATACAGCCTTAAAATACACATTCCACATGAGGTAAGAAGAAAAATAATCCTAAACATACAGATCTCATGACCCAGATGAAGTAGAAAGTTGACTCAGCAAATCTCAATGGGAAGGCTGTTCCATACTGAGGGGCCACCAAGGAGAAAGCCCTGCACTGGGCTATTGACCTGTGCACCTCTTTTAGAGACCGTTTAATGGCTGTAAAGAGCTCTAGACAGCCCCAGAGCAGGGCTTTTTCTGGAAGATCTTAACTGATGAGCAGATTCACGTTGTTGGTAGCACTGGATTCCAGCTGGGCTTAAAGACACGGACTCCAGCTGGTCTTTTGTGAGAAGAATGTGTAACAGCCTCCTGAGCTTTGGGATTGTAAACTGCAATATCTTGGGAGGGAAAATTCACCGAGAGAGCATGAAATGCAACTCCGGTTGAGGCAAGTTCTTGCTTCTTGTTCTCTAATTACTAGTTCTGCACTTTGCCCCCAGGGAAGAAGTCAGGACAAGATAGGGCGGAGCGGCTAACTTCAAAATGTGCTGAGCCCAAGGACGGTTTTAAGGATTCGTCCTCAACTAGATGTTGCTGGGGCATCCAGCATCCGGCATCTGGCCTTCGCCAAAGCTTTGATTGAAGCTTCAACGCATGCCGGATAATCCAAATCGCAGACAAATAGGGCCACGAATGTCGAAATTTATACGTATTCGTTCAAATTCCAAATTGCACGAATATTCATGCACTATCCCAAAATATAAGACCCTTTTGGAAGGTAAAGTCACCCATATGTCAAGTGTGGCTCCTCCTGGCTATAGAGACCCTCAATAGGGGTGTGTTTCAGAGGTATATGAAATTCGATCGAATTTGTCTGAATTTTGACATTTGAATTCACATTGAATGTCCATAAATTCAAATTTGAAAATTTGAACACATTTTGAATTTTGGATCTATTCATTCAGATTACCTGGACATTCGCATGTCTACGGGGTCCTACACATACTTACACATCTTTCCTGCATCTGTATGCATTTGTGCGGGACAAAAACAGGTTGCATACGGGATAACTACGGGATGCATACGGACATGTACTGATGCATATGGATGCTTATGGGAAGCATAATGATGCGTATGGGCACATACAAACGTTGTTGACATTTGTAACTGTGAATCTGGATCAAAAATTCAAACAAGTAGATACGAATTTGCGTAACTTGAGTCGAATTTGGTTAAATTTGGATTTTAAAGATTCAAATCGAATAGAACTTTCGGATATTTGAATCGAATCCCAAAAATTGTGTTCGTGCATATTGCTAACCCTCAATATCACAAAGGTTCAGTCCCCCCCCCCCACCAAAAAAAATGGTGCAATTCTTAAACCTCAAAACCGTGAAGGAATATAGCACAAGAGACCTCTGCGTTCCGGACTGTCCGCATTACCCTGAGCTGTAGCTGCTCCCAATTTTGAAGCTAACAATCGATAAAAGATAAATGCTGAAGTGAGAACGGACCCAGGAATTTCCTCTGACAACTTGCCTTAACAAGCCAGAAGGAAGCTGTTGGTATTTGCTTAACCTGAGCCCCTGATTACAGGCACGCATATTTCACAAAGGGTTTTTCCACAGATAGCATGCTGGTTCACGAAAAACACACACAGGGAGGGGAAGCAAAAGTAAAACTATCTGCACACAGCACAACAACCCCACAGACTACAAAGTGGACAATAATTAACAGCGTCGTTTTTCATTTCTTTCTGTTTCCCTTCCTTGCAGGATTTCTGATTTCATTCCAGCTATGTGTCAGCGAAACTTTGCGTGCAATGGAAGGAGGTGTTAGGGGACTACTCAGTATTTCTGCCACATTTTTTAAAAACATCTTAATTTTCAGGTCTTGGGGATATTTCCCTTACTAGGCTGCGGCCAAACTTAAGGTTTAATCCAGCTTCAGTCCACTTTTGGAGTGAGAATACATTGGCAAAGTGACAAGCTGTCTTCTTTCAGGCTCTGTTTCCACTGCACAATAAAACCTGGTTTTAAATCTGAATTAATTTAATCCACATTGGGTGTTTTCCCACTGTTTGGAAGGTGGACTGAAACTGGGTTAAACCATAGGTGTGACCACAAGTTTTCTCAATGTTAGAAGCCATTTGGGAGATCCGGGTAAGAAAGTGGGGTAGAAATGGGCCGCCACTAGAAAACTGTGGTAACAAGCAATGTTCTAAATTCAAGACCATCTGGAATAACTGCTTGTTGCCTGAACAGCAAAGGGATGACATTTTCCTTGCACAATATAGTGACACAGGCATCCAGATATTTTGACAGTGCAAAATACCTGGAAGTGTGCAATTGCCACCACTGTGCATGTGTGATTGCCCTTTTCAGTTCCTGGCCATATTCAAGATGGCGTCTTACGGCGGTTGCACCAATGGCTGTGTTCACACCTACATTTTAATCTAGCTTTAATCCACCTTCAGTGACGCCACCTGTCATTTTATCTAGCTCAAAGGTAGGTTTTCTCAGTTAGATAAAGCCAAAAGCAAGGAACACATCACTTTGCCAGTGCGTTCTCTCATTCTGAAAGTGGACTGAAGCTGGATTAAAGTGTAGGTGTAAACACAGTCCAAGACAGGGAGGATATAGCACTGTTCTGCGAAAACCTATGCTTAGAGCTGGGTTTTCCTGAAATAAGATATAGCAGGCTTTCACCCTACAGAGAGGTGTGGTAACCACAACATAGGCAAGACAGTGCATTGTTTGTCCTGTGTCTGGATGCGGCCATGGACTGACTAATTAGATATCGACAGTTTCAGATCCTGTTTCAAGACTGGTAAAAGGAAGCTCCTTTTCATTTATGTCAGGACCCATGGGGGATATCTATGATGTGCCCAATGCTGTGGGATTCTGAAACCCTCTGTCCCACTAAAAGTGGTATATTGGGTCATTCACACTTCCCTATTTTGGTAGAAATTTTGCACCGTGCAGAGTCTATGAGTGGGGCACTTGATGACACATGGAACCGTCCCCTGATTGTGTGCTTCCAAAGTGCACCATTTGTGAAATTATGACTCAAATAGAGTGTCTATGGGTGTTTTTCCACCGCGCTCCTTTAATCCGGATCTAAGAAGATCTGGATCTAAGGAATGGGTGCATTCCTTAATCTGGATCTAGTAGATCCGGATTAAGGGAAGTACCCAGTGTGTTTCCATGGGTGGTCTAGCACCCAATAGCAATGGGTGCTAGCCACCCTGCCATGGAAACACCGGAGCACCCATTTGGAAATCTGGATCTACCCATGAGGGGTATGCTTGTCACCCCAGGTGTTTGGGGGGGGGACAAGGGGTGCAAGCTCTGAAGTGGCTTCAAAGTCACTTTGAAGTCTGTGCAAAACAGCTCCATTGAAGTCTGTGCTGATCTTTGGAATCACTTCGGAGTCACTTTGAAGTTCACTCTGGAGATCGGCACAGACTTCAAAGACACTCCGGAGCTATTTTGCACAGACTTCGAAGTGACTTCGTAATGAGTTCAAAATGACTTTGAAGCTTATTTTCTGACAGTGGAAAAACACCCTATGTGTGCTGAGCATGTAGAGCAGTTTTGTACTTTGTTTTACATTGTGACATGAAAGCCGCATCGCAACCCTTTCTTTTATGTATTCAGGCCTATCCTGATGGAGGGTATATAGCACAATGTCCGCGCTATGGTGGGATTACCACATGTACCTATGGCTAGCCCACTGTAGCCCCATCGCATCCCCCCTAAATCCTACTGTTACCTGTTGTGTGAAATCCCAACTTTGGATGCGTGTTTTTAAAAAACTGAAATAGCACATTATTTACCATGTGGATGAAGCCACCATCTTGGCTGTGACCACTGAACATGTGTGGGGCTGAAAAAGGCAGTGGCACATGCGCGGTGGTGACAATCACACACTTGAGGTTTTTTAACACTAGTGAATTACCCAGATGTACGTGTAACTGTATCGTGCAAAGACAGCACCAGTGCTACGATGTCTGTCCAACAGGCAATTACTCCTGTTGTAACGCTTCTATAATCTTTGTACACAAGCATTAAAAATGTATGAATAAATGAATGATGCCCAAACCTCAGTTTGTGAGGAGCAAAATGGGCCGTGTTTCTTTGAGGGGCTGTTGTGCCCGCAGAGGGCACAGTGGCTAAAACACATGGCCTTCCCAGCAGCACTGGCACTAGGAAGCTGTTACTGGCATTCGAGAGCAGGAGAGGGTTTGCCCTTGTCTCTGCTTGAGATGCCCATGGGCAATTGGTGGGCCACAGTGTGAGACGGGATGCTGGACTAGATGGGCTGTGGCCTGATCCAGCAGGGCTCCTCCTGGGTTCTTATGGACTAGATGGGCTGTGGCCAGGTCTCCTCTTGGGTTCTTATGGACTAGATGGGCTGTGGCCTGATCCAGCAGGGCTCCTCTTAGGTTCTTATGGACTAGATGGGCTGTGGCCTGATCCAGCAGGGCTTCTCTTATGTTCTTCTGCTCACAAGGTCACAAGAAGGCTGCCAGGCCAGAGGGCCACCATCTTCAGGCACCTTTGGCCTCCTTCCACAGACCTGTGGCCTTAAGGTGACCTATCAGGACTTGCTCATGTTTGGTTGGCACCTAAACACTGTTTGGAATTGGAAATCGGAAATGCTACAAGCCAGAAGTGCAAGAATGAACATCACGGCTGCCAGCTTGTGGTTCTCTTTGTTTTGCTTTTTGTTTTGTTCTTAATTCTGTCATGTTTCCTTGTTGTTTTGCTGTTTTCCAGCAGCCTGACCTAGAAAGATTAACAGGCAAGATGGTTTCTTAGTTACCCCAAAGGCTCAAACAGGGTGGATACTTTATGAAGTCTTAAACAAACACAAGGATGGAAACATTCCTCCCACACCTTCGTACATTAGAGCTGTAAAGGAAGGCAGAGAGAACCCGTGGCAGATTTCTTTGCAGGAACCGTTGCCGGTTCCTTCCTGTTGAAGAGGGAGGTTGCCTCACCCAAGACGGTCATGTGGAAACCCTGTTAGGTAAGGCAACAGAAATGATTGGGTAACGCTAGGTACCTGGGAAGAGTTATACAGCCAAAGGGGACATCTTTTAGAGTTAAGAGTGGAATCCTTTCAGGGTCCTCTGGGAGCTATTTCAGTCTTGTGGTTAGAAAGTTGGATTCTTATCTGGTGGCCTCCTGGTTCAAATCCACATTCCTCCACAACGCCAGCTGGGTGGCCTTGGGTGATTCACAGCTGACCTTCTGAACTCATACAGCCCCACCTACCTCAGAGGGTGTCTACTGTGGGGAGAAGAACAGGCGGCTTGTCAGCTGCTTTGAGTCCCCTTAAGGGAGAAGAACGGAAGGTTTGACAGCCACCTTGAGTCCCCTTAAGGGTGAGAAAAGTGAGATATAAAAGCCAACTCTCCTCCTTCTCTTCTGTCTTTAGTAGGTGTACAGAAGAGGGAATTTAAGGAACTATTGTCTGCAATGGTAGCACCTCTCTTGAAGTTAGAACCCTGACCTGGATTCTTCCGTATGGCCACTATTTACAGTGTAATCCCAAACAACATCACATTCATGCTTAGCATGCTTAGTTGTTTCGATGCCTGCAACCTGTTGGAAGGTTACTGCAGGACTTCCACTATGCAACTGAAGAGTTTTGAGATGAGATCCTATGAACATATGCTCTTGATAGAAAGCCAGAAGATCAGAACATGGGGGTGCCTTTAGATGCAAGAGAAAATCGTGGGATCTTCTTTAGATCCCACAGTTGCCTCTTGCAGCCCCGTCAAGGCAGCATCAGGCAATGTCAGGAAAGTCCCAGACTCTTACCCCACATAATTGTTGTTCTTGCAAAATAGCCATATGTTACCAATCATCAGCAGTCTCCCCTTTGTTGTTTTTTCCTGCACTTGTCTGCTTTCAAGCACACAGACCAGTTAAAGAACCTTCTTCTAGTTCCACTACTAGATGTGCAAGGGGTTGTGACGTGCTAGGGCCTTCTCTGTGGTGGCTCCCCCAAACACACTTTGGAGTAGCTTACCAGTGGAGGTATGCCAGGTGCCAACTTTTTTTTTTTTTTTAAGCCTGGTTAAAACAGATCTCTTCACCTGGACCTTTGGTGCACAGTTTCCTTTGAATGTCATCCTGGCAGGTGAGAGGGAGGGCTATATTTCAAAATATGTCTCTAAGGCCGTGTTCACACCTAAGTTTTAATCTGGCTTCAGCCCGCTTTCAGAATGAGAGCAACCATTATCAGAGTGTCAAGCTGTTTTCTCGCAGCATTGTCTGACCCAGAAAATCCACCTTTGAGTTAAATAAAGCGGAAAGAAAATGACCAGTTGCTTCGCTGATGTGTTCTCTCGCCCTGAACGAGAGTAAAACGGGTGTGAATACAGCTTTATTTGTGTTGTTATCATATGCCGCAACTGGCCCTGGGACCTTTGGGTGAAGGGCAGGATACGGATGACAGACAGACAGACAGACAGACAGACAGACAGACAGATAGATAGATAGATAGATAGATAGATAGATAGATAGATAGATAGATAGATAGATAGATAGATAGATAGATAGATAGATAGATAGATAGAATCCAATCTGGTTCAGGTCCTTGGCTGTTGTGGCCCCTGTGCTATACACCCTTTTGATCTCTGCCAAGGCATTTGGGTGTTGTTGCCTTAGTGAAAGAACTTAGTTTGGTGCACATCTACATTTACAGTTGCTGTAAACAGGGGAGGGGGGAGGAAGGAGAAACGACAGCTGATTTGTGTACAAGCCAGACTGACGATTGCCACATACTGCAACCACGCACAGTTACTCTGTTGACACCACTGTGTGAGTCATGACATTATCTTCTCTCCCAGTGTCTGCTTGAGACAGGAGAAAGTGTATTGTGCAGTGATCCACAAAATGATCCCTGGTTTCCAGGCTTGTATTTAGTTATGCAAGCTGAGCAGGCGGAGGGATTTTCACCTCCTTCTAATTTGCTGCCAGCAAAACTTATGTAGGAGTTATTATCTATTACCACCTACAAAGCACCTGGTTTGATCTTTGGTGCCTTTCCAGAAGAAAGTGAAAACAAATAACTTCTGTATTGTTGCCAAGAAAACTGCATGGCTGCACCTAAACGGTCACTAGCGGTCAAGCTGGAGTTGGGAGCCTCTTTACATTTACCCTTAAAAGATTGTGCTCAAGGGCTGTGGTCATACCTAAGGTTTAATCCAGCTTCAGTCCCCCTTCAGAGCGAGAAAACACATCAGGCAAGTGACCCTTTGCACATTATCTACCCCAAAAGTGAATTTTCTGAGTTTTTTTTTAACACTGAAAGAAAACAACTTGTCACTTTGCTGATGTATGCTCTCACTCCAAAAGTGGACTGAATCTGGATTAGACCTTAAGGATGCATCACCATGCAGCTTTTTTAGTCCTGGTTTGGGCCTGCTTGGACTATTTTTGGGACTATTTTTAAACATAAAAAATAGGACTTTTTAACACCAACACCACCCCGCCGTGCAAATTCTGCCTGCAATAAAGGCAGCAAACCAGAAGGCAGTTCACACCTCTCCCTTTTGAGATTACTGGCAAATGTGCACTCAAGCAGATCAGCAAAGGATCAAACCCAGCATGATAAAATGTATCCTTGCAAAGCATTTCAAAATATTTAAAGTATTTAAAAGCATTGCAAAGCTTTTCACATATATCTTTTAAAAAAGATACAAAATGTTTCCTGCGAAAATGTTTTAAAAGGCAAGAACCTCTCCCTGCTTTCTGCCTTTTTTGAATGGGGTTCTAGCATTGTGAGCCTGGCAAGGGAAGAGGGAACTTTGCATCTGTAAAAAGCACCCACAGTTGGCCGCCATTGGCCAGAAGACTAGACCCCCGCCCCAAATAGCTCGGTATTGTCCCCATGTCGGGGAAAATAAGCAGACCCGGCTCCAAAAAAGAGGACTCAGTCCTGTTTCCATCAGGACTTTTTTCCCTCCAGATTTAGGCAGGATAGTCCTCATAAAATCTGGGAATAAGGAATTGCTTGGGGACACCTGAGTGCCAAATTCAGATTAATTAGAGAAGTCATGGGGACAGACCTTCCCGAATTTGGACTCAATTCGGATTAAAATGCCCATGGGGACGCACCCTAAGTGTGACTACAGCCTATGTGAATTTCTGTGTGGTGGACCTAAATTTACTAATACTTTGGTAAATGACCAATAAATCACAAAAGGAAAAAAAAAGAATTAAGTAAAAAAAGACCTAGGGTGCGATCAGACAGACATTTTCTGTACGCCGTTAAACAAAGAGGCACCCCATTTCAGGCACTGCCATGGTTTTTAATATGTTTAATATGTGATGGTTTCAACGTGTTTGTTTTATACATTGCAACCTGCCCTGAGACTTTTGGGATACAGGGTGGGATAAAAATGCAAATAAATAAATGAGCAAATATTTAGATGCATGCAATCTTGAAAACCCTGACCTGATTACCCACATCAGCACCCTCCCTTTCCCTCCACACTACCAACTGCCTTTGCCTCCAAGACGGCAAATGACTTTCCTAGCCTCGCTCATTGGCCACCTGGGTACTCCCTGCGCAGGCTGCAATTGGTTATTCTCAAGCAGGAGATGAATGTGGTCCATTATTGGCTCAGACTCCCACTGTTTGCTACTTTCCAGCTGCAGGGAACTTCCTGCTTCCCGTTCACTTGGTGCATCGCCCCATATAACCAGCAGATCAATAATTCCTTCATGCCGCCACGAGACACCATGGGCCTTTAACAAAGACATGCTGTGGATGGCTCAGGGGCATCCGTTACTGAAAATAAAATAAGCCCTGCCACTAGAGCTGAATCGCCACTAGTTTCTGCCAAAACGAAGCGAGGGCTTCCCATCGGTTAATCGAATGACCTAGACCCCTTCCTCTCATTTCAGGGGAAGACTTCCCCTTGCTCACATAGCCTCCCTGGACTGAAAGGATGACACAAGAGCAGTAAAATCCCATATGAGGAAGGAACCAAGGCCCTTTCTGAACTTGTCCTTATTCTGGAGTATATCCTGGGATAGAGGCCTGTTGTCCACATGCTAGTGGAGACTAAAGCAGGCCCGAGGCAAGACCTGGCATAGTCTGCATTAGCATGATGATAACAGACCCCTGTCCCGAAATATATTCCAGAAAAAGGCCAAGTGCACCAAGGGGCCAGGCTTGGAGATGGAGGAAGGCAAATTATGGTAAAGAAAAGAAAGAAAAAAGACTGGCATCCCAAGCTGAAAGTCACCCAGGAGTCATGTCCATTTGTTTGTTTGTTTGTTTGTTTGTTTGTTTGTTTGTTATATCCCAGGGCAGGTCACAACATATAATAAAACACAGAGACTAAGAGCCTGTTATCCCTTGGCTTTATTCTGGAATATGTTCTGGAATAGGGGCCTACTATCCACATTCTAGTGCAGGCTATATCAAGCCCCAGGTGAGGCCTGTCAGGCCTCATCTTCACGGCATAGTTATCTCGAATTCAAAACGTTTTGA
>MTQE01003491.1:6599026-6647848 GCA_014337955.1 Aspidoscelis marmoratus
TCTCTCTCTCTCTCTCTCTCTCTGCCCCAGCCAGCGGCCAGCCGGAGGGCATGTGCGCATCTCCCTTGGGGGGGGCGCGCTCCTCGCCCCTCGCCCATGCGCAGAGCCGGCGGCGAGTTTCGCGCTCTGCTCGTCCTAAGGCGCACGCGCGGTGGAGAGAGTTGACGGGAGAAGTCCCGCCCACTTGCTCTGTCTGCGCTTGCGCAGCTAGGGTCCTGTGGCCAGAGGGGACCGGGCTGCCCCTCCCCAAATCCGGAGGAACCGGTGAGTGCTGGGGGCGTGCAGTGCATTGTGGGAAAAGGGCAGGATTTAGTTTTGCCCTCCCCACGGCCTTCCCTTAGTGCCCCCTTTGCATTGGTGGGGAGGGGGAGGGGAGGGCTACCCTATGGAGCAGGGAACTCCAGTGTCTGATGGGATTGAGCTGAACTCTCTTTGGTCTGCTGTTGCAGTGCATTGTGGGGGAAATGGGTTTGACCTGTTCCCCCCCCCTCCAGAGCATTATGGTTTTTTTGCGCCATCCAGTGGCAGCCTTGGACTGGTGCATTGTGGGACGGAGGGCTCCCTCTTGATTCTCTGCCCTTCCCTTAGCTCGTTTTGCCACCACTGTCTTGTCCATCTCTGCCCCTCCTGTGGAGATGCTGTGGGCCGGTCTGGGTGGGCTCAGCCAAGGGGTCAGCCAGTGGTGTGTCCCGGGCAAACTGGCTCTGTAACTGGCTCTGCTTTCCCTTGCAGGTTGGGCTGCTGGCCTTAGAGGGGTGATGTCTGAAGTACCCAAGCATGTGGAAGCTGGGAGCTCAGAGGATGTCGGCTTTGAAGAGGATGGGACTTCCACTGGTGAGCAGCAAAAGCCAGGGAGGAGGAGAAGCCATGGATTGGACTGGCTGGGCTGGGCAAGGTGTTGGGGGGATGCCTGAGCTTCCTCCCTCCCCCCCCCACCTGTCTCCTGCAATAAAGGCCTGCCTGGACAGAAAGGAGGTGTCGGAATGGAGCATTCTGATTTGAGAGCTAGGAAAACTAGCAGTTGGACAGCTATGGTCTTTTAGATGTCATGGAATTATAGCTCCCGCCTTCTTTTGCCAGTGGTCAACTGGCAAGGGCTGATGGGAGTTCCGGTGTGGCAATTCGTGCAAGATCGTAGCTGCCCCACCTCTGGGAATGGAAGCCTTGTGCTTGCTCTGCCTGGTCCTGTTTAAGACACAAAAGTTTAAGTACAAAGGCAAATCTTTTATAGAGCCGTTGCTAGAATGACCATTCTAGTGCAAGGGAAGGGCGATAAACTCACTCAATAACTAAGGCTTTCTCTCACCGTTAACTTTCCCACTGGCTGCCATTGTTTTCACCAGAGCGCTAGTAGGTAGTATGTTATCAGAAAGCCTTGAGTAAGGACTTCAGAAGGTGATAGGTTGTAAGAAGTTTGTTTCCACGGTCATTACAGCCCCCTGTGTGGTCGTGCCTGGAGTCCTTGCGCATGAGTGCATCACCGTTGTGCAGGCTTCACCCACAGAGACGGCGGCGATTATGGTGATGGTTGCACACTTCTGGCAAAGGGGGCTTTGCCACACGTTTTCAATGGGATTCACCTACTTGCAAATCCCTACAGGTGCCAAAGGGAGCCCAGAGCTGTCAGGTGAGGCATCTGAAAGTCCTGGGTCTCTCTAAGCAGTTTAACAAGGAATGAGCCTGTAATGAACTGCAGTTTGGTGCATCAGTAGATGGTTAGGAGAACATTTCGCTTTCTAACTGTGCTTCTGCAAAGTAGCAGTTTATTAATGTAAGGAAAGTTAGCTGAGAACAACTCCATGCATGCAGTTCTTTGTGTAACTGACTAAGGGATCAGGGTGCGTGTGTGTTGTGTTGGCTATGGAGGAAGGAAGACTCCCTGCTCAGTCACCAGAAAGGAAAAAACAAAACAAAATACCACCTCAAAAATATCCCAGACTTGTTAGGAGAGGAATCATCGAATTCCTTTCCTTTGCCAGCCATTCACCAGTACAGAGAGACTTGTTGGGCACCATTGACTCATGGCCAATTCCTGGATGACTGTATGAGTGCCTCTATGGATGCCACTTTGCAGTTTTCTTGGCAGAGATATAGAAGTGGTTTGCCATTACCTACTTCCAGGGAGGGGCTGGGGATTGAACCAGCAACCCTTTGTTTTCCAGTTTGCTCCAACACTGAGCTACAGACTATCCTAGACCCCATGGCCACCTCTGTGCAGTTTTCTTGGTCGAGGTGTGGGGGTGGTTTCCCCTTGCCTGCTTCTGAGGAGAGGCAAAGGATCAAACCAGCAACCTCTGCCCTACACCTGAGCTGCAGACCTTCCTGACATAGAGTGTCTAGAGGTGTGGAATGAGTAGATGTTTTGAAATACAAACCTGCTGTTGAGTCTCTCTGCGGGTTCTTGCTTGGAAGTATCTGTGGGTCACATAACTAGACTTCTTGACCCTGACATTCCAGTTCTGAGTTGGAAAACTGCCATTCGATGCGGCTGATGGGGAGAATAGGGATTCAGTAGAGAGAGGATTCAAAAAGATCTAGATAAGCTTGAACAGTGGGCTGAAACTAACAGGATGATATTTAATAGGGACAAATGCAAAGTCCTACATCTTGGTAAGAAAAATGGTAATAATGAATACATAATGGGAGGAATCAGGCTGAGTAGTAGCACAGATGAAAAGTATCTGGATGTACTGGTTGATCACAGGATGAACATGAGTCAGCAATGTGATGCAGCTGCAGAAATGGCAAACACCATCCTAGGAAGCATCAAGAGGAGTATAGAAGGAGAAGAAGAAGAGTTGGCTTATCTTACCCATTTCAGGGGACTCAAAGCAGCTGACAGAGCTTTCTGTTCTTCCCTCACCAGACACCCTGTGAGGTAGGTGGGCCTGTGAGAGCTCAGAGGAGAGCTGTGACTAGCCCAAGGTCACCCAGCTGGCTTCGTGGAGGAGGGCGGAATCAAACCCGATATTCCCAGATAAGAGTCCGGCCCCTTAACTACTAGACCAAGCTGGCTCACGAGAAGTAATTACTGCTCTTTACCTTGGTCAGACCTCATCTAGAGTCCTGTGTCCAGTTCTGGGCATCCCAGTTCAAAAAAGACATTGACAAACTAGAGCAAGCCCAAAGGAGGCTTACCAAAAGGGTTAGTGGTCTGGAAACCGTGTCCTACAAGGAAAGGTTGAAGGATCTAGGTTGAAGGATCATGGTCTTCAAGTATCTGAAAGGCTGTCACAGTGCAGAGGGATTGTCCTTGTTCTCACACAAGATGGGAGGACTAGAAACAACATGATCAAACTTCAAGGGAGTCAATACAGATTAGATATTAGGAAAAACTTCCTGACAGTGAGGGTGATAGGTTACCACAGGAGGTAGTGAGTTTTCCTTCACTGGAGGTCTGGGATGGTTTAGGAAATCCTGCATTGAGCAGGGGGGTTGGACTTGATGACCCTTCCAACTCTATGATTCTATGAATCCCAGTTAAAATATCAGCTCAAGGACTGCTTTATTAGTTTCATTGACAGTGTGTTAGATGGGTGATAGATAAAACCTGACCAACCCAGAGGGTGGCGATTTCATTGAAATTTCAGCCAATATTCTTCAGTTGAAAAGGCTGTAGAAAAGTATTGAGGAACCCCCGAGGGACAAAGTTTGACTTTCCCCCTGCTGAGCAGATATGGAAGGTATTTTTGAAGTTCCTTCAGAGTGGTTTCATGAGGGTCAAGAGACTACAGGAAAGGGATCTAAGGTTAGAGATCAAATATTAAAACACCTCAAGATGACCACAATTCTACTCAGACTGAACTGACCTGGACGTAGTGATAGTTGAGGTAGCTAGAAGCTAATTAATTCAGCTGTATCTAGATATCCTGCTTTGAGTATTGTCGATTCAATCCCCAGCCTCTACCTGGAAGTAGGCAACAGCAAACCACTTCCATATCTCTGCTAAGAAAACTGCATACAGGTAGCCATGGAGTCTGGGATTAGCCATAGCTCAATGCTAGAGCAAACAGCCTCGAAAGCGGAGGGTTGCTGGCTCAATCCCATGCAAGTAGGCAACGGCAAACCACTTCTGTATCTCTGCCAGTAAAACTGCATAGTGGGCATAGGAGTTGGTCACCACTCCTGGGTGCCCAGCAGCAACAACAACAACATATAGTTGTGTATGTTAATTCTATTTCTGTATCTACACCGCTCATGGTTTGGGAATAAATTTATATATAGTATCTTTTCTTTAGTGAATTCAGTCAGTCGTAGGACCTTGATTTCTTCTTCCTTTCCCCTCCAGGCATCTCCACCATGCAAGAGGAAGAAGAAGAGTCTGAAGCCACCTCGGTGTCTTCTGGAAACAGCAGTCCTCCCACGCCATCTGCCAATGGCTATCCAGGTAAGGGAAGACGGGAGGGGTCAGGATCACACCCAGGCCTTCCTTCCTCCCTCCCTCCGCGGCACGACTCAAGGCCTGGCACAAGGGGTTGTGCATGATGGATCTGGGCCTTGACCTGAAGGTGGCTTGAGCCCCAGCGTCCCATCATCTAAGGGGGTCACTACTCCGACCTAGTAGTTGAAATAATAACTGAAAGCATCCCTGAAAACAGCAAGAGGGCTTTATATCATCAGATAACTGTGGCCTCTGGCCTAGAACCCCTCCTGCTTATTTGCATACAGCCAGACCCCTGTATCCGCTCGGGATACATTCCAGCTCCTACCGTGATTACTTGAAACCGTGGATAAAATAGACCTTCTAGAGGCTAAAATAGGCCTTCTGGTTCTGGGTGTTTTTCCCTTATGGCGCCTGTGGCGGGTGGGTTGTGGGCTGATGCGGTAACTGTGGTTAACTAAAACTGTGGTTACCGAATCAGTGGATATGGGGGTCTGACTATTTTCCTTCTCTTTTCAGTGGGCCAATGAGATGCTTCCTTATTTCCTGGGTTTGGCCCTTTTAAGCTGTAGCCCGTTTTTGTTCGAGTGCAGAGGTGTGGGTGTGTGCTAAACATGTTGTGTGACCTCACGTTCCCCCCTCTCCCTACCCCTCCCCTTGCTCCCCCTTTCTCCTTCTCTCTGGTTGCTTTGCTAGGGCCCCGGACTAAGGAGACGCCGTCGAACGTTGGGGAACTGGTGGACGACGGAGGCGAGGTTGTGCAAGACCGTCTGAGCTCTTCACAGGCCCCCAGCCCGGAGTGGCACGAATGCCCAGAATGCGGGCGCGGCTTCGGCACTTCAAGGGCTCTTAAGGTGCACCGTAGCTACCACGTGGGGCGAAAGCGGCCACACAGTGGCTCTTCGTCATCTAAACCGCCGCAACCTTTGATCTTGCCCGGTAACCCTGACGGTCAGGAAGGGCAAACGGCCCCGACTTCCGGCCGGGTCAGAGCTTTCCACTACATTTGCGCCGAGTGCGGCCTGGGCTTTGCCTCCCCTGCCACCCTGGAGGGCCACCGCTGCGAACATGGCTGGCGCCGGAGCCCCCCTGCCCCACCGCGTAGCAAGCTGCCTCCCTCCCCTGCCCGGAAGGAAGCCAATGGGGAACAGGACACTGACGGGGCGGACGGACCGTACCATTGCACCGAGTGCCCGGGGGAGTTCGGTTTGGTGTCAGAACTTCACGAGCACTACATGCTCCATGCTCGCGGAGAGCTGTAGATCACTTTTATGCCCCCTGCCCCCCACCCACCCCTGTCAAAAAAAAAAAAAGAGAGAGAGAGAGAGAAGGAAATGTGGCATCTGTTGAGGGTCCCACCTGGCCAGGAGTTGGAGCAGTGAAACCTCCTCCATCTTTTGTTTTTGTTGTTGTTTATTTAGTTTCTCTTTTAGTTTCTCTTTTTCTAAACTGACATTAATTGAGAGGAGGGGGGTGCAACTGCTCACAGCAAATCGCCCGTGTGTGTGTGTCCCGTCCTCAAGGGCACACGCAACAGCTGTGGGCGTCCCCTGCTTGCATGGGTGGGTGGGGTGGGGGGACCCGAGATGCTGTGGCCTTTGGGACGACCACAAGGGCAGGCCAAACTTCGGGATGATGGATGATGCTTGGCCATGTTTCCCATCAGCCCTTGCCTGCTCTTAAGGAGACTGGTTAGGGCTCATGGGAGTTGTAGTTCCACAACACCTGGGCAGCTCTTTTGTCGGGGGTAGGCAGCCCTTGCCTAGGCTCTCAGCAGTTTATTTCCCAAAGAAAGTCCGCGGAAAGGGGCTTTTGCGACGAAAGCACTAGCAGTATTGAGGTCATGGCTCACTTTCACTGATCTGAAGCGGCTTGGATTTGCCCCAAATCGGTCCTGAGCTTGGGGAAGAGAGAGGGGGGGAGGGATGGGGGGGGGACTTGAAAAAGCTTGCCCGGTGTGTAAGATCCTGAATCCCCAGCATTTACCCGCTCTGCCGTCAAAACGGTTCCCTCCCTGGTTGGGTGCCCATAGTCATTATGTCACCCGGTTTGGCGCCTGGATGGTCCATGCTGAACCGAAGCTGTATACTGTCTGTCCGTCTGTGTGCGTGTGTGCGTGTGCCTGGCTTTCAAGAGAGCGGCTTCCAGAGATGGCCTCCGAGCAGCGTCAATCATAAGTATTTGCAGTCTCTCTCCACAGTAGCTGGGAGATTTGGTTTAATAAATAAAAGTGATTCTGTATGCGTGACTTCTTATTGCCTCCATCCCTGTATCCGTGAGCAGGAAGTGACTGATCCGGCCCTGGTAACACCTTGGCGGGACAACTGTTCCTCCCCGCCCCTTTTTTGGTAGCCTATTTGTTATTATTATGGACAGAAACATAACATCATCATCACCATTATTGTTTATTGACACAACCTGGTTTTCTAGGTCTGGTTAAGGAGCCGGACGCTTATCTGAGAATACCGGGTTTGATTCCACAATCCTCCATGAAGCCAGCAGGGAGACCTTGGGCTAGTCACAGGTCTCTCCTGAGCTCTCAAAGCCCCATCTACCTCACAGTGTGTTTGTGGTGGGAAGAAGAACAGAAGGTTTGTCAGCTGCTTTGAGTCCTCTTAAAAGGGTGAGAAAAGTGGCATAGAAAAGCCAACTCTCCTCCTCCTTTTAATCTGATTGCAGTGTCCCTTGGAGAACTCTGAGGCCTGGTCCAGCAGGGCTCATCTTATGTATCTTGCCTTCATTATCCAGTCTAGTTTGTTCCCTGCAAATTAAAGAGCATATATTTTGCCGGTGAATGCACATATTCAGATATAGCCATGCCTCTCTTACAGGGTTCCCATATGGGTCTTAATACAGCATGAGCTCGCTCCAGCTTCATCCTTAAGTGCTCAGAAAACAGTGGAGCCATTCAGTAAATCATGTTCTTATGTCTGGCCATGTTGTTAATTTAGAATCCTGTGTTTTACAACTGGGTTAGGTGGGACCTTCCTCCACCCCGAGGCATTATTAAAAGATAACCGTACAATCCATACTTTGCACTAAACAAGCCCCATGGAGTCCAATAGCTTTCTGAAGTCAGTTTGCATGACTGCAGCCAATTCTTATATATAGATACATGCAGTGCTCAATTTTTGATTTAACAAGGTTTTGTCTGTGGGTAATATTTAGAAAAGGCAGCTGTTTGCATCAGCTAATTTGGAGTGTCATAAAGGGATGGGAAATTGTATAATTTTTGCATTTTTACTGGCAAAGAGAGGAGAGTTCCTGTGTTTTTCTTTCTGCCTCTTGCCAAGATAACTAGCTTTTATTTGTATCTTTAGTTGAACTGAAGTGCTCTTTCTCCCGCTGCTAACTCTGGGAAGCAAGGCGTCTGGAATTTTGTATCAGGAATAATTTGGTCCTTCCAATCTTGTCCACAATTTGCATGAGGGTCACTCATGCAATCCAGGAGCAAGGAGCAGATATAGGGGTGCAGTTCTGAGCTGCCAACCTGTACCCTTCGTTCCATTTCATTCCCTGTTTAGATCCATGTCTGGGGTGCTGCATACTGTTTCTCTGGGTAACCCCTGGTTAGAAGCAATCAGAGAAAGTGGAACAGGCTCCAAAAAGAGTGACTAATACAATTGAGAGACTGGGATTACAATGATGTAGGAAGAGACTGAGGGTACTAGGTAAGTTTTGCAGAAAGAGAGAGAGCCTTGAAAGGAATATCACAGAAAAGACTTATGACCTGAATCACTGAGAACAGTACACAAAATAATGGGTTCAAGTTTGAACAAAGCTGCTCCTGCTGTTCTTTTGCCTGCTGCTCCTCTTCCTCTTCTGTTCCAAGAGCATACAAAGATAAGCACAAATATATTGCAAGAACCTCAATCCTAATAATAAACTAAATCTTATTCAAAACAACGTACAATAAGACACTCTCCTCCCATGGAATGGGTTGGAGCTAACTTTTTGATATTTTCAAACATTACGTTTTGAGTGATGTATCAGGTTTATTGTTTCCTTCAAAGCCTGTCTCCTACTGGTATGCAAACTGCAGTGACATTTTATCCAATTTCTGTTACCAATTGATATTAGGGTCCATGCCCATATAAAATAATTTTCTCCCTTAAAAATAAACACCCAAAGAACATAAAATCATTGATACGTCCATGCTTTATTGTGCAATATCCAGATCATGGGTGTTTTTCCACTGTCACTAGAAGTACCCATTAAGTACCCATTAATGGGTACAAAAATGCCATTTCATACCCATTAATGGGTACTTAATGGGTACTTCTAGTGACAGTGGAAAAACACCCATATATAGAACTTTATTGTGGACTATCAAAATATATATAGATCCATGTTTTATTCTTGAATACCCATGCTTTATTTGGAATATCCAGATATATTTAATCCATGCTTTAATCTGAAATATCCAGGTATATTTAATCCAGGCTTTATTCTGGAATATCCAGGAATATATAGATCCATGCTTTATTCTGGAATATCCAGGTATATATAGATCCATGTGTTATTCTGGCATATCCAAATATAACATCCAAGCTCTGGATGTGTAACTTATAATTTTACTTCTTTTTGCCTTTTAAACAAGGTTGATTGTTCCTTTTTATTTTCTCAGTGACTGGGCTGAGTTTTATTAAACTACCTTCGCTGACCTTAAAGCTTAAGTTCCCTCCAGGACAAATGTCCCACTCACAGGTAGGACAAGATCCTAAGTATATACAGTATAGTATAAAGAAAGGGATGGATGAAAACCACCTTTATGATTTGACAGTTCTTGCACCCCCTATACTGTGCCAAGATATAATCAAGGCTTGGCAAATAAACAACACCCCCCCCCCAAAGGCCTGTATATTTTAATCATCTCTGTCTACGTTCTTTCTTATGGCAACAAGGCTTCTGAGCCTTTTCACCCCTGTGCTGGATGGATGGATTTCCACAAGTGAAGGTTCTGCCTTCATGCATCCCTGGCCAAAGCTTCACCGGTTGACCACCGTCCTGCGGGCAGCTGTCAGAGAAAGCGCGTCCATCCATCAGCTTTCAAGACCCACTCTCTGGACTGAAGCATCTAAAAACCTTTGGGAAGCGGAACACTAGAGTTGCAATGAAACCACAAGGAGGAGCCTGGGAGTCATTGCAGGCAACAAAGAAGCCAACAACTGTATCATGTTAAGCTTGTTTAACAATGTATGTTTTAAATTCTTTTGAGGAGATGAGTAAAAATGAAGCAGAACTGAAGCATCGTTGCCATAAGAGGAAGACAGTACATGCGCTGCTGCTGCTGCTGCTGCTGCTCGCCTTGCTGGACCCCCACCCTGCCCCTTTCCAAAGGGATGACGTCAGAGGATGAACCATAGAGGCGCTGGAGGGAAGCTAGACTGGTGTCCCCTGGGGCGAAACTTTATGGTAGGAGGAAAACCGAGCAAGAGACGAAAGTAGGCAGGGAGTGACTTGTCCTGCAGTTGTCTGCTGCAGTGCCTGACTATAAGTACAGAATCTGGCGAGACAGAACCAAAGACAAATAATATTTTTTAAAAACATTATTATGCATAAAACATCTTATTACGTAGAGATGATCTAAAAACATCAACTGGTGCACTTTATGCTAAAATGTTTGCATGCCCCTCATATGTATTTTTAAATGATTATGTATTAAGGTTGTTTTATCATGTTTTATAATTAAGCTTTATGGCTGTTGCTGTTTTTGCGGTTTTCTATCGCCCTTTGGTGGAAAGGCCGCTAGAAATAAACATTATGATTATTGTGATTATAATTATGATTATTATTATTATGTAAAAACAACAGTTACACACAGCAAATGAGATCACTATGCTGGATTTCGTATTATATCACTAGTCGGGCACTTCCCAAGCACCTAGGACTGCGTGATGTATCGGCGAATTATGCGAGCAGACCCCAGCAAAGTGGCTTTTTGTAGTTGGCCGATGGATATTTTGTCAATGCCAGTGGTTTTTAGGTGCCCCAAAACCATTATTTATTATTATTACTATCATCATCGTCGTCGTCGTCGTACAGCAAATAGTAACACACAGCAAACGATATTTATGCTGGTTTTTGTAATTTTTATCACTAGTTTGGCCCTTCCCAAGTGCCTAGGACTGAGTGATGTATCGGCAAGTGATATGAGCAGATCCCAGCAAAGTGGCTTTCTGTAGCTGGCAGGTGGATATTTTGTGGATGCCAGTGCTTTTCAAGTGCCCACTGACATCTTTTGGCTCTGCCCTCAGTGTGCCGAGAACCACTGGGACCACCTTTGCTGGTTTATGCCAGAGTCGCTGCAGTTCTACTTTCAGGTCTTCATATCTGGTAAGTTTTTCTGTTTTTCATGAGTACTGCTGTCACCTGGAATAGCAATGTCAATCATAAACACTTTGTCTTTCTCCATGATTGTGATGTCTGGCATGTTACGTTCCAGTGTTCAATCAGTCTGGAGTCGGAAGTCCCACATTTTTATTATTATTATTGTTGTTGTTGTTATTAACTGCTGATTGTTGATGACTTGCAATCTTCTGAACAACTGTTACCTTTAACCTTTTGCTCCTCTTATTTATTCTTTGACCACCCCAATGTCTTTCCCTGCATCCAGACATTGCTTCCTTATTCCACTATATTTGGGTATCCCGGAATAAAGCATGGATATTCCAGCCCACCAATGCTTTCTTAATCCTGGAATATCCAAATAGAGTGGAATATGGAAGCGATGTCTGGATGCAGCTAAAATTTTTCCTTTTTCTTTGAAATCTGACTTTGGTATTCGTCCTCTAATCTCTGTAGATGGGCAATGTAAGACAGTTTTTGCATCTTTTAATAAATTTGTCAATTTGTCCAGCTCTGCAAAATCCATCCATTTTATAATCCAGTCCTCCAGTAATGGAATTTTTTGGCATTTCCTATTGCAGTACGTGTAGCAGTGCAGCTGCTGGGAGCATGTCAGCTGCATAGTTTTATGGATTTATGGGCCCTTCCCTGTTCTTTATGCCACAAAAGAGGCCTGTGAACCTGGCAGCCTCAAAGGGGCAGCACATGGACTCTTTTTCAGGCAGATGGGAGGAAACCCATGTGTGAAGGCCTTAAGGATGGGGCCTTAGGAAAGCCCCCCTTGCCCCGGAAGCAGGAAAAAAATGTTGAATTTAAAGAATGTAGAGATGGTTGGGAAGGGCCGGCGGAGAGAGTTGCTGATAAAAGTGCCGCTGCCTTAAATGGTGAATGGAGAAGCTGCCTTGTATTTCTGGGGTGAACTCTGGAATTTTGAGAGCTGAAAACGGAGGTGACAGAGAAGAGCACCCAGGAAGGAACGGAGAATGGTTGGGAATCAATGAGAGGTGAGTGGGGGAACCCAGATACTTTTTTGGGGAAATGATTGAGGGCTACCATAGGATGTCTGGGCTCAGCAAGCATGCTTAGTGCCCAGGGATGACAGGAGTTGTAGTTCCTCAAGTTCCTCAAGCCAGGGTCTTTTCAGTGGTAACCCCTGGACTATGAAATATTCTACATCCCCGAAAGACTGGCAAGGGCATAAGAACATAAGAGGAGCCCTGCTGGATTGGGCCACAGCCCATCTAGTCCAGCATCCTGCTTCACTCAGTGGTCCACCAATTGCTTCTGGACACCTCAAGCAGGAGATGAAAATGGCCTTGAGAGGTATCCTACCTGTCCCCACAACCTGGAGGCAGTACCTGGGCATCTGTTCTAGTAGCCATTGATGCACCTGTCTGTTGAATCTCCTGGAGGTCTTGGGAATTATTGGTTGCCAACATGTGGATGGCCAGATGTGACCAGTTGTGGTTTAGAGCAGAATATAGTGGGAGATGAATTGTGCACACAGCTTGGAGAATTGCAAAATATTGAAAGGCATGAGCATAGACAAAAGCCTTTTCCTAGACGGAGCATGGGAAGAAGATACTTTTTTGTGGGGAGGATATTGAGAAAATGTTTGGCTTTTCTTCTTTTCTTTTTTCTGCTCACCAAATTCTTACTTCATAGAAAGACAGAAAAGTCTTCATTTGGTTAATCAGCTGTAACATATTGATGGCTCTAAAACAAAAACAGTATAAAGCTAAACTGTTTCTCTGGCCCCGTGCAGACAGGACAAATATAGCAGCCTTATGGCGAAGGCCACCGCACCATAGTCCCTAAAAAACACTTTAAACCAGTGATGGCGAACCTTTTGAGCTCGGTGTGTCAAAATTCGCAAGAAAACGTAGCTTAACTCGGGTGCTGTGTCACATCAAGAAATATCCATAATTTTGTGATACTTGTAGTTCTAGTAAAAACAAACGATTCTTTACATTAGTGCCTTTTGTTGCTAAATTTTCAATTGAAAGTTGGTATTTCGTACACTTCAAGAACAAGCAAGAATACATGTCCAGTTGCCAGGATGACCATGGGTGTCACCCAAAAGGGCTTGGTGTGTCACCTGTGACACGCGTGTCATAGGTTGGCCATCACCGCTTTACACTGTTGTAGGTTACTGGCTCTGGGTTTTCCAGACACATAGATTTTTAGGGAGATACTTACCATTCTGGATAGAGCCACGACCACACCTTTGTAGCACACGTGTGGAGGCTGAAACAGCTAACCATGCATGCAAGGAGGGAATGTGATGGTGGCTGAATTGTCTGAATTGTGAGTCACCAAAATATGCAAAGGTGGAACCATGGGCAGCTCTGTCAAGGCAGGAAGCTATCATAGCTGTGGAGGAGGTATTGCTACCTGTCACTGTATCCGTCTGCTGTGTGGAGACAGCCCATGTCTTCTTGTTTATAATTGGTTTCTTTTTAGTTTGCCTGTGAACTGCTACTAGTTACAACAGTAATAGAATATGTGGTTTTAAAGTATGTTCTGCAATTGGAGACGAAGCAGAAATGCTAATTTTAAAGCATAGTTTTACACTCTGTGGCCCCATTCTGACACAGGATTTAGGCAGGCTTGAATTCAGCTCAACTTCTTTCTGTCCTGACAGTTTCCAAAGGATCTCCTGTTTCTGCAGACTAAAGGTCCCAAAACTTGGAGAATCTCTATTTGCATTAAAAAAGGACTCGCTGCTGGATCTACAAATAATCCTCACTTTTTATCAGTGGGAATACAAGCTGTTTTTTGGGGGGAGGAACCAAGCTTTGGGGGTGTTCCCTGTCTGAAAGGGGGAGCGGGGAAGGGGGAAGAGTAAAATGCCTGCAGTTCCTCAGCAACCACAACCTCCCATTTTGCACATTCTGTTCTGCTGGTGCTGTGCAAAACAGGAAGAACAATTTTAGACGTGCTCCATGATCTCTGGGAGTGGGGTTATATAGGGGGTGGGGCTTGAGTCACCCACCCCATGAAGCCAGGGTATCCAATACTGACCGCATGAGGATGGGGTTGTGTTCAGGGGAGGAGGGAGGGAAAGGGATTTCTCCCCTGCGAATCCACATTACAAGTGGGAACAAAACAGACCTTGCTGCTCATTAAAGAAACTCAGATTAAAACCCAGATTAAATTGGCCAGTGGGAACTTGGCCTGTGGAAGAGTGCGAATGGGGCAAGATGGATCTTTTATCAATTAAACTGTCTTCGTTCTTTCAGGAAGCAATGGCCGAATCTTCTGCAATTAGCAAGTCACTCCTGGCTGAACAGTTTCTTCCAAAGACGGCGGATTGTAACGGCCTGAACGCTGCATCACCTGAAAAACTTCTACCAATCTGCAAGCCTGAACCCATCTGTATAGAAGGGGAAAGCCCGGCACCTCTGCCAGCCTGTTGTCCAAATGCCCACAGCAAGAGCAAAGAATCCCCTAACAATAATGCCATCTGTGAGTGTTGTGGTACAATTCCTGATACGAGAAGGTGTGGGTTTTTTTTTTTTTTGTTTGGGAGGTTTTATTTTTTTTCTCCTCTCCAGATAGTTACAAATAGTTGCTGTATAGTAGCAATAGAAACTGTAACCATCTTTATAGGGTTTTGGTTTGTTTTTATGTAGAGAGAGAAAAGTTTGTATCGCTGACAAACATTTCAAGGTTGATTCATGCAGGGCATTTCTTTGGCTGTCACTTTTTCATGGTGAATACTCTCCAAATGGTAAATTTTGTTAAGTCGTAATTTATCACCCAACTGTTAGTCTAATGTGACTTTTTCGGTGCCCAAAGTTATTAAACTAAGGGGGGGGGGCTTAGCCTGCCTCCAAACAGTGGCCATAGATCCTGCTAGGAGCTGATAATGTGGGAAATTCTCCATGTGCAATTATCACAGTGCCACCACCAGGGCTGCCTTTGAGCATTTTAAGTGATGCGCGCATCCAGGCATTTGGAGGATCCGGAATGCCCTGATGTGTTCCTTGGCATCTCTGCACGTGTGTGGATCTTGGTTTGGCCTCCACACATGAACGGTGGGTGTAGCTATGATGGCACCTCTGTCTAGAAGGGGAATACAAAGTGCTGGAAAACCCTCAACCAGCACTGGGTTTTCCGGCAATAGTTTCTAGCACTTTTTTTTGGGGGGGGCTTGTCTCAGATATGTGAGGAAACTGCACCATAGCGGTGCCGTAATGGGGCTTTATTCCTCCCATCTGGACAGGGCCTTCGTGCTCCAAAGTAGGGAGGCACATGAATATTTGAATGCATTCTAAATTCAGTCGAATCAACCAAATTTCGACTTTCAAATTCAAATGGAATGTCCTTAAATTCAAATTTAAAGATTCGATTTGAATTCCAAATTTCGGATCCATTTGTTCGAATTATCCGGACGTTCCTACGAAGGCTGGCTCGTACAGGATGCGGACTTGAAGATCCACATCTTTCCCGCATCTATACGCATTTGTATGGATCCGTACGGGATAAAAACGGGTTGCGTACGCGATAACCATGGGATGCATATAGACATGTACAGATGCATACAGATGCATACGGAGCCGGGGAAGATACGTACAGGCATCTAAGAATGTTGTTGACATTTGTAAGTGCGAATTCGAACAAAAAATTCGAACGAATAGATTTGAATTTGCTTAATTCGAATCAAATTGAAATTTTGGATATTTGATTCAAATCGAATCCCGAAAATTGCATTTGTGCAAACCCCTACTCCAGAGAGCAGCATTTTTACAGCATTGGGCCCCTGCTGAACTTTTAACTGTGCATTTGAGATTGTAAATGGTAAATGGGAGAGTTTCATGGTTGGGCTGTTCTTTGGACTTACCTGAACGAATTTGGGGCGATTTCCATTTTGCCAAGCCTTTGAGCCTCTCTTTCCCCGCCTCTAGACAGCCTGGGAGCCAACCAGTGTTTCCACTGCCTGATCACCTTCCCGGATGAGAAGTTCAAGGAGCGTCACATGAAGCGAGAGCACCCGGAGGACTTTGTCCAGGCCAACCTGCGTGACGCTCTTTTCGTCTGCTTCATCTGCAACCAGGCCTTTGAGAATTCTCGAGCCCTGATCTGCCACCAGCGGGGCCACGCCGCCGCAGCCCCCGCCCCGCCCTCGGACTGCATGGACTGTTTTCACCCCACATTTGACTGCCCAGACTGTGGCCGCCGTTTCAGCCAGCTGGCCAACTACCAGCATCACCGGTTGGGCCATGCTGCTGGCTATAGCTTGCCCCACCAGTGCCCTGACTGTGGCAAGAGCTTCCGCCAACTTTCGAACCTACGGAGACACCAGGCTTTTCATCAGCAAACCCAGGAGCTCCTGCCTTCCCGCCCGTATTCCTGTATGGAGTGCGGAGAAAGCTTCAGCGACGAAGCTGGCTTGCACGGACATTATATCCAGCATGCCCGGGGAGAGCTCTAGCGACCACCCTCACCTGCATACACCTCAGCTCCTTGGATGCAGGTGGAAGCCAGAAGGTGCCCACGTAATCCTCTGAGCTGCAGAACCAGAATGTGGCTAAGGCGACTTTCCCTGATGGGAATGAAGCCCTCGTTTTCCAGATGTTTTACTAAGGCTTTGTGCAGAGAAGCTGCTGGCTTAGGGGAATGTGCAAAGAGGCATTTTACTGGTGCTGAGGGTTGCATGGATGGAATGAAGGCTGCCATGAAGCCAATGTGTTCCTTAGTTAGAAGATGGCTATCTTATATCTTGTTTCCATTTAGCTTTGCTGTTGGTCAACAGGGATGGGAAATCTCTATTAGCTTTTTTTTCTGCAGGGGCGGGCGGGCAGGATTTCCTGTTTTTGGATGCTCTGCTCCTGTCTATATATCCTGCAGGGACTTTGCATGGTTCTGAATGATGGAAGGAGGAAGGTGATGCCTGTTTCAGCGTGAACAGAGAATGCCTCTAATCCCTCTGCCCAGAGTCGAATGCAGAAACAGATGCAAATTTAAGTTAAAAGATTCCCTACTTCAGTTTATCCCGAGGCTTGATCTCATGATGTGCAAAGTGTCCTGTTTAGGGATATTCCAGTGGACTCCTGAGCGAAGTTTCACCCAGATAGCAATTTCCCAATCCGCATTATGTGGGTGATCCGGAACAAAGCATAGATAATCCGTGCTTGCTTCGGCAGCACATATACTAAAATTGGAACAATATAAAGAATATTAGCATGGCCCCTGCGCAAGAATGGCATGCAAATTCGTGAAGTGTTCCATATTTTTAAAATTAAAAAGAAATTGCATAGATAATCCAGGGGGGAAAAAAAGCGTCTGGATGCGCTTTACTCTGGATTATCCAAATAATGTGCTCTCTGGATGAAGCTCAAGTGCTCAGCTTTTTACCCTCCTACCCACTGCCTAATTTTAACAGAATCTGCAAAAAAAAGGACTGCCTCTTTACATACAATATTCCGCTTGCAGAATTCTGCGTCTGAAGGACTTACGTGCTTCTGTATTCTGTTTTTCTTTTTAAGCCTGGACTAAATCTTATCCGAGTATCTCTCTGATCAAAGTGCCCCGTGGTCATGGGATAACCTGTAACTTCCCTTGTATAATTATGAAAAAAACCAAGCAAGGCATCTATGTGGGCAATGCAGCTGAATGGAGCAATCTTCTTTCCTTTGGGGAAGAGAGGAAATGGCTGATCAAGTTGAAAGCGCATAATGCGCCAAACAGCACCGTAAAATGTGCCTGACAGTGCAATTTTCAGGTGTGTTCACTCAATGGTCTTCTATGTTCCTTAATCCCGGGAGACTGTAGGTAGGATTACACCTATATTTTCCTGTGATTTAGAATCAAATATTAGAATGTCCGAATTCGTATGAACAGAGAAAAAAATGAATGTATTAAAATTCGATCCAATTTGAATACATTCGTATCTATTCATACAAATAATTCTATTCAGATTTGATGATACGAATGTTGACATTCATATGTTCCTGTATGCATCCCATTTTTACCCTGTATGCTCCTTAGGTTCTTATGACCTCTCCTTGCCACAAGCCTCCGCCCCATCTGTTCCCCCTTTCTCCAAGATATCTGCTGCACATGGCAAGTTTCCATGGCCATAGTGTCCGCTGATGGAAGCAATGCTTGACTGAAGAGTTAGCTATTCCTTGAAATAGCAAGTGCTTTTATTAATTAAGAGCCTAACTGCCGTCCTTCTGGTCATATGGACCAGGATCCTAAAATAAAATGAAATAGGAGGGGAAAAAAATCCTATTTAAATTTTTTTTAAAGGCTGGCATGTCCACCTTTGAATCACCTGATAGCCTAGTTTTAAAAGTGGTCCTGGAGGTGGTTTCTTTAAATGCTCATCATTCAAGAGGCTGACGGGCTGAAGAATTTTTAAACTTTATTTTTTAAAGGTACAGGATGCCCTTTTACCCCAAACAGGCCATCAGGGCAGCGACGGCTGCTGCTACAGCCTCCAAACGGCTCCGTTTTTGAATCGACACACTTAATTCCCCCAGTCTTTTGCTGAAATCACACAAACAAGCTCACAATGGCTAAATGAAACCTTTCTTCGAGGCCCATCCCTGCAGCTATCATTGCAAGGGGCAGGCTTTACCCAGGCTGGGTCTTGCTATCAGTTGTATTCCATACATCTTTCAAAATCAAAAGGGGGTTGTTTTTAGGCCAGGCAGCTGGCCTAAGTGCTCCCAAATGGGTCCAAATTCCCTCTTGACCGGTGGATGGACATTAGCTCTGCTCTACGTGAAACAGCAAATAAGAGAATCAGGTTGAGCCTGTGGCTTCATTTGGGTCCTGGCAGCTGGCTTCGCCCTTCCAAAAGCACTTGCAGAACTACACGCTTCTGGGTTTATTAGCCATATACAATATTTACATGTTAGGGAGCAAACTCTGAACACAGACGTCTTGCCCACCAGCTCTGTACGCGCGAAGTTGTCTTCGCTCCAAAGGTTATGGATGGATTATGGGAAAATAACTCGCCTGCAGGTATTGTGATCAAATGGGAAAGCAAGAAGAGAACTCGTTTGATAAACTTTCTGTTCTTCTCCCCACAACAGTCACTCTGTGAGGCAGGTGGGCTGCGAAAGCCCAGAAAGAGAGCTGTGACTAGCCCAAGGTCACCCATCTGCCTTTGTGGGGGAATGGGGAATTGAACCGGAAGACATTCAGAGAAGAGTCTGGCGCTCTAACCACAAGACCAAACCACCTTCCCATGCCCTTGAAAAGTAGCTCGGTTTTGACCCAAAGTCTAGGCATCAAATGGCAGATAACACAGACAGTCCCATTTGGAACCACCATCTTAAAGCCAAACATATGTTCTGGTCCTCAGGAATCCCCTCGGTTCTGATATACTGGCTATTTGACAATTGGTGTTGCTAAGACAGGGTTGTGAGTCCTTCACGTTATCCTTCCATTTCCAACTAGCCCGGCTACTCCTCCTTGAGGGCTACCAGAAACACCCTCTCAGCATCTTCTGAAAGTTCCACCACCACCTGCTTCAAAATTCTGTAAGTTAACTCAAAGGAGATTTCAGGATTCGACTTGTCATTCTGTCCAAAGTACGGCACATAGCTCCACGCCCAAGAGGTCAGGGAGACCGGCTTGGTGATCAGGCTCTGCATGTAGGCTGAGCTCAGCGGCTTAGCGAAGACGCTTCGGATTTGGGCCTGAAGCACTTTGGTTGCTTTGCCGGTGGCCTGCGCCACGACTTCCAAGGAGGCCTCATCCAAGCCGAAGTCAATGCAGAAGCTGGCGATAGAAGTTATCAGGTTGTCAGCCACACCTGGTTGAGGATTCTCCACATAGCACAAGCAAACCTGCAAAGCTTTGTTCCACGCATCCTTCATTAGCACCTTGGCCTTCCGTCGGACCAGCCGGGACAGGACGAGTGGGGTGGCTCTCCTCAGGACTTTCCTCTTCAAGTCGGGGGCGTCATGCCTGAGGGCGTCCTGGAGACAAGAGAGGTCGTAGTCTTCGCGTTTGAGGGAAGATATCAAGAAGACCTTAGGAGACTCTATGCCATCTTTCTTCAGGGCTTCCTCGCAGCTCTGCCGCACCTGCCCCTTCAGGGCTTCCTTAGAGCTCTGCCGCACCTGCTCCTGGTCTTCTTTGGGGGCGTGTGGGCCCCTGGGCCATGTTTCCACATCCACGTCAATCTTGCTCCTCACAAAGAAGGCCTCCTTGCCGGCTGCGGTAATGGCCCTGGCCAAGCAACTGTGGGCATGCTTATAGCGCTCAGAGGCCACCAACAGGAAGAAGTCGTAACGGCTGAGGTCCAACCGCTTCACATCTTCCTCTGTCAGGCCCACTCCCGGTAGATCCCAGAGGTACAAGTTGGGGACAGTCGGAAGTAGGTAGGCCTGGACTTTCCTTGTGGTCTCCGTCACTCCAGTTGGAGCAGCAGTTGGCTCCCCATTGTCCACTCCCCTCAGGGCATTGACCAGCGACGACTTCCCTGAGCCAGCTTCCCCGATCACAGCGACATCCAGACGGATTGGGGTGGGATCAGCCAATGCTTGCTGGATCATGGCTGGGACTTCTGACAAACTACCCGACTGGCAGATCTCATATAAAGCGTTGATCTTCTTCTGGCTTACGGCTTTCTTCAAATCTTCTAGACTTCCATCATGGCTCCTAAAAAATAAAATAAAAATAAAATTCAAAAGATTTACATACCTCTTCTGTCCCTCTTTCCCCCTCTTTCTCCCCCCCCCCAAACACACAAATAAAATCTGAAAAGTTTTCATGGGAAAAAAGCATTAGAAACAAGGGTAGAAATGTCACACGCATGCTTTATAATCCCAGAATGTGGGCTTTCTTGTAATTCTGATACCCTCTGAGGTGTGAGGGGCTGGAGCACAGGACAGGGCCTTCTCTCTGGTGGCCCCTCCCCTGGCTTTGGAACAGGCTGCCATTGGAGGTAAACCAGGAACCAACTTTGTATGGTTTTTGGCGCCTGATTAAAAAACACCTCTTCACTCATGAACACCCTGAAGGTAGTTTTGTCAGGGTAAGAAAGGAGGAGGCCAGAAGGTTGGATGGATTATATTTTAAATGTTTTAGCGTTTGTTTTATCTCATATTGTAACTCATCCGGGGGCCTCCTGTGAAGGGCAGGGTACAAATGTTATATATATTCAAATTAACAAATTAATAAGAACAGTTTAAAAATGGGTGGGTTAGAGAGAAATGCTTGGATGAAGAGTCTTGAGAAAGTATCTCGTGGAAAATGAGTCCACCACAATCTAGGGGTGAAAAAAAGAAGGATTTTCAATCTATCACTGCATACCTAACCATGTCCTGTACACTGAGGGTGTTTTTTCACTGTCACTAGAAGTACCCATTAGGTACCCATTAATGGGTACAAAAATGCCATTACGTACCCATTAATGGGTACTTAATGGGTACTTCTAGTGACAGTGGAAAAACACCCTGAAAGTGCCTGCTGCACCTCAGAGGGAAGACTGTCCCATAGCTGGGAGCTACCACTGAGAAGGCCCTATCCCATGTTTGTGCCTGCCCTATTCCATCCCATCAGAATGATCTGCCTCCATTGGGGGCTGGATGAAAAGCCTAGACAGCAACTCATATAGGGACATAACGTGGTTTTTAAATTTTATTTTGCAATTGTCCCAGTCTCTGCAGGGTTTCGCCATTCATTGGGGCCTGTGTTCCAGGGTTTTTTGTTTTTTTTTAATGAGGAAAAAAAGCTTGCAGCCCCACGCAGTTCTTCTTATGGGGGCAAAGATCCAGTGGCCCCTACGCCACAGAGCCCCACATGCCCCATACCTCTTTAAGTTGAGCACTTCCTCTTGCAGGCTGTCCTCAAAAAGGGCAAACTCGTATCTGTCCGTCTCTAGCCCCGAGATGAGGAAGATGTTCTTGGTCTCCAACCCTTCCTTGGTCATCTTCCCGGCCAGCTCCTTCCGGATCCGCTCCATCTGTTCGGAGGGGTTGTACCTTGATCGGAGGCGCCTCTCAGCTGTGTGGAGATCCAGGTCCACCTTGGCACGGGCCACCAGGAACTTCTTGCCCTTCTGCTTGGCGGCTTTAAGGACCTGTAGGTGATTGTCCTTCAAGCCGGGGCTGCCCACCACCACCACCAAGCAGCTGTACCTGCCCAGGTCGCCTAAGCGCTTGAGGTAGGCAGCCGGCTTCTCGTCCCACTTGAAGCCTGGCAGGTCGTGCAGGATCAGGTCTGGGTAGATGGGATGGGCATGGGCAACCGAGTGCTCTGTGGGCTCCGGGGCCTCTTGGAAGTACGCCGATGGATCTGCCACCCGGCGGGGCTTGTCCAGGAGCGCCTGCACCAGCGTGCTCACGCCGGCCCCGCGTTCGCCCAGGACCCCCACGTTGATCTTCAGGGTGTTCACGCAATCCACCAACGCCTGGATCTGAGAGGCGGCCATTGGGGCATTCTGTGCTTCGTACTGGGCCTTGAGGTGTCTCAGTTGGGACGCATCCAGGGAAGGAGAACTAGCCATGGCTGGAGCTGCAAAAAAGAGAGAAGAAGAGGAAGAGTTGGCGTTTCTACCTTGCTTTTCTCACCCATTTAAGGGGACTCAAAGCCGCTGACAAACCTTCTGTTCTTCCCCCCACAACAGAACACCCTGTGAGGTAGGCGGGGCTGTGAGAGCTCAGAAGGGAGCTGTGACTAGCCCAAGGTCACCCAGCTGGCTTTGTGGAGGAGGGTGGAATCAAACCCCATATTCCCAGATAAGAGCCCGGCTCCCTAACCACTAAACTGGAGGAGGAGGACTTTAGGAGGGATTTAGATGAGCCACATGCAGAAAGAAGTAGGAAAAAAAATGTTTTTTAGCCCCTCTGCGGCCATTTCATTTCTGGGTCCAGACTGCGCTGGGACTCCGCTACGGCCATTTCCCCTTCCCTCGCCTCGCCTCGCCTCCCTCTCCCGCTCGCCTAGACACCCAGGCTGTGGTCACCCCTAAGGTTTAATCCAGCTTCGATCCACTTTCAGAGGGAGAGAACGCATCCCGCAAAGCGACAGGCTGTTTCCTTCCACGGTTTAAATAACTCACCTTCGGGATGGACAAGGTGGAAACCAAACAACTGGCCGCTCTGTCGATGGGTTCTCTCGCTCTGAAGGCGGACCGAAGCCGGGTTGGACCTTAGGTGTGGCCACAGTCCCAATGACTGCCTAGGCCGGATCCTGGTTTCGCCTCCGGGGTAATACGAGGCCGCCGCTGAGAATCCCTCCCCGAGGTCCAGCCGCGCGCCCTCGGTTGCGCACGGGACCAGGCAAGGCTCGCTCTTGGATCCCTCGGGATCGAGGGGATCTGCTCGTCCTGGGAAACGAAACCGATGCAGCGATCGCCGCCCCGCTCCTGCTCCTCCCCCTCCCTCCTGCTCCTCCCGTCTCTGTACCTGCGCCTGCGCTGCGCTTCCTCCTCCTCTTCCTCCAAAACAATCTGGACACGATGATGCTGCACCAGCGGCAGGAGGAGGAGGAGGAGGAAGGGAGGGCGACGGGGAGGAGGAGCTGCTGCTTGGGGCTGCAAGCGGGGGCCGACGGGGGAGACGCGGCGCTGGGGGCCGGTAGGTTGTCTGGCTGCGTGCGATCCGGATCTTGGTACCCCAGCCCAGCCCCGAACTCCTTTTGGCCCTCTGAGAACCGACGGGGCCCAGATCGCCGCGTCCGCCCGGCCGCTTTGGGCACGGGCGGACGAATGCGGATTCGTGGGGATGCCAGCTGATCGCGCCTAGGGGTGTCTGGGCGATCCGGGCCACCCCGGCCGCGGTCCTTGCCGGATATAGCGCCTGCGGGGGCCTCGAGGGAGGCGGCGGCGTGTGGCCCTCGCGTCCCCAAGCCTTCCCGCCCCGAATCCGCCTTTACCAGCGCGGAATGTTCAGCAGGGATTGTTCAGATTAGAGCTTGAACAATCCCATTTCCCAGGCCGCGGTCACACCCAAGGCTTAATCCAGCTTCAGCCCATTTAGGGCTTAATCCGGATTCAGTTCACTTTCAGAGCGAGAGGACGCGCCAGCAAAGCAGCTAGCGATTTTCTCTCCACATTCTCTCTCCCAAAGGTGGATTTTCTGAGGGATTTAACCCTGAAAGAAAACAGCTTGTCACTTTGCTGATGGGTTCTCTCGCTCTGAAAGTGGCCTGGAGCTGGATTAAACTATGGGGCTGTGGTCACACCTAAGGCTGAATCCGGCTTCAGGCCACCTTCAGAGCAAGCCCTCAGCTGTTTTCTTTCAGTGTTCGATAATGTGGGATAGATAATGTGGAAAGAAAAACACTGGTCACAGAAGGCTTGGGCTGTGGTCAAGGTTTAATCCGGCTTCAGCCCACTTCCAGCCGGAATAAAAGGGAGGGGTAGCTCTGTACCCCAGCCAGGTGGAGGTGTAAATGCCCATCACGTGTTAAAATGTGCTTGCTACTGTAAGTCAACAGCACCTAACGGCCCCGGTCACATCACTGAGGTTTCTTAACATTTTGAACCCTTAAAAAGAAAAAAAAAAAAAGGTGGCTGTCCGTTCTACTGATTGTATAAAGGCAAGATCACGGTATAGATATCTATTAGATATCTAGCTGCAGAGATACAGAAGTGGTTTGCCATTGCCTACTTCCGGGGAGAGGCTGGAGATCGAACCAGCAACCCTCCACTTTCCAGGCAGCTTGCTCTACTACTGAGCTACAGCCACGCCCCAAACATGCACAGAAAAATAGAAATGTACTTTGTTGTTATTTTTGGGTACCACTGAGATGCGGCTGACCTCTGCAGTTTTCTAGGCAGAAGTACAGAAGTGGTTTGCCATTGCCTACTTCTGGGGAGAGGCTGTGGATCGAACCCTCTGCTGGTTGAACTGGCAATGGTAGGCAGTTTGCTCCACCATTGAGCTACAGCCGCCCCTAGACTCCATGGCTGCCTCTATGCAGGTTTCTTGGCAGAGATACAGAAGTGGTTTGCCATTGCCTACTTCCGGGGAGAGGCTGGAGATCGAACCAGCAACCCTCCACTTTCCAGGCAGCTTGCTCTACTACTGAGCTACAGCCACGCCCCAAACATGCTTAGAAAAATAGAAATAAAGATGTTCCCTGCTCCCTGCTCTTCTCAGTTCATGCTTTGCCTTTCCTTCTATTTCCACAGTATCTCTGAAGAAACCCTGTGTCCTGGCACCCAACATGGCTCTGAAGACCCCCCAGAATGCTTCCCCAGGGTCTCCAGAGCGAGGGGACGTCTCTGTGGCCCTGGTGGGCAAGACGGGAGTGGGCAAGTCTGCCCTGGTGAACGCCGTCCGAGGGATGACGGAAGATGATGTTGGCTCTGCGCCTGTGGACGAACCAGCAAAATCCGAGGGCCCGGTCATGTACCCGGATCCGGCCCACCCCAATTTACTCATATGGGAACTGGCATTGGACAAGGACGAGCAAGCAGATCGGTGGCTTGGGGAGGCGGATGTGTTTGTTGTGGTGACGGAGAGCAGATTTGAGGAGGCCCACCTTCATGTGGCCACAAAGGCCCGGGCGGCCGGCAAAAAAGTGTATTTTGCCCGCACGAAGGCTGACTTAGACCTGCATACACTCAAGCGGTTGATGAGGGAACAGTTTGATCGCTCAGAGGCCCTGAAGGCTTTGAGGGGGAGCTGTGTTGAGTCTTTGGGGTCCCATCCTTTCGGGGAGCCCTCTGTGTTTCTCATCTCAGCTTTTGAGCCCTACGCGCTGGACTGCCCTCAGCTGCGGGAAGCGTTGCTGAAAGATGTCTACATGTATGAGAGGTGGGTGAAACAGTTGATGGGATACTTTGCCTCCAAAAATAACATTTTGTGTTTCTGTGTCTGTGAGCAGAAGAAGGAGAAGAATTGGCTTTTATACCTGCTTATCTCTCACTTATCTTGACCCCAATCCTCCTCCAATCCACCTTTTTTTACCACAGAATGTTCATGAGAGGAGAAAGGACAGACCGGTGTCTGAGGTGGGAACAATCCCACCTCAAAGCCTTATTGAAGTCACCTCAGAGGTGCCTCAGAGAGGCTTTGGTTTTCTGTGCCTGATCTTTGCAGGGAAGGAGATTTGATCTGTGTGCCCCCTCTTCGGCAGCCGCTGTGAGGCGGAGATGAGAAACTGTTCTTTTCCAACTTCCTCACTAGTTGCAAGCTTTAAGATTTGAGCATTTTTGGTGGAAGTTACCTCACAAATAGTGAGGGGCAGCTGTATATGCTAATTCCACACGTCTTACACACTTGTTTCTTTGTGGCTGGCATTCTTTCAAGGAGGCTAGGAGCCAAGAGCTCCTAGAATTCAGATTCCATGGAAACAGGCCTAGAATGAGGATTTGCTGACTGACATCCCTGCGGCACAAACAGCAACGTAAATTATAGTTCATGAGTTATATTTATATCCTGTCAGATGACTTTTGCTCTCAAACATTACCACAGGTTGGCCTGAGTCAGCAGGTGCCGGCAGAAATAGAACATTTATTTTCTGTCCAGGCAAATTAATCAAAAGCAATGTTCAAAATGGCGGGCTGGGATTCTGTCAGGATCTTCAAAATCCTGAGAGTCTTGATTAGTGTGGATGTTTGTGGAAATTGATCCTGACAGGAATGCAGATGGTTTAAACTCTGGAATAAAGTTGAGAGAAAAGAAAAGAAAAAAGTAAAGTGGAGGGAAGAAAGAGAAGGAAGGAAAGGGGAGCGAGAGAGAGAAGGAAGAAAGGACGGGGAAGGGAGAGAGGCAGTGAAGGAAGGAAGGAAAGGAAAGAAGTCAAAACATTTGCCTGAGAGAGAAAGGTTGAATTCTTTTGTAAGCCGCTTCAGGATGTTTAGGGGAAGCAGTATAGGAATACCGCAAACAATAAAATAATAACAAATAATTATTTCACACTCCTAATCTTGTTCTTTTCCTCTCTGAAGGATCCTGAAGCCGACCCGCTTGGATTTCGAGCTCATCAGTGAGCAAGAGATTGCTGAGATTCAGGAAGCCTATGAGCTAGGAGGTCTCTCTGGGGTGGTGACCCGGGTTCAGAGCAGCTTGGAGGCCATCTGGAACGCCAGGCTGGACATCGCTGTCACGGGGGAATCGGGGGCTGGGAAATCCACCTTTGTCAATGCCTTGAGGGGGATGAGTGATGAGGAAGAGGGAGCAGCTGCCACTGGCGTAACAGAGACCACAGCCCAGCCCACACCGTATCCTTACCCTGGCCACCCTAATGTCACTCTGTGGGACCTCCCTGGCATAGGCACGCCCAGCTTCAAGGCCGACAGCTACTTGGAAGCTGTGGAGTTTTCTCGCTATGATTTCTTCATCATCCTTGCCTCCGAAAGATTTAAGGAGAACCACATCCATTTGGCCCAAGCCGTTGTTGCCCAGGGCAAGAGTTTCTATTTTGTACGAACCAAAGTGGACAACGATCTGGAGTCCATGAGGAGGAAGAAGAACCCGCCGACTGAAGAAAAGGTTCTAGAAGAGATCCGAAACGACTGCCGAGAGAAGCTTTCCAAGGCTGGCCTCCAAGATGCCAAGGTCTTCCTGCTCAGCAGCTTTGAGATCGACAAGTTTGACTTCCAAGTCTTTGAGGAAACGTTGGAACAGGAACTGCCGAGCCACAAGCGCCATGCCTTCCTGTTGTCCTTGCCCAATGTATCCTCCGCCATCATAGAAAAGAAGAGGCAACTCCTTCACCAGGAGGTGTGGAAGATTGCTTTGATTTCTAGCTTGGTGGCTGCTGTCCCTTTGCCTGGCTTGGCCTTCACGTGCGATGTCTCCATCTTGCTGAGGAAACTCTCAACCTACCGGCAGGACTTTGGCCTCGATGCAGCGTCCTTGACACGGCTAGCGGAGCGCTCGGGGAAACCCCTGGAGGTCTTGAGGGCCGAAGTGCACAGTACTCTGGGCCGAAGTATTAACAGGGAAGTGGTGATAGGGCTGCTGGGAAAGGCTACCGGTACAGGTTTGGTGGTGGCCAATTTTTTCATCCACCGGATCCCCATTTACGGAGCCCTGGCATCCGGGGGGATATCATTCCACACGACGTATTCCATGTTAAGTCAATGCCTGGAAGAGCTGGCCAGTGACTCCACAAGGGTTCTCATGAAGGCCTTTGATTCTGAAGTCTGATGTGGAGGTGGGTTGGGTCTTCATAGACCTCCTTCTGAACTAGAACGTTTAGGACTTGTAACACTCCCGTAACACCTATCACACTTCATTACAGCTGAGCTGTGTCTCCATGAAACTATTATTGGCTGAGGTTCACCATCATGAAATAAGGCCACCTTCCAGGTCTGGAGTGAGAGGGAACATCACACAAGGCAATTGTTGTCTGGGTTGATGCGCTTCTGTAAATGCACCAGTTTGTTACTAATGGCGGTTTATCGTCAGATTTGGGAATCTTGTGATCTTAGGCATGCTGCTGGATGCCCTCCTCCTTCCTGGATCATGGCCAGCCTCATCTCCATCATGACCAGCTTCACCACCTTGTCTCTGACCAACACCTCTAAAATATTATCTGGCCCTTCAAGAGCATGCTACCGTGGGCAATTGGCATCAGAGCATTTGGCAGCTATTGGTGAATCTACCATTCCATACCAGGAACTGAGATTGCTTCTGTGCAGTTCTGCTCCTGGTTTGTGGCACAAAGTGATGATCTCCCCAAATGCCACTGGACACCTTTCCGTGGGAGCTGCCACTCACCTGAACCTGTCCGCTCGCAAGGAGATGGGTGATGTTTTAATGCCTGGATCACCTAAGTCAAGTTGGAGCTTCTGGGTCAAGAAGTGGTGGAATCTGGAGTCTGATGGCTTCTGGAGACAGACAGATTTCCCTACCCATAACTTATATAAACTACAGTTAGAAAGTTTGTCCATCATCTTCCATAGTGTGGAATGAATGTATGTAGAAATGTTATGTTTTAGAGGTTACTTTCTGTGGTCTCCACGCTTACGTACTAAGGCTTCTACACCAGTGGTTCTCCAGCTGTAATGGTCCAGATGTCCCTGAACCAGACCTTCCAGCATACCATGCCTTGCATGGAATTCTGAGGCTTGCTCTGGAAGATCTGCTCGGACCACAGTTCCAGGACTGCAGTTCTACATCAGAGCTTCCCAAATTTGGACCTCCAGATGTTGTGAATCTACAATCCCCATCAGCCCATCCGTGTAGCCCAAGTCAAGGCATGATGGGAGTTGTAGATTCACAACATCTGGAAGTCCAGACCTGGGAGCTCTGCCCTAAGGTATTTAATTTCTGGACCCAGAGGTTCTAGTCATGGGCCTCTGGTGGAACTCAACTGCAGCTTCCATCACCTGTGAGGTGTGAAGCTCACCATAGTCGCTGGGATGCAACAGTATCTTGAGGGTGACGAGGATCAGGAGAGCCATGGCGTTTACTTGGATTTTCAAATGTTAATAAATTCTGTGTATTCACAATGCACATACTAGCATGTTTTTCCTAAGCAACGAAGAAGAACAGTTGGCTTTTCTACCCTGCTTTTCTTACCCATTTAAGGGGACTCAAAGTGGCTGACAAAGCTTCTATTCTTCTCCCCACAACAGAACACCCTGTGGGGTAGGTGGGGCTGTGAGAGCTCAGAAGAAAGCTGCGACTAGCCCAAGGTCACCCAGATGGATTCATGGAGAAGGTTGGAATCGAACCTGGTATTCCCAGATAAGAGTCCAGCTCCTTAACCACTAGACCAAACTGGCAAACTAAGCAAAGGACAAAAGGATGCCATGCCTTTAACCTACTAGTTTCCTTGACAGCAGGCAAATGGAGAATGGGCCCTGGTGTAGGAAGAAGTAGGTAGTTCACTGGACGAGGCTGGATTTCCCACAGTTTGTCACGTTTCTTCCATTGCCAACTGTCTGAACAAGGTCCAGATTTTTAAATATGAGTGATGCCTGTACAAGTGGCTGTAATTTTATTTAAATATTTATTTATTTATAGCATTTGTATCCCCCCCTTTACACACAGCTCCCAGGGTGGCTCACGGGCTGGGAAAGAACACAAACTAAAACATATTTAAAGTATAGACCTGCTCCTCGGATGAAGAGGTACACTTTAACTAGGCCCTGAAACTATATAGTTGGCGCTTGGTGGGTCTCCACTGGGAGGCTATTCCAAAGCCTGGGGGCCACCGAAGAGAAGGCCCCGTTGCACGCCAGCGTCTTTCGGGCCTCTTGGTGGCAGAACTGTTAGAAGGGCCCTCATTCTGATCTAAATGGCTGGGCAGGCCTCTGTGGTAGGAGGAAAGCACACGGAAGATTTGGGGCCCAAGCCATTAAAGGTTTATATGTCAAAATCAACACTCCAAAATAGGCTCAATAGTGAATTGGTCATCGATGCAGTTCCACCCCGCCTTAGTCTCAGCTTCCAGGCAGTCTTCAAGGGTAGCCCCGTGTTGAGCACATTGCAGTAGTCTACCAGAGGCTGCCAGTGCATGGCCAAGTTGTCTCGATCTACTTAAGGCCAAAGCATGCATAACCTGACGCTTACAAGAGCATACAGAGTTAGTTTGCATGCATTGAGTGCACTTGATGGGACAGAGTTCAGGCTTCAGGCTGAGCGGAGCAAAAACCTGGGTATCCACATTTGTCACATTTCCGTCTGATGACAGTTCGCGGCTGAATTGCACAGGGCTCAGAAGACATGTGTCCTTGCAGCCTAAGCTTTTGGAAGCTCAACTCGGTTTGTCAGATGTAAAAGATTGTTCATGTGCATACTAGGGGAAACAATTATTAAATGTTGCAGCCTGTGCAGTGGGTTATATGAAGTGGATTCTAGCTCTCTGGGTGGTTTTGCAATAATAAATCCCCTGAGTGACAAATGTCTATGAAATCGTTTGCAGGTTTTGGAAATGTGCACTGAGGGGTGAATAAACCATAGCAGAATCATAGGGTGGTGGTGGTGGTGGTGTCTCTTTCTTGCAAAGAATCAATTGCCTTCTGCTGAAACTTGTAGTGGAGCCAGAGCGCCACCTGGTGGTAGACAGCTGTATGTACTCGAGATAATGAGGTAAGTATAGTATATAAGGTAAGGTAAAGGTACCAAAGTGGTTGTTTCTAGGTGCAAGATAAATCCTGTGGTCCTCGTGGCGTTACTTAGGGAATGCATTCCCAATGTGCTGCCTACTACAATGTGCAAAAAACACTCTGCAATGCTATTGAGTGAAATCCAGCGGTGATGCCTGATTTCCTGTATAGCCCCGCTTACCTGCCTGTCTAGCAAGGTGTAGATATGACTCGATTGCTGGGGACTTCTGAGTGCCAACCAAGCACATGAAAAACAATAAAAGAAGGGGGCAGGTGAGTGGCTGGGTCTCAGGAGTCTCCAGTGGGCTGGTTTCCTATAAGAACATAAGAGAAGCCCTGCTGGATCAGGCCACAGCCCATCTAGCCCACCGTGGCCCACCAAATGCTCATGGGCATCTCAAACAGAGACGAGGACAAACCTTTTCCTGCTCTCGAATCCCAGCAAATGGCCTTAGAAGCATCCTGCTTGTCCCCCCAGCCTGAAAGATCTACTTAGGCATCCATTCTAGTAGCCATTGCTGCATTTGTCATCCATAAACTTGTCTAACCCTTCCTTGAAGCCATCTAGGCTGGTTGCTGTCACCACCTCTTCTGGCAGCAAATTCCATAGACAGATGACCCTCTGGGTGAAGAAATACTTCCCCTTGTCGGATCTGACTCTCCTACCTATCAGTTTCATATAATGTCCCCTGGTTCTAGCGTGTTCTAGGTAAGCCGGATACGCAGGTAATCCAGGTTTGCATTGGTTGCCTGGCTGGACATGGGAATCATGAGATCTTAGATGATTTTGCACTTCCCATCAGCTGGACGGGAAAGGAGTGCGATTCACCAATGTTGACTAGTGCTCATACTTGGAGGGCTAGTCAACGTTACCCCCCCCCCCCGTGATCAAATACTTTCCCGATTCGATTTTGGGTCTGGTCCTCTTCAGGGCACCACCATTTTGGCTCCAGCGCCCTCCACGAGTGTGACTGCAACAGCGCTGTCACCATGGTGACGCTGGGGGCTGGGGTACCACTGAGCTTTCCCAGCACCTCAGATAACCCTGGAGCACCGGAAGAGGTGCAGATGGCTGCTGCCTGGATGCTCCAGGTAAGCTTAGGGTTAAGGTTGGTTAAGGTGTGGAGTGCAATTTCGTACTCCACACCTAATCAACGATTAGTGAACTTCTGGGAAGGCAGGGGGTGCCTGGAGGCCATAACAGCCTCCTCCTGAGTGTGGGTGCTGTTCCCCCAGATGTTCAGTAATTGTTGACTATCTGCAACAGTGTAAAAAGGTCTCTTTATGTACTGCCTTACGTCTTGTCTGCTGGAGGCAGCCTGGGTCAGGGTCAGGATGGTGGGTGAGAAGAGATGGAAGGTCTTGAAGGTCTTGAGTTTCTGCTTGCGCCATAGGCCATGCTCACACCTTCACTTTAAACCTTCTTCAGTCCATCTTTAGCTCTGGTTGCTCATACTTTTTCATTTCTGTTCAGTTGTGGACTTTCTCCTTCGGGGAAGTCCAAATGGAAGGTGGAAAGTCCACAAATAAAACAGAGAGAAATGAGAAGGTGTGAGCAGTCAGATGGACTGAAGAAGGTCTAAATTGAAGATGTGACCGTGGCCATAGGGTTTTGACATTTGCACCTTTTGGATGTACTGGTGTTTAGGAGGCCTTCATGGGATCTTTGCCCTTGCAACTTTTGACATTTGTGAGAATTTATTATTGATCTTAAGACTACTGATATAATCCTTGCAAGTGTTGGAGGTTTTTGTTGTGTCTTTTGGCAACCCCAGGTATCCACTGGGGAGAAGAGTCCTGCACTTGCCAACACAACAGCTGCAAAGTTTGCCCCCAAGTGATGCCATCCTGTCTTTATGCAGGAAGAAGCAGTCGCTCTGTTTGTGTTTGTGTGTGCAGAAGTGCATGCTTAGAAGTAACCACGCAGGGCAATTATGTGCTGCATCTCTTCCCTTTTCTTCCTGTTACATAACGTTTTCTTTTGCCCCTGCAGGTGTTAATAAAATACTTTTATGTTGCACACATGCTTACTGCTGTTATTGCTAGGATGAAAATGGTTGATGTCAATAAAATAGTCTCAAAATGTGGAGAAGCTGCTAAGAGTACAAAAAATGGGGAACTTGGAACTCTCCAGGGCCTTGCCAGGAAGTCTTTGCCAATACTGATTTCTTGCTTTGTTTAATTGGAGATGCTGGTGTGAGGATCTTGCCTTCAAGTGAGGCAACTCTGGAGCAAAAAGGCGACTCTTTAAGCACCCGTATGATTGCTCTGAATTAAAACTGTGCCTAGTGGCGCGATGCTGTGCGAGGTCTTCCTGGTGTGCCCTAGTCTGCTTTGTGGAACATGTGCAGTTGAATTTGCTTGGTAGAAAGCAGGACTAGCTTTCTATTTATTTATTTATTTTTAATGTTGGTGGAGAATTTTGTGGGGCCAGACCCTGTGCTAGACTTTTAAAGTTATTTCTCTGCATCGACTTTCCTTTTTCTTTTGCCTGTCATTTTGGAGTTTCACAAAATTCCTCCTCTGTTTTAAAACACGACGCTCCTGTGTATCTCCATCAATGGACACTATTCTTTCCCTTCCCTTCATTTCCCTAGGTTCTATGTCTACGTGCCTTGTCTATGGGTTGCCCACAGGCTGCGTAGGGAGTTGCTCCCTACAAAGCACAAATCAGGGACCCTTGGGGATTTGGAGAAAACCTTAAAAATGGTCACCTTGGGATGGCTTCTTTTTCGGAAATAAGAATGAAAGAGCTCAACCTGAAAAAGAAATTTTGTAGTATCACGGTAGCTTTTCTTCTCTGGCTCAGGAAAATATCTATCTGTCTGTCTGTCTGTCCGTCTGTCTGTCTGTCTGTCCGTCCGTCCGTCCGTCCGTCCGTCATCATCATCATCTAGATCAGTGGTTCTCAACCTGGGGGTCGGGACCCCTTTGGGGGTTGAACTACCCCTTCAGTGGGGTCACGACGAGTCTCCTGCTGCCCTTCCCTCCCACCTCCAAGCTGCTCTATCCCCATGGTGGGGGGTCTCCACAACATGAGGAACTCCATTAAGGGGTCCCGACATTAGGAAGGTTGAGAACCACTGATCTAGATCCTCAGCTTACTGTTTCTCCTGCATGTCTCTCAGGCAAGATAGTTCACAGCTTTTTGGTGGCAGCTGGAGATGGGAGGGACAACAACTGGAAGAAAGATGGCGGAGGAACCCAACCTGCTATCTCTTTCCTTCTCCTGGTCAAGATGGTTCGTAAGCTTTCTGGTGGCAATTGAGGGAGGGAGGGACCACCACTGGGCCATGATGGTAGAACAACCCAGCCTGCTGTCCCCACTCTCAGGAGAGAATGTTCATAGCTTTCTGGTGGCAACTGACTGAGTGATTGAGTGAATGACCACAGCTGGGGCCAAGATGGTAGAGCACCCCATCCTGCTGTCTCTTCTTTCATCTTGGGTAAGATGGTTCAAGGTTTTCTAGTGACAGTTGGGCCCCAAATATCTAAAGGAACGTCTTCTCCCATCTTGACCTGCCTGTGCCCTCCTGGTTGTACCACCACTCACAGCAGCAAAAGGGGTGGGCACCTGGGATAGGGCCTTTTCAGTGGTGGCTACCAGACTGAACAAAGCCCCAGAGGGAGAGACCACTGCTGGGGGATAGAGGACAGAGCAATCCAGCCTGCTGTTCCTTTTGTCCTCCCCTCAGGCAAGATGCTTCATAGCTTTCTGGGACTAGGAAACAGCACCTTGGATAGCCTTTCCCATCATAAAAATTTCAAAACATTTGGTCTGTAGCTGCCAAGAGCCTCTGCTGACACAAACATCACGCTACTTGGGAAAAGGGGTGGGGTAAGGTCCTTCAAGAAATGAAGAGTCATTACATGTTGTTGATGTCAGGTTCATTGGTTGAGATCAACCTTTTGCAAAAAATAAAAGCAAGGTCGGTTCATTCTTCTTTCCCTAGATTGCTGACTGTAGCTATGATCACACCTACATTTTAATCCAGCTTCAGGCCACTTTCAGAATGATTTCTCTCAGCATGACCAAACTCAGAAGATCCACCTCTGAGTCAGATAATGTGGAAAGAAAGCGACTGCTCGCTGTTCTGATGTATTCTTCCATCCTGAAAGTGGACTGATGCTGAATTAAAACTTAGGTATGAACATGGCCATCCTGTTTTGAATCCCTTGTGCCTTTTGGCCCATGGAAGACCGAAAGGGGCCTGTTCCCCAGCGCTCACACTTGAACCTGTTGCAAACAGCAGGGCATGTTGTAACAGGAAAACGAAGCCCTGACTTGACGCAAGAAGTTCAGATGAGTGGATTGCATTGAGCCTTGGATGGGAGCCCAGTGTCAGCCGGAATCTCTGTACAAGTTAGAACGAGAGGAGGAAGGAGAGACAAAAAAGGCCAGTTTCCCAGCAAGGACGCCAGCATGATTTGCAGCAAGTGACGTTGGAGGCTTTTCCTGCCCGGGACCCATTTCCAGCAGAAGGAAGTTTCTTTTTGTTATACAGTGCGGAAGAAGGCTAATTCGACATCTCTGCTTTGGTGACTGAGTTGGGGGACAGTTGCCCAGAAGATCTCCCTGTGAAATCGGGCAATGGCACAGGTAGGCAGCAAGGTGGAGCCAGTTACTCGTTCAGGCATTTCGATTTTGTCTGTGGTCACACCTAAGGTTGAATTCAGCTTCAGTCCACCTTCAGAGTGAAAGAATACACCAGCAAACTGACCAGTGATTTTCTTTCCGTGTTACCTATCCCAAAGTTTCTGAGCTATTTAACACCAAAAAGAAACAGCTTGTCACTTTTCTGATCTCACTTTGAAAGTGGACTGAAGCTGGATTAAACCTTAAATGTGGCCGCAGCCTTTATCTAACCAACCGTGGATTTTCTGAGCTATTTAACACTGAAAGGAAACAGCTTGTCATTTTGCTGATGTTTTCTCTTACTCTGAAAGGGGACTGAAGCTGGATTAAACCTTAAGTGTGACTGCAGGCTTTGCCTCTACCATTACTGCAATATTGTTGAACTGATGGGCAACCTTTGGTATAGAAGATAGTGGGTCCTTTTGTAAAGGGGTGGCTATGTGCTAGGAGGCTTCCTCAGAGTTAACATCCTTGGGTTAGGGTTATAATAATAAATAATAATAATTTATTTTTTTTAAAAAGTTTTCTTTCTACTTCCCTGTGACCACAGTGTTGACCATTCTGAAGGTTTAAGCTGAATCTTTGCAAAAGATAAAACCCTCCTGAAATCAGAGCCAAGGCGATCTGGTTCCTGCAACACTGCTGGGTTTGCTCTGCTCTTTCAAGCCCAGTATGAAAGCTGGAATGACGGTCCAGGAATCTTTCCTAATCCTGATATTCTGTCTTGGCACAGGTACCTCGGGGGTGCACTTAGAGGTCTGTCTTGCAGGTGCAGAACTGAGGGGCTGAGCAGTGAAACTCGGGGAAGGGTGGTGCTTGACAACAGGACCAGGGATAGGGATTAGGGGTGATTATATGCAGGCTATATGTCCTTAGAAGCTCCTTGATCTGGATTAACAAGTAAGGCTCTGGTCAGGTCTTTATTTGAAACCTTCTTCAGTCCATCTTTAAGTCTAACTTCTCCGTGCTTTTAATTTCTATTTGTTTTATTGATCATCCATCCATCCATCCGTCCGTCCATCCATCCATCCATCCATCCATCGGCCCCTTTAGGATTCAAAGAAGAATTTCATGGTGACTTTAGGATAGTCCCTTCACCTCAGCACTAACCCACCTCACAAGTTGTTGAAGAATAGATGCCATACATGAATAAATTGCTACTATCACAAAAAAAACTGCCTTAGCTTTTGATTTTGGTAAGGACATAGGGACACAGAATGGTCTACTGAAATTGTATCTCTTTGTGTCTTTTCCAGTCAACAGCTTGAAATGCTACAAATGTGTTAACAGGCTTGGGAATTGTACTAAGTCTGAGACAGAGGTTTGCAAGCCGTATGAAGACACTTGTTCCACTGAGATCAAACAATATCATAACTGTAAGTCCTATTAATTGCTGTGTGGTTTTAGGGATTACGAGGGAGAGAAGGACCTCAGTGGATATTCCTGCTGCCACTCACCTTTGTGGAATCTGTACAGAACAAAGACAACCATATTGACATTGAGAACTTGGTATTTCACGTAGTTGGACTGTAAATTAAGCAAATAATTCAGTTTGCTGCAATTCAGTGCAGATTAGGGCTATAGTAACTACGTTGCTTGCATTCATTAAAGACCATGACTCTACTGGGAGACACACACCCTTAACCTTTAGACTACAGCCGAGGTTTCTGCCAATAAAACCTAGCGCCTAAGAGGAGCTCTGCTGGAGGTCCGCAGCCCATTTACTCACACAGTAGCCCACCAATTGCAGAAGTTGGCAAAAACTTCATCTGTTCTCAACCTGCTGCAAATAGGCTTTGGAGGCTCCTGCCTGTGTCTCCAACCTGGAGGCAGTACCTAGGCATCCATTCTGGTAGCCTTTGATACACCTGATCTCCAGTATTTATCTATAACAACATAAGAGGAGACCTGCTGGATGAGGCCACAACCCATCTAATCCAGCATCCTGCCCCACCAGTGGCCACACAATTGCCCCTGGGCACCTCAGGCAGAAGACAAAGGCAAAATTGTTCTCGCCCTTTGAGCATCCTACCTGTCTATCCAACAATTAACTCAAAAATATTCATAGGAATAATGAAGTATCAATCTTCGGACATTTGATTTGTATTGGAATATCTGAATTTGTACGAATAATGGATATTTCAAATATTCATGCACATCCATAGTGCTGTGGCATAGAAAAAATAGTTTTCTCTATCTACCGTTTCTACATCACACATTGACGTGCCTTCAAAAGCAACCTGAAGGTTTGTGACATGGGTGCCCCATGGATATTAGAGGGAAGAACATTCCAAAGGATTTCTATAGATGACCTTACCGGTTTGACTGGTCTGTAGGAAGAGAGGCAATCTGTCATGTGCCCTTAACTGCCGGGTCAGAGTGTCCTGTCCATGGCATAGAAAACGCTGAAGGATCAGGGAGCCGGCATTGGATTATGGAGATTCAGTTAACTCATTTTTGCTTTCCATTTCAAGTGAGGGCACACACAGTGAAGCGAGGATGCAGCACTGCAAATTATTGTCGGCGCTACCAAGAAGGATGGAAGGGACTCTTGCATCGAAGCATATATTGTTGTGCATCTGATCTATGTGAGCCTGTATCAATTAGTGGTACGTAATACTAAGCTTGCACCTGTTGGTCACTGAAAGAAGGCAATGTAAGCCACAGCTCCATGCTCCGTGCAACTGAATTGCTGGTTACTCTGCAAACAAAATGTGAGCATCCGTATTCATAGGCATTCAAAATTCGATTGAATGTGCTGACTTTTGACTTTGAATAGCATGCCCCCAAAATTTGAGTTTAAACTTTCAAATCGAATGTTGAATTTTGGGACTATTTGCTTGAACTATCTGGACATTTGTATGTGGACGGGAAGATCCACACCTTTCCACATCCGTATGCATTTGTACGGATCTGTACGGGATGAAAGCGGGTTGCGAACAGGATAACTATGGGATGCATACGGATGTGTATGGATAATTACAGATGTGTATGGGTGTCTATGCGTCTTGTTGACATTTTAAAGTGCAAATTCAAATACGGTGGATGCCTAAGTACTGCCTCCAGGTTGGAGAGACAGGAAAGATGCTTCTAGAGGCCATTTGTAGGAAATCAAGAGCAGGTGAACCTTTGCCCTTCATCTTCTGCTTGGGATGCCGAGAAGCAATAGGTTGGTTGGCCACTGTGCGAGATGAGATGCTAGACTAGAAAGGCTGTGGAGTGATCCAGCAGGTCTTAATTCATGGCAGTCAGGTATATCAATGGCTATTAGAGCTGATGCCTAGATATCATCTCATGCTTGGAGGGACAGGCAGGATGCCTCTCAAGGCCACTTTCAGGAAATCCAAGAGCAGGTGTAGGATGCGCTTTGAGATGCCCAGATGCAACTGGTGGGCCACCGTGTGAGACGGGATGCTGGACTAGAAGGGCTGTGGTCCGATCCAGCAAGGCTGGTGCTCGAGAGGAGGCTGGCTGCGTTTGGAAGGATCTTTAGGATCAGAGCTGATGATAACAAGGCCGTTCCTAAGACTGTTTCTGAATGGCACTTAGAAAGATGTAGGCTGTTGTGACTAGAACCAGCCTGTCCACGTGTTTCTGCTGTTGCGCATGTGACTGAATATCTGGGAACCTGGATTAGGGCATCCCAGGGTCTCATTTTCCTGCTCAACCTGACTCTGCTCACCTCAACAGAAGGTGTCTCCGGATCTCAAAATGGACTGTGGTGTCAGACCTGCATTGGGAATCCTGCTGAGTGTGGCCAGAACGCACCTTCTGAGCCATGCTATGAGGCAAACAACCGATGTGTGCAGATTTCCCAACGCTTCTTGCCAGGTACAGTCCAGTGGGGATTCGTCTACCTGCTTGCAGTAGCAGTGGCTTGACCAAAGGAGGAGTGGGATGGGGTGGGGCAGAAAGTGGCACCTCGCCTTTCAATGCAGCCAGATAGGGATTTTACATGCTGAGGATTGCAATGTGGGCGCTGTCAAAGACATTAACTTTGGGTGCTTTCATACAGGGTTAAAAATGCAGACAGAATTTGCAGCATCTTAATAGTATTACTAGAATTTTGCTACGTACAGCCGCAAGGTTAATATTATCTAGAATAACACTTTATATCAACTCTTTTTGGCCTACAACTTTCTTTATTTATATCTCTCAATTTAATTGTCTTCTTTCATACTTCAATCTATATTTGCTTATTTACTATGTTTACTATATTTGCTTTTTCTACATATAATGCCTTCATCTTTAACCCATGTTTCTTATTCCTCCCTTTGCTTCAGTAGCCACTCCAGTTTTTACTTTAATTTTTTTAGGTGATGCCTACTGTGAAGTTCCAGCTTTTCTTTAGCTTTCAGTTCCAGAGATTCAAAGGCACCTTCGATTGAAAATCTCCTGTTTTTCTTCCTCTTCCTGACAGGGAGTTTTGTCTTTTTCACCTATATTAAGGTGGTATCTTTGTTGCTTGAGAAAGTGGGCCTTTCTTATCCATTGATTTCTTTCCATCTGTGTGATTTCTCTTTTTCCTTTGCGAGGTCTTTGTCTGCAAAGTCTTTGTTTTTTTAAAACCCATCATTTCCCCTTGATAAGCATCTGATAACTCCTGGTCTTCCAGCCTCTTTTCTGACCAAAAGACTGCTTCTCGAGGTTCTTCCTGTCTGTTTTGGCCTAATTTGATTGTAACATTTTCAATCTTGTCCAACCTCCTCTCCAAACATTTAATTTTCTCTTCTAGTCGTTCTAAAAAAGCAATTGCTTTCTTCTCTTTCCTGCTGCTTTCCATCCACTTTATGTAAGAGCTTTGTATGCTGTTGTGTCTTTTCTTGACTTTTACTGCCACCTTGTGGCCAAATTCTACTTATCTAATAAAAGTTTAGCCACTTTCTATGGTGCCATACTCCATATGGTGCCAAATGGTCTTTTCATCATTTTGGTTTTTCCTTCGTAGAGAGTTCTCACAGATAAGATTTCTTTTCAAACTGCTTTATCTTGGACTCTCATGCTCGTTAAAAACTTTCAAAGATAAGTTTCAGTTGTCTCTTAATTTCTTTTCTCTCTTATGGTTCCGGTTTCTTAAGTTAACTTTTTTGGCCGCTTGCCACGATTAACGGAGCAGATCTATTTCTTTATCTTAAGATGTTTTCTGAACTTCAAATTAGTTTCAAGATTAATTATACAGTCTTAAAAAGAGGAATCGGCCGGACCTTGGGTTGGAAATCGTAAATGTCAGGAAAGTTGGTTGATTTTCTCTACCTTTCAACAAGAGCAAATTTCTCTTGTCAGGAGCGGACTGTTCAAACAGCCCCTTGAGAGAATTCCCTTCATTTCCCTGACTCTCAGGAAGATAAATCAATCGGAGAACCTTGCCAAGTTCCATTCTCCGGGTATAATTTGTTGAAAAGCCTGCTGAGCTATGCTCAACACATCGATTCTGCCATGTTCCTTGACCGGAAGTCCTCTTTTTCTTGTCCTATCACGTTCCTGACCAAGCATTACCTAGCAATTAGGGTCTTTCTTTAGACTTCTGCTTCTGTTTCTAGGCTTGTCCTTGGATGTCAGTGATAAGACTGCTTTATAAGCCAGTGTTTTTGATTATCAGCTCTGTAAAGGAACACTTCTCTGCAATACTTCTGTGTGATTTCTATGGGTGGGAAAATCTTGACAGTCACCAATAGCAATGATAAAAACACAATTGATTAAAAACTTATTAAAATTTGAGAGGGTTAGGAAAAGCAGCAATTTTGTATGGCAAGTGGTTTGCCATTTAATCTAAAAGCAAGGCTAAAACTATCTAAAATAACAATGATTGCAATCAGCATTAAAGCTAAGTGAGATAAGAAGGCAAATGCATATTTGCAAAAGACCCTATAAGGGCATCTGACTCACAGTAAAGATCCCCCCCTGCCCAGTTTATAAAAGTTGCTTCCTGTATGAATATCACCTGATGGTCATCCCTTCCAGGTGAACAACTGGAACCCATCATAAAGGGATGTGGAAATAATGAGATTCAGGACAACATGGAAGCATATCAAATTGGGAAGGATTTTGCCTACGTTGATCAGAAGAGCTGTGGTCAGCCCAACTGTAACAACAGGAATTTCTCAGGTAACAACGATCTTCTGAAAATGCCTGTTGAGCATGTATGACAAAATCTTCAGCCTAGGAGCAGAGTGGAGAACCATTTGCTCAATCTATGCATCACTGGAGGCCAAATAACCTGCCAGCAACAGATGATGGATAAGGTGGGATATTAGCCTACAGAAGAGGAGACATGATCATGGTCTTCAAGTCTCTGAAGGACCGTCACAGTGCAGAGGGATCGTCCCTATTCTCACTTGCAGAAGATGGGAGGACTAGAAAAAAACGGATGAAACTTCAAGGGAGTCAATACAGATTAGATATCAGGAAAAACTTTCTGACAGGAAGGGCAATCAGCCAGTGGAATAAGTTGCCACCGGAGGTAGTGAGCTGTCCTTGGCTGGAGATCTTCAAGAAGAGGCTGGACCTACATCTCACTGGGATTGGGCAGGGGTTGGACTCGATGACCCCGGAAAGGTCTCTTCCAGCTCTATTACTCTAAGTTTCTGTGATTCTATCCCTTGATAGCTAGACAACCCTGGGTATTCAGCCATCATCAAGTGCCTGGATATACACTTCAGCACCTCTGCACGTGCATGGACGTCTGCTTTGGCCTCCATGCATGGACAGTGGACGGAGCTATGGTGGTAGCTCCATCTAGAAGGAAGTAAAAAGTACTGTTGCTGGAAAACCTGCAGCCTGTGCTGGGTTTTCCAGCAATATTTTCCAGCACTTTTTAGGGGGATTTAGCAGGGTTATGGTGAGGTTGCCTCAGGTACATAAGGTAACCCCACCAAAGCGGCACTGTGGTGGCATGATATTCCTCCCATCTTGAATGGATCCAAAGTTTGCAGCCGGGGCCATTTTGCAAAGTGCCAGGAATGACACTGGGAGTTGCCCATTTTGGGGGATTCCATTTATAGTCTAGGCTGCAGAAGGGGAAATCGGTCACTCCTATGGGTCCTGTGCAGCTGGCATGAAGCCACCTGGTCACCTACCCACCCACCCCGGGGCCCGGGGCCAGCTACCTATAGGGCAGCGGCTGAGGGACCCCATGGGCGACCGGAGCGCGTTGTTCCGGTCATCCAAGGCTCCCCCCTGCCTGATCGCGACCCTCTGCGGGGCATAGGCACCTGGATCAAAGCACCTAGGCCCCGCAGATGACCCCACGCACCCCCCAGGGCCCGGGGACACGCGGCACACACACGCATACAGACCTACCTGGTCAGTGTCCGGGCTCGGAATGAGCCAAGGACGCTGGGAGCGCGCACCACATGAGCGTGCCGCGGCCCCCTTTTGGACAAGCAGTTCATGTGGGGATGCCCACCTGGAGGAGGGGGAGGGCGCCCTCCCAGCCCGCGATCTGGCCGAGAGAAGGCACCACTTTACTCCTGCTCCCACCTTGGAAGCGGAGTAAAAGCTTCTCCAGGGCAGATGGAGGGGGGGTGGAGGCTCTGCGGGGCTTAGGCACAAATTTTCTTGCATTTGATTCAATACGAGTCAAACAACCCCCCCCCCCCAAATATTTGTGCACATCCTGAGTTACTAATCCTTGTGACAGAGAGATTAACACTTATTTGCTGACATCTCTTTCTCTTTACTTCCTAGTCATCCTTCCTGGGCAACCCAATGGCTTGCAGTGCTATACCTGCCGGGACACAGGGCATGGGGAATGCACCCCGGGTGGGTTACAGCTTCTGAACTGCACAGGAGAAATGAATCGGTGTTTGCATGTCATGAAGAAAGGTAAGAAAAAGCATCTGAGAAGGAAGCGTGTAAACGGAAGCGGATGCAAAGCTCCTGGTATCTGAAGGAGCTGCATATCAGTCAGGGTTTGCTAAGGCTCAGAAAAGCGGTTAGCAGCTGGATCAGCTCATCAGCTCATCAGGAAGCTGCTAGTTTGCCTTGTGAGATGCATGGGTTAAATAATGGTAGGTTTGCTAGGATCAGGATTCTAAGTGTGACAGGAGAAACAGATGGAGTTTCTTCAAGAGCAAGGGATTTTCACTCTGAAGGCACACACAGTCTTGCCTAAAAACACCTCTTATAATCTCCTATTAAGATCCATTGTCTGGTGCATCGTGCAAAGTGGGCTTTACCTAAGTGCTTTTCATATGAACTATGCAAACCACAAAGTTGGGTCTCATTGCTGCTGTTTGCACGACATTTATGCCATGCATGCAAGTTCTGCATGGTGGTAGCAGTGTGAAAAAGCAACATTCACCCAAAGAGAAGTGCATTTAGCTGAATGTCTAGTTTCTGGGCTTCTACACCGCACTTCCTATCAGACAAATGGCATCTTAAATTGTGCCCAGATCTGAGTTCATTATCTTCATTACCCTGCTCATCCATTCATTGCTTTCCAAAATGAAAGCGTGTTTCCTTATGCCAATAAAAATCTGGCTGATTTGTAGCCAGCGCCTCCTTTGCTTATAAATGTTCTAGAGTTTTCCTTTTGGGGCGAATAAATGTGACAGAAGATCTTCTAGGAATCACTAGATCTAAAGGCGAAAAGGATTTTCAGCTTTTGCATTTGGTCATCTCTGCACTCAGGAAGGCAGTATGTCAGTTTCAGCTTCACAGTTACTCAAGGAAAATAGCAGATATGGCATGAATGTTCGAAATATTCATTATCTGGATGAATTTGGACGAATTTGGATATTTGTATAGAAATCAAATGTCCAGACGCTTGTTTTTTAGTATTTGCAGGAATACAGATATTTTGAGTTGGTTGTCTGAATGATTTCGACATTCGTATGTGTATGGATACGTACGCATTGCATGCATATCTATATGTATCTTGTGCGTATCTGTATACATATGGGATTAAAAAAATGTATACGGGATAAAAACAGGATGCATACAGAGGTGTACAGATGCGTATGAGATTTGTATCATTGGATCCGTAGTGAATATTTGAAAGAATAGATACGAATGTATTCGTATCGGTTTGAATATCCAGACATTCAGGATGCTTCTGGACTTAACTGCTTGAAAACCGGATTAAGTAGATCCATTTTTATGAAATGTGTCTCTAGCCAAGAATCTGTTTTTATGAATGTGTCTCTAGCAAGATGTGTCTCAAACAAATGCGGACCTAATAAGGCCCCGTGCTTCCGCACACGTGTGGGAAGGACGGATTGCGAGGAACAGATTCTGCCTTCGCTATGCAGATGCAGTAGCACAGATTTCAAGATGGCTGGCCCAGGAGCCGCGAGATTGGAGCATTCAGCCGTCAGTCGCCGCTCCTTTCCTGCTGTGCATGGACCAATCAGTGGCGTGTCCGAGATCCAGCGCCCGCCTGGTGCCGAAGCTTGCTTTTTGTGCATGGAATCACTACATTCAGACTTGCTGTCCCTCTGCCGCCGTAGCTGGGCACCTGCCTGATGCGAAGCCCGTGTGAGAGGGACTTCATGGCTGGACTGTGCTCCTCCCGCCCCTCTCAACATGGCAGCTTCCTGCTGCCGCCCCTCTCAACATGGCGACTTCCTCTCCCGCCCCATGTGTTCTCTCTCCCGTACGTGTGCGGACGCATCCTCCGTTAATGCGGATTTAGAGCACAAGTACCCATTAAGACTACCTTCAATGTGGTCTTCTGGGAAACCAGTTTAAGGGGCGCTTAACACCCATTAGAGACACATCAATGCGGAAGCGGCTTTCCCGATGTGTCTCTAATGCAGTGGTTCTCAACCTTCCTAATGCCATGACCCCTTAATGCTGTTCCTCATGTTGTGGAGACCCCCAATCACGGAGGTGGGGCAGCTAGGAGAGGGGAGGGAAGGGCACTGGGAGACTCGTCGCGACCCCTCTGAAAGGGTAGTTCGACCCCCAAAGGGCTCCCAACCCACAGGTTGAGAACCACTGCTCTAATGGGTGCTGCTGTGCGGACACAGTTTTCCCAAGTGTTTAAAATGTGTTCTCAATGGGTGCTAAAGGGTCAATGCGGACCCTTTATTTTTCTTTATTCATAAGAATTTGGATATTCAGATATTTGAATTGAGTTGAATGCCAGAAATTGCATTCATGCATGCCTCTACCATTATATAGAATGCAAAATATGTCTTAAACCCCTGTGAAATAGCTTATTATCTGTATCTATCTATACCTCTTTCCAGATAACAGAACTGTGACCATCTATAAGGGCTGTGCAACAGAGAATATTTGTAGCAACTTTTTCAGTATTTATTACAATTACAATCTGATGCCGGAGGATTCTTTTTCTGAGTGTTGTCAACACTCACTCTGCAACCAAGCAAGAGGTCTTTCGTATCGAGAGATGACCATTTGGTTGACCGTTCTGCTGTCCTTGGCGTGGGTGGCTTAAAAATGGTTGGTCTGAGAAGAAGAAAAGAGAAGAAAGAAGATTTGTCCTGTCCCGTTGTTCCATGCAACAGAGCGAGGAATTCTGGGTTATAAAATGGAATCTTGCACTGCTCTTTAACGTGAATATATATATATTTCTTTTCTTTTGGAAAAGTGGTATGCGATTAAATTGACAGGAAACCATAACAGACTATAAGAGTTTGCTGGCTGTTTCAAATTTAAATACAGAGCCCAGCAGCCAGCTGAACTGGGTATATGCGGGGCTTCCAGCCATCTGGTTTCTGGATTATATTTGGATACTGGACCTCTAGTGAAAAAGCTGTTTTTGCCCACTGGTAGCTACAGCCATGGTTTAGGCAACATACCTGAAAGGGGGGACGATTCTTTCAAACTTAGGCTGTGATCAGTCAAGGGCAAAACAAACAAATCAAATCAAATCTCCGAGGCAGCTTTGAGAAGGCTTTGAGATGGGATTGTTCACACACCAGTCTGCCCATTCCCCCCTTCCTGGACTTTGCGTGCTAGAAAAGGTGGATTAGAGAAGGCTTGGGAACATGGAAGCCACACACTGTCTCTCTGAGGTGCCTCAGAGAAGGGTTTGAGGTGGGATTGTTCACACACCAGTCTGTCCCTCCTCCTTCTCATGAATATTATGGGCTAGAAAAGGTCATGATATAATTTTCTACTGCCTTGTTAATATGAGAAGCTGTGCTACAGGGGAGAAGTGGTAAATAAAAAATGCTGCCGTGATCTGAATCAAGACAGGCTTATATAGGGGTTGGGGTTTGAGTTGCCTGTCCTGATGAAGACAGGGTATGATGGAGGATAGAGGGGGTTTCTCCCCTGTGAGTCCACAATATAAGCTAACAGTGGGAATGCAAAAAAGAGACCTTGCTCCTGATTTTAAAAACCCTGGATTAAATCCGGATTACATTGCCCAGTGAAGCTTGGTCCGAGTGTCTTAAAACAATAATCCCCAAAGCTGCAGAGCTGGTTTAACTGCAGATGGCAATGAACCTCAGTAATTACTCTCATATCCTGTGGAACATGAAACCTGTAGAGGCTGATTCTAATCTAGAGAAACTTCTCTTGTGTGTGTACACTTGTGATGAATATAAGGACGATGGTTTTAGTTGCTGAAGAACACAAGTCTCACCACAGCCACTGCCTGGAGGCCAAATTGGAGTGTCGTATGGTGCTGGGCCAAAACAGCTCATGAGAATTGTGTTGTTGTTGTGTACACTGAGCTGTGGTTGGCTCTTGCTTGACAGCATGGGCATTTCCATTAGGGATGTAAAAACACTCAATTTTTAATTCAGACACTGAATATCCAAATGCAACAAAAAACAATTTGAATCTGTTACATTCAAATCTATTCGTCCAAATGTTAGATAAGAATGTAAAGATATGAATGTCAATAACATTTGTATGTGTTACACGTACCTGTATGCATTTCGTATGCATACCATTTTACCCCAAATGCGTCCCATTTTCGTTCCATATTATAAGTGCAAATACGTACAGATACGTGTGATATTCGTACAGATTCGTATGTAATACATATATATCTGTACATTCAAATTATTTGAATCATTCGAATGGATGTTTTGGAACATTCAGAATTTGTTCAAATGTCTAAATTTGAATGTGCATTTGATCGAATTTTGAACGTTTAGAATATTTGTGCACACCCCTAATTTCCATGGGAACCTTCATGTAGTTTTCTTCCCAGAAATAACAGAAGAGGTTTGCCATTGCCTCCTTCTGGGGAGAGGCTGCAGGCTGAACTGGTAACTCTATGCTTTCCAGGCAGTTTGTTACACCACTGAGCCTTAGCCACTCCTGAGAGACATGCGGAAGACATCTATATAGACATCACAACTGCCCAAAGCAGTATTACTTGGAACTGGGCATGTTCTTGAAGGTACCTTGTTGATTCCTAAGTGCATTGCTTAAGCTGGAGATGGTGATGGAGTTGGTTACGTCCATTGGACTGTTCAACCAACACAATAATAGAAACCCAACAACAACCATAAGGAATCTTGAATGACCATTGAAAACAACCCTCCTTAGAGCCTGATCCATAGGGTCCACTTTAAAGGACTCGCTTAGTTGTGCCGGTGAGGGTGAGGTTTCTCTGTTACCCTTTAGAAGCTACTCCTTTCCCTAAAATTTGAATGAGAATCCTAATGGGTTGATCCTGACCATATGACACGTCTCATAAAAGAAGCATATACACTCCCATGTGTGCTAATTAGGATAATCATGGAGCAATGCATATTGCTTGTTCCTGGGAGGGCCCCTGTGAACCCTTGAAGATGACAAAAGACTTTGGAGACTGTGCTAAGAGTTCAGACTTGGCGCAGGGCTTCCAGGCAGAGCAACAACTTGCTCCAAAACAGTCGCTGGCATTTTCCCTCCCCCTTTCCTTCTTTGTAAAGAGCAGTTTGAGCCACACTTCCAAAGGACCGACTCAAGCAAGGAATACAGGAAGGCTTCTGTGAAGAAGGAAACGGAGTCACTCCGGGAATAAAGTGAAGGGATTCATCCAGAAAATATTGCACTTGGAAGCAGAATCTAAGGTAAGGGACGGCAGTCGGCCAGAGAGGGCAAAGGAGGGTCAGTTCCACCTAACCCATGCATTAAAGTGTATTCAGAGAAGAAAAACTGCCTCTTGATAGATATATAAAAGCCAGGTAGGATTCAGCAAAGGGTCATCAATGGGTGGGAATTCCACAGGTCTGGAAGGTGCACCTTTTATGCGGCTCGAACACCCCAGTTTTCAAAGATTCCAAGTTTCCGCCTGGCATGGTTTAGTACTGGATTGGAAATGGCTGTGGAAGTCAGCCACTTTTGGTTTGACACTAAATTGCACCAGATGGAGATCAGCTCCAGTAAGTCACCCCTGACCCTGCTGTCTCTCTACATGGTGGTGGCAAATGAGGATGAAATCCTCAAGATGCTTTTCACGTTGTGCATGAAGGCACCTCTGGGAGTGCCACAGCCACATGTAAGTGCCAGTTGTAAGTGGGTGAGGGCATGCCAGGCAGTCCAGTTTGGATTACACCCCCCCCC
>MTQE01003491.1:6647959-6665420 GCA_014337955.1 Aspidoscelis marmoratus
CCCCCCCCCGGTTCTGAGCCCCAAAGTCAGCTGGCTGCCCATTGCACTGTGACTGTGTACACTGGGATGCTCTTCCTAGGCAAAGGTGGGTTGTGCAGCCAGAACATGGCCAAGAGTGACCAGCTCTGGCCACCCTCTTCAGCCCTGGGTACCAAAGCCTTTTGGCTGCCCTCCATGCTTTTGCTGAGCTGGGCAGAGACTGGCAGCTCTTTGTCTGAGTCCATTTCTTGAAGCTGGAACAGACTTAGTGCTGGGATTATCTGAATTCAGTGTAATCTCAATCGGGGAGGTAAAGTCCCCAGGGCCGTGGTCACACAATTAGTTTAGGACATCCTCAGATCATCTCCAGGTCATGTAACTCACATTATTTTTATTTAATTCATTTTCCAAGCCGGCCTACCCCCATTAGACTGTCTTAACCTGGAGTCTTGTTTTTAGAGGATTGACAAGAACTCAGCCTGTCCTGGCATCTCAGGACGCCTTCGCTTCCTCAAAATGTGAGCGAGGGGATGGGTTAAAGGAGGCTGAACTGTGCTGTGGTGGGTGGGGTCCAGCCTTTCCTTTGGCCAATCAGCACGTGTGGAGTTCGTGAGGCATCTCTCCTCCCCTCCTCAGTTTATGTGTATTATTCCTCTATCTAATGTTTTTATGCATTATTATTTATTATTATTATTTTTAAAAATTGTCACATGGAGAAGAAAAGCACATAAAAAAGAAGGGGGGGCATGGAGGTAGGGGAGCAGGCTTAAAAAAGGACCACAAACACACACCCTCATTTCCCTTGAGTGACACAACAACATCCAATCAGAAAGGAGGTAGATTTGACGCAGCCAAAGGGGTGGAGAGCCAAGAGTTATGTTGTGATGTCAGGTGAGGCGCAGAAAGGTGTGAGCAACGTGGTCCAAGGTGGGGTTGGACTGAGGACGACCTATGTGTGACCAACACTGGTACAACCTCAATTTGAATTAACGAATAGTCCATCTTGTCTTAGACTGGTGTGACCAGGGCCCGGAAGAAAAAGAATTGCCATGCTTTGGTTCTCTGATCCCTGATGACAGAGGATGGCCTCAGTTCTGATGAAAGATAAAGTATGACCACAACCCTCACTCTCTTTTCCTTATGGTGACCTTAATGAACCAAGAGGGCCCGAGTTGTGGGACAAAGTTGCCCAAAAGTACACTCTAAGCCGCTTTAAGGACTTTGATATCATGACACAGACACCATAGACATGGTCTAAAAATGCCCAGAGATTTAGCAACTGCAATTAGGAAAGCCAAAGGCTACGCTGTATTGCTCTACAAGCAAGTTAGCTGCTGGCATGAAATCTGCAGAAATGAAGAGGAAACTGGGGCAAAAGTGGAACTAACCCTCCTCTGCTGACTTTCCAGTCCAGAAAGTTGCCTCCTCTTTCTTCTTATTTTTCCTCCTCTCCCAGCTGCTGAAGAAGAGCGAAAGGCAGACTGGGAAAACAACTGCTCAGCCTGAGAAGCTCTTGCCCTGAGAGGCAACCTGGTTTTTCCAGTATATAATCTTATTAAACTTCCCAAAGGCAATTAAATCCTGGGCTGTGGCAGAGAATGTGGGCAGAAAGAGTAACAAGCCAATAGTTTGTGGAGGTGACATCCTTGGAGTCGCAGGTAGGGAAGGGCGATTGGCTATGTGTAGTGAAACTTGGCAAGAGCTGAAGATCACGACGTTCCTGAATCTGGGATCTTCTTAGTACACACCTGTTTTCCTGTGGCCAATGGACTGTTGGTGTACAGCCAAGCCTGCCTCTCAGTGACAGCCTAACCTACCTCACAGGGTTGTTGTGAAGGTACAATGGAGAGCGAGGGGATAACCTTGGTTGCTTTGGCGTGTTTGGAGGAAGGCAGAGGGTGTGAAATGAAAATTTATTCACTAAATATTACGGATGTGCATGAATGGTTTTTTTTTTTTTTCATTTGATTTGTATCAAAGTGAATGTAAGAAAATTTGTATTCGTTCGAATATATCCCCTTTGAATGTGGTAGCATTCTATTCCATACAAACGTATTTGTACGAATTTGTATGAATATCCGATATGGAGTATACATATGTATCAATCTGCCCGTGCCTTAAGATCAAGCTGTGAGGCCCTCCTGGTTGTCCCACCACCTTCAATAGTGAGGTTGTGGGCACCCGGGAGAGAGCCTTTAATGTGATGGCCCCCAGACTATGGAATAGCCTCCCCCTTGAGCTGCGTCATGCCCCTTCCTTATATATATTTAGGAAGGCAGTGAAGACCTCTTTACCTCTTTACCCTGGCCTTTGGCTGAGCTGCTTATGTTTCCCCCCAGTGCAGACACTATTATTTTAAACATACTGTGTATTGTTTTATATTTGTTGAATTCTTTTAAAGTCTTTTAATGTATACTTTGTTTAAATCTGTTTGAAGGTTGTTACCCGCCCAGAGACCTTCGGGTATGGGGCGGGACAGAAATGTAAATAAATAAATAAATAAATAAATAAATAAATAAATACGCATCCCGCAACATATCCACTCTGAAAGCATCAAATCCACCCTGAATCCACTTTGAACCCGCTCCCAAACCATGTTTAATGCACTCTGGATCCATTTATTTATTTATTTATTTATTTATTTATTTATTTATTTATTTATTTATTTATTTATTTATTTATTTATATGCCGCCCCTATCCAAGGGTCTCTGGGCGGCTTAAAAACAGCTGCTTTTCCACCTCCCAGTTTCACAAATGTTTTGAAATATTTGCATAAATACGAATGGCAACGCACAAATGTAACATTTGATTTGTATATGAATCTCCAAATTCGTACAAATTTCAAATGTTGTGAATATTCACGCACGTCCCTAAATCGGTCCATTCTTCCGATAAGTTGAATTCCTGGCCTTGTCTATGTTCATCCCTAAAAATGGTAATGCAATTGTTCTTTTCGCCTGAGGTGCTCACAAATGGATATTTTTAGGAGGCCGGGTCAGGGGTCAGGGAGTGGAAATGTTAGTGTTCCTGATGAAATGCAAACCTGGCAAAGTGTGAAATTTGATCATTCTTTGGGCGAACTGAAATTGTGTCCTGCGGCTCTTGCATGCACTTTGGGCAAACCCTGTTAAAACTTTAATCAGGGTCATGTGGACGCTGTGCACACATTCCGAATTTTTGAGCCTGTGCGTGCCATCTTTTTCAACAGATTAACTGGAAGCTACTGTCCCGAACAGTTCTACATCACTGATTTGGGTCTTTCTCTACTTGCATATTCTCTCTGCATTTTAGCCTGGAATATGGGAGGCCCTGTCCACAGCCAGAATGTGCCATCTGCTCCAGGTGGAGTGCCATCCAGATCAAGATGCCCTTCATCTGGATTGCCATTAGAGCTGATTGAACAAGTTTACCAGAGTACTAGTAGACTGGGTCCAGAACATGGCTCCACAGCATGGCTCCATTTTCTGGACTAGCAGGGGACCTATTCTGGCAATGCACCAAAGTGCGCCACCTCAGTGGATTCCCCAGGGACTCTGAGGCTAGGAACTTCTGTTCTTAGCCTTTCAGAACCCCCGGGACCTGGCCTTGAAGCTCATGTGGGACTTCAGGGTGAATGTGGGGACAGGTCTGGCTTAGCACCATCATGCAAATGGTGCCATGCCAGACCACACATCACTGTGATCAAAACCAGTGGGCCTCACGATAAGGCAGTGCAGAAAGGCCCTTTCTTTGCTTCTGCACTGAGTGCTGGGAATGGATATCTACAGTCACATTCCTCCAGACTTCTGAAGCAACTGTAGAACCCTACCCTGTTGTGCTCAGGGCTGTAAATGTCTGCCAAGGGGCTGTTCTTGATATCTTCAAACAGTCTTCCATTTTGTGGTCCACGAGGGCCTTTCCAGATGATGGACAATAGGCAGGTTGAGCAAACACACGCGCTGGCCTCATCTGAAGCCAAGCCAAGAACGTGGTTATCTCAGATCAGTTCATTCCTCTTTGAAAACATTCCATGCCTGATTTTAGCTGCCTTGCTTTTCCACCGGGCAAACAAAGTCATTTGTTATCCTTGTTAAGAACTTCCCAGCCTTGGATATTACATTTCATTTGTTGCTTCAATGGTTTAGGAGTTGTTTGCCGGAAGAATCAGATGACCCATTAAGACATGCGCCTCTGTCAGCTTCCATTATGTAAGTGAACAGAAACGAATCTAGGGAAGGTACTCCTGGGAGGGGAACTCAAAATAGCATCAGGGAACTTAGCCTGGGGTGAGGAATGCTAGCATAGCCTGGCCCTTTTTGTAGCTTTTCCATAAGCCGGTGGTTCTCAACCTTCCTAATGCCGCAACCCCTTAATGGAGTTCCTCATGTTGTGGAGACCCCCAACCATGGGGCGGAGCAGCTGGGAGGTGGGAGGGAAGGGTGTCGGGAGACTTGTTGCAACCCCTCTGAAAGGGTAGTTTGACCCCCAAAGGGGTCCCGACCCCCAGGTTGAGAACCACTGCCATAAGCATTTAGACTAGATAGGCTCGAATAGTTCCAATGGAATCTGTAGTACCAAAATAATGAGTGAGAAAAGGCCTTAAACTGGTCCAGGAAGTGGTCGAAAGGACTCCCTGTGGCCCCTCCTAGTATGTTCTACCCGCGTTTTCGCACTTCCCGCTGGATGGGAAAGTGGCACGATGAACCCACTTGGCACACTTGGTGACCAGTCTGGGGGCTGGTCCTTTTCTGGGTGCCACCATTTTAGTTACGGCACCCTCCGTGACTGCGTACGCATCAGGGCCATTTGAATTTGAACATTTGTTTGAGTCGGATGCGACAAGGAGATGTATTTCTTTACCCAGAGGGTCATCGGCTTATGGAATGTGCTGCCGGAAGAGGTGATGACAGCTACCAGCCTAGATGGCTTTAAGGGAGGGTTAGACAAATTTATGGATGACAGGTGTATCAATGGATACTAGAATGAATGCCTAGGTGCATCTTTCAGGCTGGGGTGGTGGTGGAAGTGGGACGCTTCTAGGGCCATTTGCTGGGATTCGATTGCAGACAAAGGTTTGCCATTGTCTCTGCTTGAGATGCCCATGAGCATTTGGTGGGCCACTGTGTGCGACGGGATGTTGGACTAGATGGGCTGAGGCCTGATCCAGCAAGGCCTCTCTTATGTTCTTAAATATTCTATTCAAATTGAACCAAATCTGAAAATTGCATTTGTGCACACCCCCTACTCCTGGGTGAGGCAATTCCCCAGGTTGCTAGATGGATATAACAGGTTCAAGCCCCACGCTGTCAGAACCGAAACCTTATATGACTTTTTTTCTTTTCCTTTTTGCAGATGTTCAACATTTTGCAAGAGGCCTTTGGTAAAGATAGATTCCCCCTCCCTTATCTGAGTACCCCATTAGCTCAATAAATTCTGTTATATGTGCTTTCCTTAAACAAGAACACACTTTCTCTAGATCTATATTTCCTGAGGCTAGGCCATGCATAAAAGAAATTGGATGAGGATTTCCTCAGCTGACTATTTTAAGCATGATAAGGACAAAGCATAAAAAACAAAGAAATGGAGATATTTTTAATTGCTCCTATAATTTAAAGATGTACATGTATAGATCACTTTTAGAGGAGCACATTTCACTAGGCTTTCATGGCATTGTGCATTACAGAACAGCAAACAGCCCTTCCACGGAGACATTTTAAAACAACATAGAGCAACACAGATACAGCTGGTATCAGCTGAGAGCATCTAATGTGAGTTAAACCAATCTAAATCACAGATCACATCCGTGATTTTAAAAACATCATTCCTTGTAAGTTACTTGTGGCCAGGAGAGCACTAAGGACCTTTTCTCACCGGGCTGGAAGAGGAAGTCCAGAGGCATTTTCGCACTACCCTTCCTGTCCACTGGACAGGAAAGGAACGCGATGACCCAACATTGGCTGGCGCTTGAGCACTAGTCAGCTTTACCTGCTCCCTCCCCCCAGGACTGGATACTCACCTTATTCGAGCCTGGGGCCAGTCCTTCTCTGGGAGCCACAATTTTGGCAGTGGCACCTCTCTGACTGCATGTATCATCCCTGTTACCTTGACAATGCTGATGCTCTGTGCAAGCGCAGTTGTGTCTATGGTCGTCTGAGGTGCCAGTGGCATCTCAAATGACCCTGGAGCTCTGGCAAGAATGAATGGTCAGGCTGCTCGATACTTCAGGTAAGTAATTAGGTAATGCTGGTTAAAGTGTGGAGCACAGTTTTGTGATCTACACCCAATCAACGATTAGTGCACTTCTGAGGAGGGAGGGCACATTTGTAGGCTGCAACAGCTTACTTGATGTGCACTAATTATGCACTAGAGGCTGTAGTGCAAAAATGGCTCAGGTATGCCCCAGCATGGGGCACTGCATGGAGCTGCTCTATCCCAGAAGTGCCTCTGTGCATGCTGGAACATCCCCTGGCCAAATAGCTGTGGAGCGCTAAAATGTGCTCCACAGCTATGCTAGCTACCGGCTAGCACAGGCCAGTGTGCACCTGTTCATTCCTCTTCCAGGTGATGGGTGCATGGTGTAGGGCAGCACAGCCACAGTTGTGTGCCACATTGCCTGGTAATCACTTCAGTGGCTGGGGCACATGCGCTTTGTTGCGGTTGCCATGCCGAGGTGATCGCCTCTACTATAGAGGCAATTACATTTACCTGGCTCTTAATGAAGTGCTGGGTAAATTTAGGATAGATCAGGTGGTTGCAATGTGCAGGTGACTGATCCATTCCCTGCTCCTTTCTTCCCTGGGAATGAGACAGGGCCCAAAAGACAATGGCCCCAAAAAGAGCACCTCCGAGGAACTTAAAGAAGGCTTTGAGGTGAGATTGTTCATACACCACTCTGCCCCTCCCCCTCTCATGAACCTTCTGTTCTAGAAAGGTAGATTAGAGAAGACTGGGAATATGAGGGCCACACAATGTCTATCTGAGGTGACTCTGAGGTTCCCCTTTTGTTATCTGAACACAGCCCTAGAAAAGGTGGATTAAAGAAGACTGGGAATATGAGGGCCACACACTTTCTCTCTTAGGTGCCCCTGAGCCACCCCTTTTATTATGTCTGAACACAACCTGAGGATGGTGAGCCTGATGGATACCTTGATTTCCTTGATCTCAGTCTTCTGGCTCGACTCATTGAAGCACACCCTCCTAGGACTGCATCCTGATTGCCTTTGATCCGAAAAGCTGGCTGGGCCTGAAACCTGTTTGACAGCTCTGGCAGGAGAGCAGATTGGATGATGCAATGAAGTCATCTATTATCAGGGGGATGCCTAGGAACTTTAGCCAGCTTTCTCTGGACCAGATGAAAGCAGCTCCTTTGGAGAGTGAAGGACATGTAGAAAAATTACAGGAGAAACCAAAGGTGCCCTTTTAGTAATGACGGCTGAAGAGCGGAAAACTTGGGCATCACAACCCCTTTGAGAACAAGACATCTCCCAACTTCAGGGACTCAAAACCCTGTGACACACAGCGCCTCCATCTTGTATGAATTCAGCTTCAATTTATTGGCCACCATCCAACCCATTACCGCCTCCAGGCACCTGTCAAACACTTCAACCCCCTCTCCTGATTTAGATGGCACAGAGAGATCCAGCTGGGTGTCATCTGCACGTTGATGAGACCTCACTCCAAATCTCCTGATGACCTCTCCCAGTGGCTTCATATAAATATTAAAGAGCATGGGAGATAAGATCGACCCCTGAGGAACCTCACAAGTGGCTGCCCAGGATATGAATATTTTAAAGGGCAGAGTGTTCCCCAGTTAGCATTCTATAACACTGATTGTTATTTTTTTAAAATATTGATTTTCTTTGTTGCTAAAATTTTAATTTGCCAGTTGCTGAAGGTTAACAAGGCAGAGTTTAGTAAATATTCATCTGGAGTCAAAGTGAGTCTTGGTATGATAAACACATGCTCCTTGCAGAATGAATGATTAGATTTCTCTGAGTCGAATGTATCAAGGCAGGCCATTGTAATAAAGAATAATAACATTTTCCTCTGAAAACACAGGGAGACTTAAAACACCAATCTAGTGAGTGGAAAATTTTGGACAGAGGAGGTTAAGAAGGGTTACCTCAGGAAAGCCGGTTTAAGGCAGCTGAAACATTTGAAAAATCTCTGTGGCATTTAAGGTCATGCCTTGTGGTGTTTCCCACATATTATCCCTTCTAAATTGGAATATTTTCCACCTTCTGTGTGGTGTTGAGCCCAATCTCTCCCGTGGAGGGGGTGTTGGGAGAAGTTTCTTTTAATAAAATATCTGTGGAGAACCATCGTATCCAAATAAGTTTGAGAGAAAATCTGTGGTGCATAAACTTCTTAGATGTCGTTCCTACCATGGCTACCCAAAGGAATTCAGAGATCTTTCTAATTAACATTTTACTGGGAAGACCCAACAGAATACGGTTAAATTTCTGTTCTCTGATGTAAATCCAAGATGGCTTCTGCAATAGACAAATTCCTGGCTGGGGCTCTTACAGATATAGTGGGAGCTTGCTAGATTGATTTCCTTCTTGGATTAATTTATTCAGGCACTTCGAGTGAATAAATAAGCCCATAAATTCTTGGGCAAATAATAATTTACATATCTGAGACGTTTTCGCACGGGGCTGAACGGAACGCGGAAAAGACAGCTGTGGACACGTCATCCGCATTGCCCGCGCGCGGCTTGCGTTCCGACGTGTCCGCAGCTGTCTTTTCCGCGTTCGAAATGTAGAGCACTTTGAAGTGCTCTACATGCGTTCCAACGCGGACGAGCCGCCCGCAGCCGTTCGGGAGGAGAAGCGTTCGCGCCTGCTTCTGTCTCCCGAACGGCTGCGGGCTCGCCTCCGACGCCGCGCGGCTTTGACAATCAGCTGTTTGACAAACAGCTGATTGTCGATCTGCCTCCGCGGCTGTCTGCGCGCCCCTTGCCGGCATTTGCCGGCTAAGCCAGCTTCGGGCGCTTTGAGCATTCGCACCCAGACGCTTCCGAACGCGTTTACACGCGTTCTGGCGCGTCTGTGTGTGAAAGGGGAAAGCGCCCGAAGCTGCCTTAAGCTTTCCGCCTGAACGCGTTCCGTTTCGAACGCGATGCAGTGCGGAAATGCCTCTGGTTTCCATTTAATTTGTGTTCTTGAGGCTCCAAAACTGTGTAACTATCTTAACGTCTGCTAGGCTTGTACAAGAATGCAATTTTCAGAATTTGATTCAAATTGAATATCCGAAGATTCAAACCAATTTGAGTGTTTAAAATTCGAATGTATTCACATTTGATTAGAATTGGATACATTTGAATTTTTTGTATGAATATTTGATTCATACTTGAAGATATCAATGTCAACAACATTCAAATGTGTCTGTAATCATCCCGTTTTCTTCCTGTATGTATGGATACGAGTAAGATCCATATCCATACATACCATGTATAATTCATACAAATGATTCAAAAGATTAGAAAATTCGTTCGAATGATAAATTCAAATGCATAGACATTCTATTTGAATTCAAATGTCCAAATTTGATTTTGATTTAATTTTGAATGTTTCGAATATTTGTGGACATCCCTAACTTATGCAGTATTGAGGGGAGTTTGTTTTTTGAAGGGTGTGAAAGGGACAGGTTTAAATGCGATAAACTGGATTTATTTTGATAAGGAAACTTTTTGTTTCTTTCTGTAGCAGTACCCAAACTGTGCTTGTTCAGGATATTTTACTGTGTGAAGCAAAGGCTGTGTTCAGTTATGGAAAAAGGGGTGTCCCAGAGACTCTGGAGAGAGACAATGTGTGGTCCTCATATTGGAGGCATGGAACTCAGGTGTTATCTGCCTGCTGGTTGCTGCTGTACAACTAGACTTCTTTGCTCCAAGGAACCTCTGATAAATGTATGACCTAGCATAGCTGGAGGCAAACATGAGACATGTGCATGCTCAGACTTAGAGAAGGTTCCATTTCAGGCTAAATTTAGCATGTAGGTGTGGCCACAGGTTTATTCCATCTCTGTTTCTATTGGGCTCCCCTTTAGGTTATGTATAGTAATCAATTAAACAAAGTCCCAGTGAGTATATAAGGTTATGGTCCCTTGGTGCTAGGATGGGTGAAAAATGTTTATCACCTTCGCAATTTGCAAAGTCTGTGAAACTTCAAACATTCACATGCAAATCAAATATTGGCTATGGCTCTAGACTTGTGGAATAAATCCGCAATTGAGGGAAAAATCATAGCTTACCTGCTGCGAAGCGATGACCGACCATCCTGACTAAAAAGCAGCTCTGTAGCTTCCTCCTTGGAAGCTGCAAGAGCTCAGTCGGCACATGCGGTCACATGGGATGAGGCAGCCAATCGGATTTGAGCTGCCCTCCCTGCTCCAGTCATCTCTTCTCGCCATCCTGCCAGGACTGGCGGGAAGATTTGAATTGAGTTGAATTGCTCTTCACTTTGCACTAGGGTAATGCATCGATTGTGGTGTGTGACGCCCCCATCGTGACTGCGCGTTCCGCTGCGCAGTATTAATGAGTTTGGACACACCCTAAATCTGAAAGCAGACATGTGAAGCGAAAGCTTTTGTGCGTTTGTTTGAAGCTTCCTTGCGTTTGCAAAGGTGGATTTGTGAATTCAGGCTGGATTCAGAGGTGCAACTGGTGAACATTGCAAGAACATTAAAAGAAAACTTTAAGTGAATTGGAAGCCTAGCTCATTTGAAGTGAGGCAAATGGGGGAGGGAATTGTGTGCATCCTTAATTGGCCCTAAAAAATCTCTCCATAGGTTTTCATTCCAGAGGTCAAAGAGAGGCTGTTTGCTTGTAGTATATCTCCAACATCTGCAAGACATGTAATAAGCCCATAAGTTACTAAGCCATTAAAAGGAAGTGTGTTACTGTGGGACTTTTCGATTCTCTTCCCCCTATTCTCTGGGTATATTTCCTGAAAAATGCACCGACTGCCTGGGCTGCTTGAAGGCAGAGCCAACCTTTCTTTGTCCTTGGATGCAGGGCTGCAAGAGTTCAACTGAACCCAGAGTCTACGTGAGCCCACGGGGCAAATTCGGCAGCCAGATCTAGCTTGAGTGATGGCTGTAAAGCGTGAAGATGTGGCTGGGATTGAAAAGAGCTCTCTGCCGCATGGATTGAGAAGGATGGAAGCAGGGAAACGGGGTTGGCATATCATTCACCGTCTCCTCCTGGCCGTGGCCACCTTCTTCTCAGTGCTGGGGGCAGGTGAGGATGAATCCATCACTATGAATGGGTTTTCTCTGTCTGAAGAGGGAGGGGGAAGTAGAGGGAAGGAGCTTCTATCCACTCCTTCTTGCCACAATTTAGTCTGGCATATCCAAATATAGCCTGGATTAGGGATGTGCACAAAGTCTTTTTGGTATGCGATTTGAAATGAATTGAACGTTCAAAAATCTGTATTCGAACAAACAGAACGCATTCAAATGTGTTAAAATTCTATTCAATACGAATCTATTCATATGAACATTTGATATGTATTCGAACAAACAGAACGCATTCAAATGTGTTAAAATTCTATTCAATACGAATCTATTCATATGAACATTTGATATGTATTTGCTACGAACAGATACGTATCTGCTATAAGTAGATACGTACCTGCTAAGAACAGATATATATCTGATACAAATAGATATGTATCTGCTATGAACAGATACGTATCTGCTATGAATAGATACGTATCTGACATGTTTCCCAGCTTAATGAATGTCCAAACTATTTGCACGAATGTCCGGAAACATTCGTATTGGTTCAAATGTTACCATACGAATATTGTAACATTCAATTTGAGTTTGAATGTCTGAGTTTGGCCAAGTTCGGCCAAATTTCGAATGTTACGGATATTCCCTGACCAGTTTTTGAGAGGAGGGTTAAGCAATGCTTTGGCACCCTCTGAAACGTTAAAATCAACATTCAAGTGGGAGTAAACCTTGTGTAAACTTTCAGAGATGGGTGAGAAATGTTCTTCACCTTCGCAATTTGTACAAATGGTGAATGTTTGAAACTTTGCATCTGAACTGAATATTGGCTATGTTCAACGCGTGACCTTCGCAAGAACAGCAAAAGCTTTTGAAGCTTCGTCACATTTGCTGGCGGCACTTGGGCGACAGGGCCGCTACTCCCGGTTACCTCCAGTGTGGATTCCGAGTGGATTCCAAGCGGATCCGGAGGCATGAGTGGTGGCAGCGGGAATTGACAAATATTTGAAGCAAACTTGAAGCCTAGCACGTTTGGAGTGGCTCCATTCACACGAATGCAAATTTCTGACCCATTCACTTTGATGCAAAGTAAACAGGGAAAAAAAAAATCACCCACATCTCTACTAACTTGTTCTTTCCGTTCCAGCCGATGGCCTGCGATGTTACCAATGTGTTGGGATGTTCCATGAGTGCATCCAGACCGAGCAACTGTGTACAAACCGGGACCGGTCCTGCTTCTCATCAACTATCAAACTTTTTTGTAAGTGTCCTATCTGAGGACCGGAACCACCCCAAATCCTCGCTAGGGATTTGCCGACACGTACCACTGGTCTGCCAACTGGGCAGTTTTGGGGAAGTCTTCTTTCCTGCGGAATCCAAAGGTTTTAAAACCTTTGAGCTTCTCATAATCCTTTTAGAGAAGTTATTTTTACACTTGAGCCTTGGTGCTCAGCTAAAAAGAAACAAGAAAAAGTCCCCAAACTCCAGAGAAAGCTTAAGTCCTTAATTCTCCCATATAAAGTCTACATTGAAACATCCTGGTTGTGTGAAATGAGATGTAAAGCTCCCAGTTCAGCATCCTACAGGGTGAGACAAAACCAAATTAAAGCAAAAAGCTGGAAATTTAATCAACGGGCAAACATGTACAATAGTGCTCCTATTACAGAGAGTTCCCTTAACAAACTGAGACTATACCTCCCATTAAGGCCCCTTCCGCATTGCGTCTTATTCTGGATTATATCTCAGAACAGGGACCTGCTGTCCACATGCTGGGGCAGACTACAGCAGACCCCACTCAGGGCCGGCTATAGTCTGATCTCGCGGGTGGATGGTATGTCCCTTTCCTGAGACATAATCCAAAATAAGGACCAGTGCAAAAAGGGTTCAAGAGAATCTAGGGGCCTTTTTGCACTTACCTTAATTCTGGAATGTGGTCCTTTTCTGGACTTGTGTGGACGAGAGAGGCCCCAGATCCTTTGGTATGCTCTGTCTGCTCAAGGCAGAGCAGATTATTTATTTATTTATTTATTTATTTATTTATTTATTTATTTACTTACTTACTTACTTACTTACTCATTTATTTATTTATTTATTTATTTATTTATTTATTTATTTATTTATTTATTTATTTATTTATTTATTTATTTATTAACATTTCTATCCCACCCCATACCTGAAGGTCTCTGGGTGGGTTACAACCTTAAAACAAAAGATTAAAAAAGAATATACATTAAAAGACTTTAAAAAATTCAACAACTCTAGAACAATACACATTATGTTTAAAATGATAGTGTCTGACCTGGGTGGGAAATATAATCAGCTCAGCCAAAGGCCAGGGAAAAGAGGTGCGTCTTCACCGCCTTCCTAAATATATATAAGGAAGGGGCATGACACACCTCGAGGGGGAGGCTATTCCATAGTCTGGGGGCCATCACAGAAAAGGCTCTTTCCCGGATGCCCACCAGCCTCACTACTGAAGGTGGTGGGACAACCAGGAGGGCCTCACCGCTTGATCTTAAGGCACGGGCAGGTCGATATGGGAGAAGGCGTTCCTTTAGATATTTGGGGCCCAAGTAAGTCAGAGTCAAAACCTTGAATTGGGCTCGGTAGTGAATTGGCAGCCGGCATGATGTGCATCCGGCTACGTGATCCGGTCAGCACTCGAGCGGCTGCATTTTGCACTAGCTGCAACTTCCGAACCGTCTTCAAGGTTCCGGATCAAGTGGCCCGGAATGGCCTCTTGGGGCCTTTTCACACTAAGGCGATTAGGTTGTAATGCGCTGAGGCCGGTGCCCTCAGGGCACAGGACGGCCATACACATTTCTGACTGTTGAGGACGCTCCTCATTTCTGGAGGATCAAAAATTCGCCATCACTTTGCAAACTCAGCTTAAAATGTGCCCCCCTCCCCAATTGTTTACTAATCCTTTGCTTTAAATTCTCTTCCAGATTCCAACAGCTACAATGGAGTATTTATGCTGCCAGGTGAATCAGAGTTGCTTTTTCCTGCTCCAGAATGAAAGGTGCTGAGATTTTAGTTGGGCTGTTCCCACAGCTCCCGAACATCAAGGATGGGTGTACCCATTGAAGCGGTTCCGCTATGTGTGAACGCACATGGGTTGGTCCATGCGCAGCCATCCTTGGAGGGCCAAGCGTGAAAAGGCCCTGAGTCTTTTTTCTTTTGCCTGCTAATCTAGAAATAATGACAGCAAGTCTTCAGTGCAAATGTTCTCTGGTAGTTGATGCTGGGCTAAAGAGGAGCCCTTCGCTGTAGTTGCCCCAAGTTGTGGATCAATTGCCAGTTTGGTCTAGTGGTTAGGGAGCCAGACTCTTGTCTGAGAATACTGGGTTGGATTCTGCACTCCTCCACCAAGCCAGCTGGGTGACCTTGGGGAAGTCATAGCTCTCTTTCTGAGCTCTCACAGCCCCTCCTACCTCACAGGGTGTTTGTTGTTGGGAGAATAGAAAGCTTTGTCAGCCTTTTTGAGTCCCTTTAAGAGAGAACAGAAGGTTTGTCAGCCACTTTGAGTCTCCTTAAGGAAGAAGAACAGAAGCTTTGTCAGCCGCTTTGAGTCACCTTAAATGGGTGAGAAAAGGGGTAGAAAAGCCAACTCTGTGTAAAATAAGCATGCTAAGATGTGTAATGAAGATGCAGCTCCAACCTAGTCCTTGGCTGGAAAGCTTGCCTCCACTTTTCAGACACCGCTATAAGTCCATTTTCAATTGTGTTTTCACATTGGTTTTCTCATAACCTGTCCTGAGTCCTTAGGGTACAGGGCTGAATAGAAAAATAAATGGATACGGACATACACACCTGCATATCTTGTGATCCTTGCATGAAATTGGCCCAGCAAGTGTTCACACAAAAGATGTGCTGAAGGTGTTACCTGCACAGGTAATGGAACTTCTGCAGGTGGAAAATTCAGCTCAATGAATTAGAGATATGCAAAGTTTAGTGCGTCTTTGAGAATTCAGTCAGAAAAAGTTTGATAAATCAGAAATTTGATTGAATCAAACCAGCTCACGATTGTGAACTATTCCATCAAACTGTTTGCGTTCATTGTGTTTTTCCCCTTTAAAAGTCCTTTTGTAATGTAAAAATTGATGGGTTTTTTTGTTTGTCTGCAAATGAAGCAATTGGTGGGCCACTGTGTGAGACAGGATGATAGACTAGATGGAGTATGGTCCAATCCAGCAGAGCTCTTCTTAGGTCCTTATGAGTTCATTTTCAAATGCGAACTTCCCACGTTTGCCTTTGAGCCACACAAATGGATGTTCAGCTCGATTTGAAGGGAAGACGCAATTTTCGTTCATGCGCGTCATTACAGAGAACTCCAAGAATCCAGTTCATCGCCCTCACTATTCATGGTGAAACATCTGAGTAAAACGCATAGGGTACATATGAGTTAACTCTCCCCAGGCAAAAGCACAGGGAAAGCGAAAGGAGACTCAGACCTTGGGTACACTGAGCTTCTGGGCCTGGTAGGTGTAGCAAGTATGGACTCCCCTCCCAAAGAAAGCAAGATGCGTCCTTCATGGGCCGTAACTGATTCTTGAGCAACCCTGGCTTCCTGGAGGGTTTAGAGGAAGGAAATTGGCCTTTGGAATGTTCACCTGTTTGTATGTATGTATGTATGTATGTATGTATGTATGTATGTATGTATGTATGTATGTATGTATGTATGTATGTATGTATGTATGTATGTATGTATGTATGTATGTATGTATGTATGTGTGTGTGTGTGTGTGTGTGTGTGTGTGCGCGCGTGTGCGCGTGTGTGCGTGTGTGCGTGTGTGTAAGTGAGTCATACCTTACTTTCTTTGTCTGGTTCCTCATCCAGAGAAGGATAAGACTAAATATATGAACAACAGGCAGTAATAAATTAGCATCAAGCTCAGCAGAGTCAAGATGAACACACCCAGGCCATCCACCCATCCACCCTGCTGTACAGGTTCTTGGTGCTTCTCAGACAATGACTCCCTGGCAACCAATTGGTTTCACCCAACTGTAGCTTCCACCCTGATCCATGTGTCTTGCTGTCCTATTGTTAACTGTAGACGGGGAGTTTCCAAGCCACCACCTCTTCCTTCAGGCTGGATTTTTGGTTTGGGCAGCCATTCAAGGAAAATGCTTACCGGCAAGAGACCGTCCTCGCCTGACAGGCCTTGAGAACAGCAGAATATCCCCTACGAAGTAGAACATCTGGGTCTTTCCTGCACTTGGCCTTATTCTGGGATATAACTTGGGACAGGGGTCTGCTGTCCACATGCTAATGCAGACTATGGGAAGCCTCCCCTTGGATCTGCCATAGAATGCACTAGCATGCGGACAGCAGATCCCTACTCCAAGATATATTCCAGAATAAGGCCAAGTGCAGAAAGACCTCCGTCACTCTGTACCAGGGATGGTTTTCTTGCTTGGTCTAATGACTCTGAACTCAGGAGACCAACTGGCTTCCTTGGCATTCCTAACCCAACTCATTTTTGCCCACAGACCTGGAAATTGCCGAGTATGTGATGAAAGGCTGCTCCGGGGAAGGGGTCTCCAACCGCACGGCCAACGTCTACTCGGATGATGACCGCGAGGTCCACAACACCTACTACTGTGACACAGACCTCTGCAATATCCGTTTCACTGGCGGTAAGGGGCAGGGAGCAGGAGAAATGTGAGGGGTTGCTGGTAAAACAGACTCATGAACTGGTGGAAGATGGGAAAGGTTTTGCGTATGGAGTTCTCCAGGGCTCACTGAAAAACTTTCCTTAAGGAGCCAGGTGAATTGAGACTTCAGCTTCCATTTCTGCTTTTCCAGCACCTGCCAGCAGCCACCAGGTGCCGAATGGCATGGAATGCTACAGCTGCTTTGACCGTGGCACTGGGGAATGCGCCCCAGGGAATGCAACCCGGATCAAGTGTGTGGGGGACATGAACCAGTGCATGGATTTTACTGGTAAGTGTGACCTCCGGAGCCTCTCGGGTCATTTAAAACAGAGGGAAATGTTGCAGGGACCCAATTGAAAGACCTGATTCTTGGGAAATGAGTGGTGCTACCATGCCAAGATAAGGATGTTGCTGGCAATGGAGTGCCTAAGGTTCGTCTGCTGGCTATCTGCAGCCCCCAAAAGGAGCTTAATTTATGCCCTCTGATCTAGTGGTTAGGGAGTAGGATTCTTATCTGGGAATACCAAGTTTGATTCTGACCTTCTCCCACAAAACCAGATGGGCGACCTTGGGCTAGTCACAGCTTTCTTCTGAGCTCTCACAGCCCCA
>MTQE01003491.1:6866269-6894513 GCA_014337955.1 Aspidoscelis marmoratus
GGAGCAAAGCAGGATACACTTCTTCACTAAGGAATCAGTCATTCATATTGGTTTTTTATGTTTTTGAGCATAAGAACTTAAGAGGATCCCTGCTGGATCAGGCCACAGCCCCTCTAGCCCTTCATCCTGTCTCCCAGAGTCGTCCATCAGTTACTTCTGGGCATCTCAAGCAGAAGACAAAGGCAAAACCTTCACCTGCTCTTATGTGCTCCTCTCTATTCCTAACAAGAGTCAAGGCAGAAATGATGTCTCTTCCTCTCCTATTAGTTTATTTCAACACTCCTCTGCTGAATACTTAACAGGTGCAGAAAGAAGAGAGCACTTAAAATAGGAATAGAATTACAAGTGTGAGGCCAATTTGCACCTGTACTCTTAGTTGATAGTTACTTAGCATCTGGGCAGGTCCGTCTGCACTTTCAGGAGGCATTACAGCTTAGAAACTCCCCTTGCCTTTCCAGATGTTAATTGACAAGCTATGAGGCATAAAATCACACACCACGAGCCATCTAACCTTAACTAATCACAACGGGGAATATACCTGGGAGCTTTCAGCGGTGACATTCTGCACCTTTTCTGGTGCAAGGGGTCATCTGACATGACTGCATGTGTGCCGAGTGTCAGCGTCACCAAAGCAACGGCGCTGGTGCATGCGCAGTTGCACAGAGCACCGCAACCAAAATGTTGGCACCCTGCAGAGAAACTGACACACGGCTGGACACAGGGAAGTGTCAGATTTTGTGGCGGCTGGGCTATCGTGCACTAGCACTTGCAAGTGCATACGCTAGAAAGCTTTAGTTTACAATGTACCTTTCCTGTGCAAGGGACAGGAAAGCAAGGGCAGAAACACCCCTGGTCATTCCAATGGTTTCTCTAATAGCCCATATAGAAACCTTGGTGCCGGGGAATTTCTGTCCACCTGGGATGCTCTATGAACAGCCGTCTTCCTTGAGTCAGAGCATAAAGGATACTCTTGAGGCATAACAGCACCTGCATTGACCTGGCAAGCCCTGTGGGCAGCGCTTGCCCAGTTCAATATGCGGTATTCTGCATCACTTCCCTTGAAAGTGGGCTATTGGCCAGAGGACCTAAAAGGGCCCAATGGCTGCAGGCTGGGACGGGGCCCAGAGCTGTCTGGCAGGGAGAGTGCGAATGCTCTCCCTGCCAGACAGCTCTGGGATGGCTGGGGATGGCTTGGGCTGGTTGTAGAGCACAATTTCATGCTCTACACTCTGGCTGTAAGTAATTAGGCCACCCTGAGACAGGATGGGATAGTTCCAGATGGAATCGCCTGCCAGGCAGAGCGCATTCTCTGTCTCAGGGTTGGCCTAATTAGTGCGAAGAGGCCTCTGGTTTCTTAGTTTGATCCCAGGGGGCCCTGAAGCAGCGTCTCACTGTGAGCCCGACAGGAGGGCATTTCCAGAGATGGTTGTGAGAGGCATCACAAATGGAGAAATGTTGCTCAAATGGCCCTCTGCATGGCGCCTCATAGGAGGAATCCAAGCCTGAACAACCTTTTACAATCCTGTTGCCTTCTGTCCTGGCATAAGATAGTGGAATGATCTGTCCTGGCCTTTGTTTTGCAAGAATAGCTGTGGGGAAAAGGCAGAAACAAAACGCCCTCCAGTCAGGAGCACGTGACAGCACACTCACAGCCCTCGTCCCAGGCTGCCTCAATTTTGTAATCTTTATACACTGAGAATGAGAATGGGGAATCATAATTAGACATTCCCATTAATAGCCCTTAAATTATTTATTGCAGATCCTTGAAGATTCTGAGAAGCAAACATGAATCCTACAAAACATCTGCCTCCCAACATCACCTCCTTATTAACACTATTTCCCATTATTCCATTATTAATTGCTTTCAATATCATTCTACCTTCTCTTCATGGGAAAACGAAGTGGCCTGTTTTCAAGTTTGCTATTCTGCCACTTGCACTATAGTGCTGAGAAAGGGGTTTCCCATAGCCTACCCCCTCCCACCAGCTTTGGTGTTGACTTCATTCTGATTGGACGGCCTGAATTCCTCCTCAATGGTTCTGACATGAAGCTTGGCCACGCCCACGTGGATAACACTACGAGAGTCCATGTCCCTGAATTGTTATATACAGTGTTATTCCTTTCAAATTTCATAAGGGTTACCAAAGCATATGTGGCTATTCAACAACTATATTTACAGAATATATATATTCTATATATTCTATAAAAACCTTCCAATGTGTTGCATTGCTTTTGTTTTTCCAAGTCCTGGTATCAAGTATTAATAAACCACCCCTATAGACAAGTAACAGACAAATTAAAGTAAAGACATCTCCATCTGTCTCTGTCTGTCTGTCTGTCTGTCTGTCTGTCTGTCTGTCTGTCTGTCTGTCTATATCTATCTATCTATCTATCTATCTATCTATCTATCTATCTATCTATCTATCTATCTATCTATCTGTCTGTCTGTCTGTCTGTCTGTCTGTCTGTCTGTCTGTCTGTCTGTCTGTCTATCTGTCTATCTATCTATCTATCTATCTATCTATCTATCTATCTATCTATCTATCTATCTGTCTGTCTATCTATCTGTCTATCTGTCTATCTGTCTATCTGTCTATCTATCTATCTATCTATCTATCTATCTATCTATCTATCTATCTATCTATCTATCTATCTATCTATCTATCTATCTATCTATCTATCTATCTATCTAATCTCTCTATCTGCCTGCCTGCCTGCCTGCCTGCCTGCCTGCCTGCCTGAATACTTTGGACATTAATCAAACTGGGGATACTCATCGGATATGTGTATCTATCTATCTGGATATACCTTGCCACTGAATGTGCAGAATTGTGTGTCACTAAAACATGCCACAATAGTGATGGTTACACTGCAGTCTAGCTATCAGGTGATTATGCTCGAGGGGAAATACTCTGGATTATCTTTTCCCAGTGAGAGATTCATCCAGTGTCTGGACCTGGCCAATCACTGAGAGTAAATCATGCCTCACTGACGTCTGGGTGTGAGGACCTATACTCCATTTCATTTTTTTTTCAGTGGACTTTATTAAAGTATCTAATTATATGCAGCAATTAATGGAGGAAAGCCTGTACCTCCTCCACTGGATAGTTGGGCGGCTGTCACCATTCTGGCAAACGCAGCAAAGAAGGGGTGGTTCCTAGCATGGCTAATAGAAGCTCTCTGTCCCAAAGCAGTAAGGAAATGTTTTGTTTTGTTCTAAATGGATTAATTAGGATCTCTTTGTACTTGAAAATTGTATTAGCTGCTCTAACCATCACAAAGTGTCAGGGCTCTGTGTAAAGATTATGAAAACTGGCAGAGAGCAGATTAAAGCAAAAGCAGTGTATCCAAAAGGAAGAGGCTGAATTACCAATACAAAACTCTAAGTTGCAGGTGATATATCTCTTTCCCTGTGCTAGTCCTTTACCTGGAAATGGCTCACACCTGGAAGTGAGCCAGTTTGGTTTAGTGGTTAGAGCACCAGACACATGGCGGAAGGAGATAAAGAAGCTAGAGACAGGAGTCAGGAGGAAACCAAGAGAGCTTTTTCATTTTGCCAGGGTTTTTTTTTACTGCCAAAGAAGGGGCGTGGGGGAAATGACACTCAAGCAGCATCTAGGGAGAGCAAGGCTGGGGCCAGGCAGGTCAGATGTCCTTGTGATATCATATCCTCAGGTCCGTGGCTGGAAAAATATGCAGCCAGAAGAGAAGGGAGATTTTTTCTCCATGCGGGATAGGATCGTCATTATGCTTACCACACTGTGTGAAAAAAGGTCAGCACCATGGACAGTGCCTAGTGCTTTCTATTCTCAGGGCTTATCAGCGAACAACTTCATTTAAAGTAAAGGGCTGAAGAAAAGGAGCAGGAGGGGTGGGAGGTGGGAAAGCTAAGCAGAGGCTGGCATAACTGTGCACGCACCATCACCACAGTGATGGTGACACTCCTTGGAAGCCCAGATGCATTTGGATTCATCTGATGTCCCTCAGTTCCAGCAGAGGTGCGAATGGTCGCTCCCCTGGCTGGGAAAGTAAGGGTTAGGACCTGTGTGGTGAACAATTTCATGCATCATCACTAGTGTCTGGTAAGTCAGGTGGTGTTTGGGGGTTGAAAACAGCTCCTGCAAGTGTAGATGCCCCTAACCAGCAGCTAGCCCAGCATCTAATATGGGGCCAAGTTTGAATTGGCTTCTGGTTGTGACAGGCAGCAGGAAGGAAGAAAGGTTTCTGCAATAGCCCTCTGCATGCTGACCATAGGAGGAATCCAGGCTGGAACTCCCTTTTGCAATTTTGGTTCCTTACGTTTTGTCATAAGAGGACAATGTAGAATTTTCTGTCCCAGTGTTCAATTTGCAAGAAATCATGTGGAGAAAACACACCCACAAAATGCCCTCCAGTCAGGAGCATGTGATCCCATGCTGACAGCCCTTGGGCCAGGCTACCTGGAAAGTTCAATTCTATCATCTTTCCATATTGCAAAGAGAACAGGAAAGCATAATGAGATGTTCCCATTAATAGCCCTTGAACTATTTATTTCATATCCCAGAATATTTGGAGAAGCAAATATGAATTGTAAAAAACAGCTGTCTCCTGAAATCACCTAGTTATTAATTCCTAATTATCTTCTATTTTTCCATAATTAATTATCGTTCTATATTGTCTTCATGTGAGAGCAGAGTAGCACATTTTCAAGTTTGCCATTTTGCCTAGAAAGGGATTTCACACCACGGACCCAATCCCAGCAGCTTCCGTGTTAACTTCACTCTGATTGCACAGCCTGAGTCCCTCCTCATTGATTCTGATATGAAGGTTTGTCACATCCATGAGGATTCAACAAAATATTACACTTTGAGCATCCATGTTCCTGTAATAATTTTATACAGCCTTAGTCCTTTGAAATTTCATATTAAGTACCAAAGTATGTCCTCGAATTCCACAACTATAGATATATACTGTATATTCTGTAAAAACATCTCTGTCTAGATGCCACGTACTTTCAGGCCATTGCATTGCCATTTTTTTCTCCCCCAAATTCTGGCATCAAGTATTTATAAACCACCCCTAGGCTGTGTTACCACTCATGTTATAAAAAGATTCGAAAACAATTTGAAAATTGTTTGTCTCCATTACAGATTGTTTTCCTGTGTTTTCGGTGGAGTAAATTGCTAAAAACTGCACTAAAAAACACCTTAAAATACAAGTGTTTCCCCCCATTTTTGCTGCTAAAATGCTTTATCTTTCTTCCTTTGGGAATGGTACTGCAATATTGGGGGCAGAAGCGTCATGAAACGAGCGCAGTTTTACCCTGCAGGACAGCCTCTTGCCAGATTTAAAGTGCTCAAGCCTTTTTCCCTCGGCAGACCACTTCACGGTTTCTATTTCAGCCACTTCACACTGATAACAACGTTTCATTTCTCACCCAAGCTTCCCCTCACTTTCTCCTTTTTTGCCTGGGCTGGCTCTTTCCAGCATGGGTGGGTGGGAGGGAGAAAGGTGCGATAAAGCAGAAAGTGAGGGGAAGGCTTAGGGAGGCGATTTTGTGCAGCATTATAAAATGGGGCATTGGACAAGGGGCCACTGGAGGAGGGACTGGGGAGCTCTGGAAGTAATCCCCATGGTTTTGCTCGCTGGAGGGTTTGGCTTTGCTACGGAGAAGAAATGGCAAAAACAAAAGCAGGAGGGGAGGGGGCACTGGGATTCTCCACCCTTTTTGGCCATGACAATGTGGGGTCAAACCCAATTGGGACAAAGGGGTGGGCAACCCACTGGCTTTCCCCAATGTGTTTTTGAACCGTTTTCTGTGGGAACTGGAGAATTGGTGTTGAGTGCAAGTTAAAGTCAAGGAAGTGGGATCAGCCAGAATGTGCTTTTCCATCAGGTTTTGTTGTTTCATTTTAAAAAGCTCAGGTGGGAACACCACCCTATAAACAAGTGCTTATTCATTACATCTCTTTCATCCATTAAATGCACAATGCTAGTGAACATGAGCAAATGCTTCCAAGGTCAAATAGAGGTAGAAAAAGAATGTGAGAACAGGAATGGACAGACGTGTGCCACTAAAATGTGACCCACAGAGGCCCCAAAGCTGCAAAATTTTATTCCTGGCCCTCAGAATCATGAGAATGTGGCCATGAAGCTCATGCAAATTGGAATCTCGACAGGCATCATTGTGGCAGACATCACTCATCCTGTCCAGAGCTTCCTGTGTTTTTGTGTACGAAGACCTGGATTCCACGCTGACTAGTTCTGAACATGAGTCATTCTATGCAGAATGGACTTAGGAGAAAAATCCAGCAAAGTTTGAGAAGTTCTGAAAAAATTCTTCACCCCCATCTTTAAATTCTGGTCTACTGGAACCCTTCTCAGATGTTCTCAAACCATTTCCTTGCTTTGTCCTAAAGTTGACGTGGCATTCATGACTTCTGCTGCAATTACCTTATAGTACACGTAATTTCATCATAATAGTTACATTCTGGTATATCTAACCCGTACTCCAATTAACTAGATATTACGAAAATCATGCTGGGGCATCAGTCCTTGGCCTATAAATTCCTCTGGGCAGGTCATCTTTAGCACTGGTCATCCTCAGCAGCTGAAGTGCAGCTCTGGGAACTTTTTGGCTCACTGTCTCCTGAGCATTATGAAGGTCTTCCTGAGCCTGTGTCTTCTCTTCAGTCTGGCTTCTCCAGGTGAGTGAGAACATATTGTTTGGGAGGGTATCTAGGATCCATAAAGTGAGAATGCAGAGTTAGTTGGAAGAGATGCAGAAGACCACAAAGGTCCTTCAAGCTAAAAAAGGGAAAGGGAACATTTTAGCCAGCAAAGGAATACATTAATTCTGCATGAAAGATTTAAAGTTGCTTGATCCAGTGGCTGATACCCCTTTCCCTATGGGGACTAGCAGTTAAACTACAGTTTATGGGAAGGAAATTTTCCTTCTCTCTGACTCATCCTGAATTCTACTATGACTGTGGATTGTGGAGGTGGGTTTTGTCTGCATTTATTTGTTGATTTCATCTATTTAATCCCTCTTTTCAACAACTGTGGACCTCTATCCATTGTGAACTTCACTTAACATGAGTAGAATTAGTCCTTTGGGAACAGTAGCTTAGTAAAATACTGTATTTTCTGGCGTATAAGACTACTTTTTTAACCCAGGAAAATCTTCCCAAAAGTCAGGGGTCGTCTTATACGCCAGTGTTGCCTTCTTATACGGCGAGTATATCCCAAACTCTATATTTTAACTGGAAAGTTGGGGGTCTTCTTATACACCCAGTCGTCTTATACACTGGAAAATACAGGTATTATGGTTATGAACTAGGGATGTGCATGATTTTTTTTTTGTATTCAATTTATCTTGAATTGAATGCAAGAAAATTCATATTCGTTCAAATAGATCCCGTTTGAATGTGGTAGGATTAGTATTCAGTAGAATTCTCCAATCCCATACAAACCCCAAATTAATTTATATTAATAACATAAAAATGTGCCAACATTCGATTCAAATTTGAATATCTGAATTTGGCTGAAATTTTACGAATTTTGAATATTACGAATATTCATGGACATCCCTATTATACATACTATGCCTCACCTGTTCTCAAATCCCTACATATGGCCTACAAAGGATGGAACCCATTGGCACGTGGGGCTGAATACCCATTGCCCCCAGCTGGCGCCCTATGGTAGGACTGTGCCAAAGCTGCCTGGCCATCCAAGGGGACATTAGGGGAAAGGCCAAGTTCTTCTGAAGGAAGAAGGACATCTGTAATGAATTTTGATTTTAACCACATTGTTGTTTAAATAGATCCTCATACAGAGAAGGAAACCGAGATTCCATATTTCAAATGGTTAGTAGAAAAGAGGAAATCAAAGCAAGTGTTGAACTCATGTCCCCTTTTCTTTCCATTTGTTAACCCTAAGTCAACAAATCTTCCGTTATTATACTGCGTGTATTATATTTTTCTCTTTAAGATTTATAATGTGTTTGCCACCTTGCGCTTCAAAGCAGATCAGCAAAAACACAACGTTGTCCTGCCTAAAATCCTGCCTTTCTCCTTACAGTGATGCTTCAGTCTTGCAGACAATGTGAAAATCCCAATGGAACTGAGTGTACAGAAAATCAGAGTATGGAATGTTATTTTGAGATGTTTTCTTGCATAAGCACCGCTGTCAGTGGAAGTAAGCCAAATTGCTCCATGTCTTATCTGATTTGCATTATTCCTAGGGATGGCATGTACATGTAAATCCAGCACCACCATCATGTTCTAATGGGGAAACACCACTTTTCTTTTTTTTTTAAAGAAGTGTATATATACATTTTTCCCTCAAGAAATCTTTATTCACCCAATGTGGGTCGCTGTAACTGTGCAAAATTCAAGCAAAGAGACGTTTCTTTTTCAAAATACCAATTTTCCTTCCACTCAATTGTTTTGCAGATCTTCTCCCCGTTGTTCCACGAGCTCGTTATTCATGTGATAATTGTGCATCAGGACATTACGCCTTCACAACTGGTGCCAATGGATCTTTCAGCATGGCAGTTCGCTGCTGTAAAAAGGACCGATGCAATGAAAAAAATCTTGGAAGTAAGTAGCTCTTAATTTCTGGGGATGTCCCCATGCTGGAAAAGCTCTGAGGTGATTGTGAGGTTGCCTTGGGAATGTCCCCATACAAAGCCCTAATACGTGGCACACGGGAGTCAATATGTGTTTTAAAAAACCCCACTTTGCAAGTGTTTTCCATGCAAAATAGGGGGTTAACACGCATTGCCCAGGGGTCATGAGGACACTCCCATGTTATTAGCAGGTGGGGTTTTGTTGTCCCCACCGCTAATGCTGTGATGGCAATGGGCACAGCCCCAGAAAAATGTTTAAAACAGTCACGGCTTTCACATCTGTTTTAATATTTTAGTGGAGCTGTGCTTGTGTGCATGACAGCTCCTCTATCCACCTGGCAGTTGCCCAGCTGGGTGCCTTATAGCCACCTGTCAGTTGCCCATCTGACAGTTGGGCATAGGGCACCCAGCTGGGCAACTGCCAGGTGGACAAGGGGCTGTAAAGAGTAGGGACGATTTTTAAAACAGACGCGAGAGCCGCGTCTGTTTTAAAGGGCTCTTGCGTCTATTTTTTAAAAAATCTTCCCTGTTCTTACAGCCCCTCTATCCACCTGTCACTTGCCCATCTGGGTGCCCTGTGCCCACCTGTCAGTTTCCCAGCTGACAGGTGGGTGTAGAACTGTAAAGAGCAGGGAAGATTTTTAAAAATAGATGGCAGAGCTGTCTGAAACAGATGTGGCTCTTGTGTCTGTTTTTAAAAATCTTCCCTACATGGGGACAGGCACATGCGATTCGAATCCGCTTTGCCCCAAACCACATGGGGATGCTTTATGTCGTGTTACAACGTGGATTTTTATCACACGTGTCCAAAGGGCATCAGCTGGCTTGCATGGGGACACTACCTCTGTTTATTGCTCTGTTCAGCCTGGGGAAAATATCTCCATTTTGGCTGTGCTAGTGTGGGGTTATCGTCGTATATATCTCTGGCAATCCCACCATAGTACTTAAAAAGTTTGTGTTGGCCTTTTGCCGGAAAACCAGGCCCTGGTAGTGAGTTTTCTAGCATCAGTGTTATTATTTATTATTATGCATTTTGATCCTACCCTACACCTAAAAGTCTCATGGTGGGTAACGATATTTAAAATCATATATACATATATATTAAAGCAATAATGTTATATGTTAAAACACAGTGTCTGAAAGTGGGAAGAGAAAGTATATCCCCATTTAAGCAAAGGCCAAGGCAAAGAGTTGTGTCTTCACTGCCATCACTGAGAAGGCCCCCTCCTATATACACCTAGTGGAGGGAGCAGTCTTCATTGCCCTGGGAACTAATCATGTGTGTTTGGGGTGTGTGTGGCCACATCCCCATTGCAAGCTTATATCGAATTCAATGGGGTTTCAATCCTTGCAGACCCCACGCCGGTTTGGCTTAACACACTTTCCGCGTGTTAAATCGCCCCAAAGCATTGTAAATATTAACCCTCATTTCAACAGGTCTCACTCCAGTTCGTGTGCTTGATACGTGTTACATTTTTTACTGTGGGGACCCTACCGTTTTAAGGGATGAGAATCCATGTTTAGGGTTTCCCTCTCCCAACAGCTTGCTTCCAAAGACAGTGATTTCAGTGTAAAAATCCACCTTTAACAGCTAGAACCACTTCACACCTGATAACAATGTTGCAATTTTGCGCAATTCTAAAAGTTCTGACCTTTAGAAAGGGAAAGGGAGGGAGGAAAGCAGCTGAGGTTCTATGTGAATGTTTAAAGCAAAGGGCTTTAGTTGCTGCAGCTGCTGTGGGTCCTGAGCAATGGGGAGAGGAGGGGAAAGAATCGCTGGCTGCCTGCTGCCATTTTTCCTCCATCCATGGAAGCGGCAGCCACCCAGCCACCCACCTAGGCTCCGTGAAGGGGTTCCGTATGGGTGGCGCGGCCATGCCAGGAGGAAGAGGGCAGGGCAGCCTGGAAAAGCGGCCTTTAAAAAAGTAGCCACTTGAGTCCCCCCTTGAGTCACGTACGCCACGTAGGATCCTCAGAATCTGGATCGAATGTGATTAAGTTAAAAGTAATGGGAACAGGCAAATTCGTGTTTGCATCCGGTTCTACTATTTCGGTTTAGGGAAAGCGAAATAAACTTGTAATGGGGATGCGGCCTGTGTGAAATTGTTGGCTCCCTACATGGGGTGGTGCCTTTGTCTACCTCTGGATATATTGTGCCTGCTGAATCTTGCAGATGTGTGTGTCACCAAGACCTGCAGCTACAGTGATGGCCACAAATGCTGTCTAGCTAGCAAGTGATTATTCTGGAGAGGAAAATACTCTGGATTATTTGTTTCCTATTATTTGCAAGAGATTCAGCCAGTGTCTGGAACTGGCCTATCACTGAGAATGAAACATACCACACTGAGGTATGGATGTGAGCACCCACACATCACTTCATTTTACATCAGTGGACTTTATTAATTAAAATATCTAACTATATGCAGCAATTAATGGAGAAAAGCCTCTACCTCCTTCCACTGGATAGCTAGAGAAGCTGACACAATTCTTGCCAATGTAGCAAGACAAGCGGGAGTCCTTACTGTCCCAAAGCAGCAAGGAGAATTTTAATTGTCCTGTTTTAAGTGGATTTATTGTGATCTTCAAGTATTTTAAAACTCTGTAAGCTGCCCTGAGTGTCGCGAGGTGTTAGGGCTCTGTGTAAAGATTTTGCAAACTAGGAGAGACCAGATTACAGTAAAAGCAGAGTACCCAAAAGGAAGAGACTGAATTCCCAATACAGAACTTTACGTTGTAGGTGATATTTCTCCCTCACCTTTTTAAGGAAAGACAGTAGTTTAAAAACATAAGAACATAAGAGGACTGCCCACTGGACTAGCTCACAGCCCATCCAGACCATCATCCTGTCCCATGCAGTGGACCACCAACTTCCCATGGGCATCTCAAGCTAACTTTACTGGTATCGCTGCAATGCTTCACTCTCCTCATGTTTACCGCTGGTTTGACTTCGCAGTTCCCTCACAGCCAACGACGCCAAATGGGCTGGAATGCACAGGATGCTATGCTGAAGATCAGGAGGAGTGCAAGGGAGTCGAGTTGGTCAGGTGTTCTGGGACCCAGACCAAGTGTATGAAAATGAAGATGAGGTACTATCCAAGTAAGTAGCATGCTAGTCATCAAGAAGAAGAAAGGAGTAATTAGACAGCTAGAAATCAATCAGACAAAATCTGCTAGATGTTTGTGAGGATTAGACCATTTTGGCACTTGCCTTCAGTGGACCGGATCAGAGCATCTTATGCTGATCCAGTCCATGGAATATATCCCGTGCATGGACAGATCTGTGCGTCTTCTGACATAGCTCTGTGTCAGTTCTGAAGCTTGAACTAGATTTGGTTCCAGTTTCATGGGAGCAGCATACAATTACGAGTATGCACAGAGACATTTTTCCACATTCTATTTGAGTAGAATAGAATGTGGAAAAATTTGGCTCAGGCTCAATGCCCTCTCACCTCCCACCTCCCCGATATAGGGGTACTCGTATCTGGGCATGGATATTCTATCGTATTCGTCTGGATTCAGAATGCACGGATAATCCGTGCAGATCCTAACAGTTATGGAACACCCTGTCCTGCTGAACCCTGGAGGATACATTTCAGTGTCCGAACAAATGGATGAAATGGATGTTTTGAGGCCATTGAAATACCTGGATGTGGATATCATTCTGTCACACACAGAAAGCACGGGCTATGTCCTGTCTGTTCAATAAGCTTCAATTCCAGCGGCGTATTGTTATTTTGATATTTGGCCAGTATGCACGTGCCCCATCACCATCACCATGACAACAATGATGCAGCACTGTTTGGGGTAATCTGAGGTGCCAACAGACTGGCAGAGGTGCAAATGTTCGCTCCTCTGGATTGGGACGCATGTGGTGAATCTTCACTAGTAGCCACTGGGGTAGTTTCCGGATAGCAGGAAACATTTCTGATGTGGAAATGCCTCCTGCAAGTGCTGATGGGGTTTCCCGGAAGCTACCCCAATGTATACCAGCAGGCCAAGTGTGAATAGACCTCTGGTCTATGCAGGGCCCTATAGGGTCTCAAGGGTTCTTGACTCTGGCCCTGACAAGTGGCCATTTTGCTCTTCTATGCTCCATATTCAGTTGTCAAGGGTGAGAGTAAGATTTGCTGCTTTGGACATTCCTAAGGTTTTATATTGATGTTACCTTGAAAGTTTAGGGATTTAACAGATTTTTTTCAGCCTACAGCTGATGAAACAAACAGTATTTCTCTTTTCTTTTCCCCAGGAGGTGAAATGCCATTTTATACTTACGTCAGTGCCAGAGGCTGTGCCACACCGGATATGTGCAACCAAGGCAGGCTGAACAAGAATATGGGACATTTTAAGAATTGGGATATATTCTTTAAAGTGAAATGCTCTAATGCTGTCTAGTCCCCCAAACCAACCAGGCTCTCATCGGGTGCCGGTGGTGACTCACACTGCAGAATGGAAGGAAACCATATTGAGAGACAAAGGCTGCATCCGCACAGAGTTAAAAAAAAAAAGCGGGTTGGAACTGTCCCCCCTTTGGCTAAAATCCTCCCATTTGCTCTGCATCCTTGCTGGCTACAAGTCTGCCTTGTAGCCAGGAAGCATGCAAGACAAAGGACAGGATTTTAGCCAAAGGGGGGGACAGTTGCCATTGCAGGCTTAGTGGCAGGGACAGCAAAGCGCCACCTGCTAATGCTGCAATGGTAACTGTGAGTGTCCCCATGCCAGCTTCATAATCCGTTCTTCCACTGTAATTCGGTGTGAGTTATAATTTTTTAAAAAAATTTTGAATTAGAGGGTTTTATTCCATTGTAAGCCCGAATTGGAGTTTTGTATGTGGATGATTGCGAGGCAAAATAGCTTTCACCTCACATTCTCCTTGCCATGCGGACGAGCCCAGAGAGACACCAAGGAGGGACAAGTATTCCCCTATGGAAATGCACTTTTCTCTGCTCCAGGGTTGCAACTTTCATCCTGCTATTCTGCTCTGTTGTTTCACCACTGGAAGGCACCAGGACCTTCTGTGCCTGAATCCTGGCAAAAAGGGGATAGAAGTTAGAGAATTTATTATGATTAAATTGGTAGAGGGAAATCAGACAGGCGACAGAGAAAGAAGTGTGAAGCTGGGAATCGTAAGGAATGGGAATGTTTGAGATAAATTCTGTCTGAATTGTGTCTGCAATATCTATGCTTAGCAAAAATTATTTCTGCATTCTGGTTCTGCTTCAATAAAATTGGGTGTGGAAGGTGTTGGAATCTCCTTGAAGGTATGGATGCTGGTCTGTTTTTTGAATGTGATATTAACACTACAAATTCTCAGAGTTTTACCTGGCATCTGGAAAAGTTCCAAAGAGGAAGGAAATGCATTTGTTTCTGGCCTTGTTTCTATTTACCTGGAAATGGCTCATACCTGGAAATGAGCCACCTTGGTCTTGTGGTTAAAGTGCTGGATTCTTCCTATGAGGTATCCTGGTTTGAGTCTGCACTCCTCCACTGAGCTAGCTGGGTGACCTTGGGCTAGTCACAACTCTGTTTCTGAGCTCACACAGTCCTACCTACCTCACAGGGTGTCTGTTGAAGTGAAAAGAATAGATAGTTTTGTCAGCTGCTTTAAATGGGCTAGAAAAGCAGGGTGAAAAGCTTCTGCTGCTTCTTGTCTGGATCTCAGTAACTGAAAGACCGGAAATGTTCCATTTCAGTACAAAAGTCTCTGGCAATACACGATTAATACAAAACCTACAAACTACTACATATATAGGCTGTTTCTGCAGGCACAATTAAAATAGAAGTGTAAGAAAAAATAATAAAATATAAACATGAAATCCAATGAAACGTAATAGTACAAGAGGGTACACGTAGCTTAATAGAAGCCTGGCTTAAGAAAAATGTTTGAAATAATTGCCGGAAGGTAAACAATAGAAGGCAGTATGACGTATCTGTGGGAAATCTATTCCAATCCTTGGGGCGCACTGTGGATGAAATCCTCTCTCCATCCAGTGAACCAGGAAGATTGGTTTTTTGAAGACAGCTTCATGAGAAGATCTCAAAAGGTGAGTGGGCCTGGATGGGAGGAGGTGCTTCTTTGGGTATTTGGATCTCTAATATTCCCCTAGCTTGGATTTATTTTGCTGAAGTGGTATAGGCCATCTGAATGTGGACAGCCCTTTCTTGTTCTGGCAGCAAGTGGTCCCAGTTTGGGTCGGTGGGTTTGTAAATGGCCCAAGTGAGAACCACTGGCATAGAAGTCAAAATCCACTCTGTTTTTCCAAATGACTTGGGCTGTTGTATCCTTGGAATAAAGAGAACATAACATTAGGAGTCCTGCTGGATCAGGCCACAGCCCATCTAGTCCAGCATCATTTCACACACAGTGGCCCACCACTTGCTTATGGGCATCTCAAACAGGCTCCTCCTCGGGTCCCACAGGCTTTAGACAACCAAATCATAATTAGATATTCCCATTAATAGTCCTTAAATTATTTATTACAGATCGTTGAAGATTATGGGTAGCAAACATGAATCCTAAAAAAAATCTGCCTCCGAACATCACTTCCTTATTAACACTATTTTCCATTATCCCATTATTAATTGCTTTCCGTATCATTCTACATTGTCTTCACGGGAAAATGAAACAGCCTGCTTTCCAGTTTGCTATTCTGCCACTTGCACTATAGTGCTGAGAAAGAGGTTTCCATAGCTTACCCTCTCCCACTAGCTTTGGTGTTAACTTCATTCTGATTGGACGGCCTGAATTCCTCCCCATTGGTTCTGACATGAAGCTTGGCCATGCCCATGTGGATTACATTATGAGAGTCCATGTCCCTGTAGTAGTGATATAGGCCCTGTCCCCAAGCAATTTAAAGTCTGCTAAAACTCTTCTTTTGCCTCTAAGTGCCACCATGCCAGGGTTTTTAACGAGCTTCTAGCACTACAAAAGCAGGAAAACCTGCGACAAAATACATGCCCTTGAAAGAAGAGTTTTAGCACTCTTCCTGGAAGGTGTGGGTTTTCCTCGCAACATTTACCTTGGGGACGCTCCGTGGCAAAAGGGGCAGGGATTTCTGCCTGCACACACAGCCACAAAGCATTCACACACCTTCCAGAAATGCTGCAGCTTCCCTCCCTTTCCTTTGTAAAGGTCAGAACTTTCAAAGAGCCAGAATTGCTCAGAACTGCAACATTGTTATCAGGTGTGAAGTGGGTGATCTGTGAAAGTGTTAAGAGTAAATGAGTGCACCATTGCGTGGCCGATGGCTGCAGCTAAGCCATTTCGAACAAAGTGAAAGTAAGTGTTAGGAATGAATGAACGAGCAATCACTCTTTGCCGGCACTGGAAACCGTTTCGGAGGACGAAGATCTGGCTATTTTTCCTTTGCACAAGAGAGGGGGCGGGGAGAAAAAGTTGCGGGGAAAGAAAACACGCTTCTGTGGGGACGGAAGGTGCGTTTTAAATGCGCATTTGCTGAGCCTCATGCGGACTTTTATTCCGGAAGTGCAGGGTACTTTTAAAGTCCGCTTAAATACAGTGACAGTAGAGGGAGACCAGAGAGGCAAATAAGTCCTTTGGGGACTCAGCCACAGGGTGTTATTCTTGCTTTTGTTTTTTCAAGTCCTGGTATCAAGTATGTCACAATACCCAGCGGTTCGGTCAGTGCCTGCCCTCCTAAGAGTAGTGGGGCCCTAGTAGGATGCTGGGCTCGTGCAATAGGCTGAGTGAGTACTACAGTTTAAAGGCAAGACCCTGGTAGAAAGCGTTTTAAACTTATAAACTAGAACATGTTTATTAAGAATAATATTTGCAGAAGTAAAAGAGAAAATAGGAAAGTCTAGAAGTTAGCAGTTGTAGGTTTCACAGGTCTCTATGCATAGTAAGCTTCAAGCAATAGCAGCTTCCCTGACTTACTAACCCTCAGTTGCTTCCAGGCAGATAAGCTTCACCACTTCCTCCCTCCCTTTGGTTTGCAAGGTATTACCCAAGCCTCCCCAAAGTTCAGCAACTTGGTTCCTGCTCCTGGTCAGTTCTCCCTCCTGAGAAAGACCAATGGTCAGTCGCTGGCAAAGACTCCCTCAGGAACAGATCTTCTCTCTTCTTCCCCTTCTGAATTTGCCCAGAAGAAAGACGCAGCGTCCTGCTTCCACTGCTTATTATACCTTTTTCCCCTGGGGCCCTGATTGGCTGAAAAACTCCATCTCCTGGGGGAAACTCCTACTGGAAACTCCTCCTCAAGCTCCCAGATCCCCCGACAGCTTTTCCCTCCAAATCACACCTGCAGCCAATCATTGCACCCGGACCTGAACAGGATTTCCTGCCCTTTTTGCAGCCTCTGGCCAGGGCTTGCAAAAAGGCTTGCAAACACAGTTTGCAAGGGCTTTGCATGGGCAGAAAGCCATGCACTCTGCCAAGAGGCTTGCAAGAAGCAAAGACCTATTACTGCCCATTGCAGCCTGACCCCTGAAACTGTCACAAAGTATTAAAAAAACACCCCCATAAAGAAGTAACAGACAAATTAACAAGTAAATATCTGTCTGTCTGTCCTTAAGTACACATGTAGTGGTTCGTTACATCTCTTGCACCCATGAAGTCTCAAATGCTAGTGAACATGAACTAACCGTTCCAAGGTCAAATAGATATAGAAACAGTATTTGATAGCAAGTATAGACTGAAGTGTGTCATTAAAATGTGCCCTGACCCTCAGAATAATGAGAATGGGGCCATGAAGCTTAGCTGGGTCTTGACCAGCACTGATCCTGCCCAGACCTGGCTCTTCCAGACCAACTGATTCTGAACATGGGTCTTCCTATACTGAATGATCCTAAGATATATATTTTTTAAAGTTCTGAAGTAATTCATGACACAACTCTTCAAATTCTTATCTACTGGAACTGTTCTCAGAAGTTGTCAAATGGTTTCCCTGCTTTGCCCTAAAGTTGACGTGGCATTCAGGATATGGGCTGCAATTATCTTTCTGTAAATATAATACCTAATATAACAGCTGTCCTAAACAAGTTCAGTGAAGGTGCCTGACGCACCTCACGGGGGAGACTTTTCCACGTCCTAGGGCCACCACTGAGAAAGCCCTGTGCTGGGTGTCCACCCCTTTGAATGTGATAGAATTAAATTTGATACAAGTGTATTTGGACAGATTCGTATGGATATACAGTACAAATGGATTCATATCTGTTCATATGGGATACTGTCTGTTTGTAAGGGATACGTATCCATTTATATGGGATACTATCCATTTGTATGGGATACTTATCTGTTCCTATGGGATACATATCCATTCGTATTGGATACGTCCACATTTGTATACATATCCGATGAGTATCCCAAGTTGAACGAATGTCCTAAGTATTAGTACAAATGTTCTGAAACATTCGTATTCATACAAATGTTATTGCAAGAATGTTGAAACATTTGATTCCTGTATAAATGTCGAAATTTGTCCGAATGCATATGAATAACAAATGTTATGAATATTCATGCACATCCCTACTCTCTCTATGTTTATATACACCTTGTTATATATTTGTTAAATCTTGTTAATCTTGATGCAGAGTTGATTATCTTGTTACCTGGTTTCGGCGTTTGCTTCTGCTCGGCTACCGGCAACAGCTTTCTCAGCTCTTATCAGGAATCCAGCTTCCGCAGCGCATAAAACAGACACAGTTATCTCTAGGCTACGATTTATTGCTTGAAGGTTATATGCTATTTACAAATCATTCACAGCTAGCCCGGCAAGGTTACACTCCGATCCATGTGTTGCAACATGGCTCTCTCCTTCCAGACTACATTCTTTGAGAGAACAACACAACAACAACGACCACGAGAACTCTTCCCAGCAGCCTACGCTGCACCTTATACAGAATCAGCAACCGGACGTTGCTGCTGACAACTTCCTGTAGTTGTGTGAGCTGTCTCCCCCTCCCATCTGGGGTTACGTGCCTCGAAGCACATACTTTGACCTTGTAGGATATCTACTGTCTGTCTTTTCCCAGGAGACAGAACACACTATCTTTGGTTGTTTTCAAATGCACATCCAAATGTTTTTTTTTTCTTTTACTCTTTCAAACACCAACATACACCTTGTGGAGGGAGCCCTCCTCTTTCTCTGGGCACTGGCCGTGTGTGCATTTGTGGAGGGGAAACTGTTGGCTCCCCCATGTGTATTTCTGGATATTTATTCATTTATTATTCATTTATTTTCATTTCTATTCTGCTCCATCCCCAAAGGTCTCTGGGTGGGTAACAACAGATCAAACAACTAAGAACAACATACTAAAAACAAAGTTAAATTAAGGTACACTGTTAAAAACTCCTTAAAAATTCAACAGATTTAAACCATGCACTCAATAGTGCATTAATAATAGCTGTAACTGAGGGGAGAATGGATCATCTTAGCTAAAGGCCAATGAAAAAGGTATGTCTTTACAGCCTTCCTAAATGATAACAAGGAAGGGGTACGGCACACCCCAAAGTGGAGACCATTCCACAGTCTGGGGGCCACCACTGAAAATGCTCTCCCCCGGGTGCCCACCAGCCTCACTACCCAAGGTGGTGGGACAACCAAGAGGGCCTCTCCTTGGATCTCAAGGCACGGTATGGGAGAAGGCATTCCTTTAGATATTTGGGGCCCAAGTCATTTAGGGCCTTATAAGTCAAAGTTAACACCTTGAATTGGGCCCAGTACTGAATTGGCAGCCAATGCAATTCTTTTAAAACTGGTGTGATTTGTGTCCAGCTAGCTGTTCCAGTCAGCACTCTGGTGGCTGCATTTTGCACTAGCTGCAACTTCCGGACCATCTTCAAGGGCAGTCCCACATAGGGTGCACTACATTAGTCCAATCTAGAGGTTACCAGAGCATGGTCAACTGTGGCCAGGTCATCTCTATCTGGAAAAGGCTTAAGTTGACGAACCAGCCATAGATGGGAGCAGGTGCTCCTGGCCATGCCCTCTACCTGAGCTTCAAGTCCTAGGGCCACCACTGAGAAAGCCCCGTGCCGGGTGTCCACCCCACTGAATGTGATAGAATTATATTTGATAAACATGTATTTGTACAGATTCGTATTGATATACAATACAAATGCCTGTTTGTAAGGGATACATATCCATTCGTATTGGATACATCTCCATTTGTATACATATCCAATGAGTATCCCTAGCTGAATGAATGTCCTAAGTATTAGTACAAATGTTCTGAAACATTTGTATTCATACAAATGTTATTGTATGAATGCTACAAATAACAAATGTGTGCATTTCTGGAGGAGAAACGGTTGACTCCCTGTGTGTGGCATTACCTTTGTGTATTTCCAGATATACCGTGCCACTGAATTAGCAGAATTGTGTGTCACTAAAACATGCCACAACAGGGATGGTTACATTGCAGTCTAGCTATCAAGTGATTATGCTGGAGGGGAAATACGCTGGATTATTTTTTCCTACTGAGAGATTCATCCAGTGCCTGGACCTGGCCCATCACTGAGAGTAAATCATGCCCCACGGTGGTATGGATGTGAGCACCTATATTCCATTTCATTTTTCATCAGTGGACTTTATTAAAATATCCAATTATATGCAGCAATTATATATGCTGCAGGAAAGCATCTACCTCCTCCCACTGGAGGGCAACAGCAGCTGACACAATTCTTGCAAACGCAGCAAGGAAGGAATGGGTCCTTGCATGGCTAATAGGAGCTCCCTGTCCCAAAGCCATAAGGAGATGTTTTAATTGTTTTGTTCTAAGTGGATTCATTGGGATCTCTTTGTACCTGAAAACTGTGTAAGCTGCCCTAAGCATAACAAAGTGTCAGGGCTCTCTGTAAAGATTACGCAAACTGGCAGAAAGCAGATTAAAGCAAAAGCAGTGTATCCAAAAGGAAGAGACCTGAATTGCCAATACAAAACTCTTAAGTTGCAGGTGGTATTTCTCCCTCCCTGTGCTAGTCCTTTACCTGAGGTGTTTTCGCACACACCAATTTAGTACGTGTGGAAGACAGCTCCGGACACGGCATACGCATTGCCCGAGCGGGGCTTGCGCTCCGACGTGTCCGCAGCTGTCTTTCTCGCGTTCGAGATGTAGAGCACTTTAAAGTGCTCTACATGCGTTTGAACGCGGACGAGCCGCCCGCAGGCATTCGGGAGGAGAAGCATTCGCGCCTGCTTCTCTCTCCCTAACAGCTGCGGGCTCGCCTCCGACGCCGGCGCGGCTTTGACAATCAGCTGTTTTCAGCCTGCGCCGGCTGACGGAGCCACCTCAGCTGTCTCCCCGGCGTTTGCCGGCGTTTGCCGGCTAAGACACCTCACGATGCTTTGAGCATTCGCACACAGACGCGCCGGAACGCATTTACACGCGCTCCTGCGCTCCTGCGCTCCTGTGTGTGAATGGTCAAAGCGTCGTGAGCTGTCTTAATCTTCCCGTCCTACTCCCGTTCCAAATGGAACGGGAGTAATGCGAAAATCCCTCTGGAAATGGCTCACACCTGGAAGTGAGCCAGTTTGGTCTAGAGGTTAGAGTGCCAGACACATAACTTCTTCTCACCAGGTTTGATTCGGAATGGAGAGTAGGCTGCAACTTTGTTATGATATTATTTTTATATATCATTGTTCGCCTTGTGCATTTTATCATTTGATTTGCTGCCAAAATATTTTCCCTAATATTCTGTACCCTTTTATAATATATAAACATATAAAAAGTCTATATATATTTTTTACTTTTCTGCTCCATGCACAATTGGCTTCAATACTGGTATTCCTTATTGACTTGGGAAAAGGCTGGGAAAACATGATCTTTTCCCCAAACTAGGAACATATGTTCTAGGACTTGCACTTGGGAATTCTAGTGCAGGCGAAACTGAGGCCCACATGCCTGGAGACTTAACTGGGTGTGGACATGGGTCTGGTAGGGATGTACATGAATATTCATATCATTCATTATCTGTACAAATTTGGATGAATTGCGGCATTAGTATACAAATTAAATGTTAACAACATTCGTACATTAACATTTGTACATTTGTCATACTGGGGATACATATCGGATATGTATCGATATGTATGCGTCCATATAGGATATGTATCTTGTTGCGTTCCAGATATGCGACCTATGACTTCACTCAGGCAAATAGCCTCGGCAGCAGGGATGCTGCTGTGATTCTAAACACTGGCTTTGTTACTATAGGTCCTTCCAGGCTTTGACCAGCTTGATCCTGGAGACCAGCCACAATGGTTGACACAAATAGGTTAGAAAATGGGGGAAGGCAATAAAGAGGCTGGAGTCAGGAGGAAATCAAGATAACTTTTTAATCTTGTCAGGGGTTTTTATACAGCCAAGGAAGGGCAATGGAGGAAATGATATCAAGGCAGCATCTAGGGAGATGATTTGAGCAAGGCTGGAGCCAGGCAGGTCAGATATCCTTGTGATGTCACATCCTCAGGTCTGTGGCAGGAAAAATATGCAGCCAGGAGAGAAGGGACAGCTGTAATTTTTTTCTCCATGTGGGTTGGAATTGCCATTATGTGACCAGCATTGACACTGAGTGAATAGAGGTCAGCACCTTGGACAGCACCAAGAGTGTAATGCAAATCTAGGGAGAAAAAAATTCTTGGCGCTTTTTATTCTTGGGGCTTATCAGTGAACGGCTTCATTTAAAGTGAAGGGCTGAAGAAAAGGAAACAGCCAAGTGGTAACTTCAGTATCCCATATGTATGTGTTGGTATAGGATACATATCCCATATGTATGTGTTCGTTTAGGATCTGTATTCAGGTTCCATATGAAAGTGTATCAGATATTCATAAGAATTCATACAAATAGGTTTGTATCAAATAGGATCCTACCAAATTCGAAGGGGATCTATCAAACAAATACACATTTTCTAACATTGAATTCATTATGAATCGAATGCCCCCCCCCAAAAAAAAACATTAGTGCATATCCCTAGCATCTGGGTGCCGCTAATGTGGGTCCAGGCACTCCCATCTTTGTTGCAGAGACTGGCATAACTGCACATGCACCATCATCATGGGGATTGTGATGCTCCATGGAAGCCCAGATGCATTTGGGTTCATCTGATGTTCCCCAGTTCAAGCAGAGGTGTGAATAGTTGCTCCCCTGGCTGAGAAAGGCAAGGATTAGGACCTGTGTGGTGAACAATTTCATGCATCACCACTAGTAGAGTTTGGGGTAGTGTCTTATAAAGCAGGAGGTGTTTTGGGGTTGAAAACAAAAGCTGCAAGTGCAGATGCTCCTAACCAGAAGCTACCCCAGCATCTACTATGAGGCCAAGTGCACATTGGCCTCCGGTTGTGACAGGCAGCAGGAGGGGAGAAAAGTTTCTCCAATAGCCCTCTGCATGGTGACCATAGGAGGCATCCAGGCCTGAACACCCTTTTGCAATTTTGGTGCCTTATGTCCTGGCATAAAATGATCATGTGGAATGTTCTGTCCCAGTGTTCATTTTGCAAGAAATCATGTGGAGAAAACACCCTCACAAAATGTCCTCCAGCCAGGAGCATGTGATCACATGCTGACAGGCCTCAGGCCAGGCTACCTGCAAAGTTCAATTTTATAATCGTTCTATACTGCACTGAGAACAGGAAAGTATAATTATATATTCCCATTAATAGCCCTTAAACTATTTATTACATATCCCAGCATATTTGGAGAAGCAAACATGAATTCTAAAAAAAAGCTGCCTCCAGAAATCACCTAGTTATTAATTCCTAATTATCTTCTATTATTCCATAACTGTAATTTCCATAAAATGATTTGAAAATGATTTGAAAATTGTTTGTCCGCATTACAGATTGGGTTCCCATGTTTTCCAAGGAGTAAATTGCTAAGAACTGCATTAAAAAGCAAATAAAAATACTGGTGTTTTCCTCCTCCCCCATTTCTGCTGCTAAAATGCTTTATCTTTATTCCTTTGGGAATAGTACTGGAGTATTGGGGGCAGATTCATCATGAAACGAGTGTGGTTTCACCCTTCAGGACAGCCCCTTGCCAGATTTAAACTGCTCAAGCCTTTTTCCTTCAGAAGACCACTTCACGGGTTCATTTTGAGCCACTTCGCACTGATAACAGCCAATAATTCACTCACTCCATTTCACACTGATAACAAAGTTTCATTTCCCACCCATGTTTCCCCTCACTTTCTCCTTTTCTGCCTGGGCTAGCCCTTTCCAGTGTTGGTTGGTGGGAGGGAAAAAGGTGTAATAAAGAAGAAAATGACACAAAGGCTCAGGGAGACGATTTCATGCAGCATGGTAAAATGGGGCATTGGAGGAGGGACTGGGGGCTATGGAAGCAATCCCAATGGTTGTCCACGCTGGAAGGTTTGGCTTTGCTATGGAGAATCAAATGGCAGAAGCATAAGCAGGAGGGCAGGAAAAGGGGACCTGGGATTCCCCACTCTTTTTGGCCATGTCATCGTGGGATCAAACTCAGTCAGGAGAAAGGGCTGGGTACTCCAGTGTCAAAGGCCGGGAGGAAAAGATTTCTTCAATGTGTTTTTGAAGTGTTTTCTGTGGGAACAGCAGAATCAGGGTTGAGTGCAATTTAAATTTAAGGAAGTGGGATGAACCAGAATGTGCTTTTCCATCGGGTTTTGTTCTCTTGTTAAAAAACAAAACATTTTAAAAAGCTCAGGTGGGAACACAGTCCTATATACAAGCAGCAGAAAAATTAATAAGAAGTTAACAAGTAGATCTATATGTCTGTCTCTCTAGCCATCCTTGTATCTATCTATTCTTATGTACACGTGTAGTGCTTATTCATTACATCTCTTTTATCCATTAAATTCAGAATGCTAGTGAACATGAGCAAACACTTCCAAGGCCAAATAGGGTAGAAAAAGGATTTGAGAACAGGAACGGACAGATGTGTGCCACTAAAATGTGACTCCAGAGGCCCCAAAGGTGCAAAATTTTATTCCTGGCCCTCAGAATCATGAGAATGCAGGCATGAAGCTCATGCAGGTTTAGGTCTGGACCAGCATTATTGTGGCAGACATCACTGATCCTGCCCAGACCTTCCTGTGTTTTTGTATAAGCAGACATGGCTGTTCCACACCAACTTGTTCTGCATGTGAGTCATTCTAAGCAGAATGGACCTAGGAGAAAAATCCAGCAAAGTGTTGAAAAGTTCTGAGACAATTCTTGACCCCCATCTTTAAATTCTGGTCCACTGGAACCATTCTCAGATGTTCTCAAACCATTTCCCTGCTTTGCCCTAAAGTTGACGTGGCATTCAGGACTTGTGCTGCAATTACCTTAAAGTGCATGTAATTTCATCCTAATAGTTACATTTTGGAACATCTAGTTAAAAACACTAATATTTTTTCCTGTGATTTCCCATACTCCATTTAACTAATTATTACGAAAATCATCCTGGGGCATCTGTCCTTGGCCTATAAATTCCTCTGGACAGGTCATCTTTAGCATTGCTCATCCTCAACAGCTGAAGTTCAGCTCCGAGTCCTTTTTGCCTGACCGTCTCCTGAGCATCATGAAGGTCTTCCTGAGCCTGTGTCTTCTCTTCAGTCTGGTTTCTCCAGGTGAGTGAGACCATCTTGCATGGGAGGGCATCTACTATCCTTAAGGGGAGAATGCAGAGTTAGTTGGAACAGATGCAGAAGACCACAAAGGTCCTTCGAGCTGAAAAAGGCAGAGGGACCAGGTTAGCCAGGAAAGGAATACATTAATTCTGCATGAAAGATTTAAAGTTACTTCAGCCAGTGGCTGATTCACCTTTCTCTCCAGGGACTAGTAGTTTAACTACACTTTATGGGAAGGAAAGTTTCTTCTCCCTGATGCATCCTGAATTCTACTATGACTGTGGATGGTGGTGGTGGGTTTAGTCTGCATTTATTCATTGATTCCATTGCATTTCTTTTCAACAGCTGTGGAACTTCACTTAACTTGAGTCCTTTGGGAACAGTAGCTGAGTAAAATGTTATGGTTATGCATTAGGGATGTGCATGATTTTTTTTTTTTTTGTATTCAATTCATATTGAACTGAATGCAAGAAAATTCATTTTCCTTCAAATAGATCCCCTTAGAATGTGGAAGGATTCATATCCAATGCAAATCTTCAATCCCATACAAATCCCTAATGAATTCATATGAATAGCATGCAAATCTGATACAAATCCAATAGGAATCCCATACACAGCTTCAGAAGAATGCATCAAAACATCTTATTCGAATTTGAATGTCAGTCTTCAAATGTGCCAACATTCGATTTGAATTTAATATCTGAATTTGGCTGAAGCTGTATGAATTTTGACTATTACAAATATTCATGGACATCTGTATGATGCATACAATGCCTGACTGGGAAGGTAGGGAAATAAGTCGAGTTCACCTGCTCTCAAATCCCTGCAAATGGCCTTCAGAGGCATCCTGTCTCCAAAGGATGGAACCCATTGGCACGCTGGGCTGAGTACCCATTGCCCCCAACTGGTGCCCTATGGTAGGACTGTGCAGAAGCTGCCTGGCCCAGCAAAGAGACATCAGGGGAAAGACCAAGTTTATATGAAGGAAGATGAAGGATATCTACAATGAATTTTTATTTTAACCACATTGTTGCTTAATTAGATTCTCATACGGAAAAGGATACAGACATTTCAAATGGCTAGCAGAAAAGAGGGAATGGAAGCAGGCGTTGAACTCCTGTCCCCCTTTCTTTCCATTTGGTAACTCTATGTCAACAAAACTTCATTTAATATAAAGATGTGTATCATATTTTTCTTTTAAAGATTTTTGCCACTTTGCGCTTCAAAGCCGATCAGCAAAAACACAACTTTATCCTGCCTAAAATCCTGCCTTTCTCCTTACAGTGGTGCTTCTGACTTGCAGAAAGTGTGAAAATTCTGGTGGAACTAAGTGTACAGCAAAAGAGAGTGAGAGATGTCTTTTAGATACCGATTCTTGCAAAAGCGCCGTTGTCAGAGGAAGTAAGCAAAATTGTTCCACGTCTTATCTGATTTGCGTTATTCCTAGGTATGACATGTACATGTAAACCCAGCACTGCCAATGTTTGACCCCTTTCTTGTGTTCTGATCGGGAAACACTATTTTTCTTTTTAAAAAGAAATGAAAATTCTCATGGAACTGAGTGTACAGGAAATGAGAGTCAGATATGTTATTTGCGTACCCTTTCTTGCAAAAGCACCGTTGTCAGTGGAGGTAAGCCAAATTGCTCCATGTCTTATCGGCTGTGTTAGGGATGACAAGTACATGTAAATCCAGCACCACCAATTTTTGGCAGTCTTTTTCGTTCTAATGGGGAAATACCACTTTCCTTTTAAAAAGAAGCGTATATGTACATTTTTCCTTCAAGAAATCTTTATTCACCCGATGTGGGTAGCCGTAACTGTGCAATATTCAAGTAAAGGAGCATTTCTTTTTCCATATACAGATTTTCCTTCCTTCAATTGTTTTGCAGAGCTCCTCCCCACCATTAGACGAGCTGATTATTCATGTGGTGATTGTGCGGAAGGAAATTACGCCTTCAATACTGGTGCCAAAGGATCTTTCAACATGGTAGTTCGCTGCTGTAAAAGTGATGAATGCAATGCACAATCTCTGGAAGGTAAGTTGCTCTTTATTTCTGTCCATTGCTCTGTTCAGACTGGGGAAAAATATCTCCATTTTGGCTGCGCTAGTGTAGGGTTGTCGTCATACATATCTCTGGCAATCCCACCATACTTACCTATTTATTTTCATATGGTTCGGCTTTGTGCTTCTGTGCAACAATTTTGGACTGAGATATATGAACAAATAAGGCAAATGTTTGAAATAAACATCCCATTTTCAGCAAATATTTACTTATTGCATGACATTAGGCTGTATCCCCAAAAGACTTATTTCCCTCTCTACTGTTCCTCTACTGTCACTCTATTCAAGCGGACTTTAAAAGTCCCGGGCACTTTCGGAAAAAGTGTCCGCATGAGGCTCAGCAAAATGCTCACTTTAAATGCACCTTCCATCCCCACAGAAGCGTGTTTTCCTTGTGCCCATCTTTTTCTCCCTGCTCCCTCACTGGTTGATAGGGTGCAGCAGGAATGGGGAGGAACTGCGCTCTGCGCGGCCACAACCAGGAAGACAACCCCAACTAGTCCAAAGGAAAAATAGCCATCGGTTCTCTGTTTGTCTCCCAGATCTCCACCCCCCGAAATCGCTTCCCATGCCAGCAAAGACAGCGGCTGCAGCCAATGGCCGCACGATCGCTCATTCACTCTCACCACTTTCCCTGTTATCGCTGTCAAAATCCACCCCGTACAGTAGCAATAATCCACCCATTTTACACCTGATAGCAGTTGCAACAATATTGCAATTCTGTACTATTCTGGCTCTGAGCTTTAGAAAGGGAAGGGAAGGGAAGGGAAGCTGCTTCAGTTCTGGGAGATGTGTGAATGTGTTATTGCTGTGTGTGTAGGCGGCAATCCCCGGCCCTTTTGCCACGGAGCGTCCCCAGGTAAGTTTTTTTTTTTTGAAGTCAAACACTTCTTATTTTTCAAACTTGATCCGAGATGTACAGACAGGTTCTTTAAATCTATACAGTTTGTATTCAAAAGCCAACAGATGTGAACTCAGATACCATTTGGGACATCATACATCAGCCAGGGAAGTAAACTGAA
>MTQE01003491.1:6895476-6910695 GCA_014337955.1 Aspidoscelis marmoratus
AGATCTGTAAGTTGTTGGTCAGTTAACAGTTCCTTATTAGGTAAAAAAAATCTTCCAGTACTGTCACTTTTTTTTTGTCTCAATCTTTCCAATAGTTGACCATGTAACAATAAATCTTTTTCATTTAGGTATTTAATAGAGGTATATCTAGAGATATCTCCTATTAATTTCCTTTTCCATTTATGCCAAACAATAGTTTTTTCATTGGTCCAATAATTTCTATAATTTTTCCTTTTGTCCACTGATTGAACATTATTGATTTATACTCAAATCCATTCATTGAGCTTTCTAACCTTGCCCATTTCAAGTTGTCATTATATTCAAGATCTAAGATTCTAGATATCTGAAACGCCTCATAATAATTAAGTAATGAGGGTACTGACCATCCCTCTTCCTCTTTATTCGCAAATAGTTTTGCTCTCTTAATATGAGATTTCTTATTAAATACATAGTTTATCAATATTGTATCCCATTTCTTCAATTTCTTTTCATTTATCATTTCTGGCAACACTTGAAATAGGTACAAAAATTTACTTAGAATCATTGTCTTTAAAATTCTGATCTTTTGCAAAACTCTTAAATAAGTCTTTTTTCCCCATTCTTTAATTTGACTCACTACTTTTTTCCATACCAAATTATAATTAGCTAGTCCCAATCTATTCAATTTTTTTTGTTAAATATACTCCCAAGTATTTCATTTTTTTAACTCCCATTTTTAATCCTGTTGATTGTCTAATTCTTCTTTGTTCATCTGAAGGTGTATTCATTAACATTATTTCTGATTTCTCTATATTTATTTTTAACCCTGAAATTCTTTCAAAATGCCTATTTTTTTCCATAATATTCTTCACCATTAATTCTGGGCGTTCAGAGACGACTTTAGCATCGTCTGCAAAGAGATTCAATTTTAACTCCTCATTTTTAATCTTATATCCCTCCCATCTTACGTTAATGCTTTAATATTTATAGATCCACATTCTTACTCTTATTTTCAATTATTCCATTACATAGGATTTTTACTTATTTTTTTGTTCTCAAAATCGGTCTAAAGTCTTTGTTTTCAGTTTATCTTTCTTTTCTTTCCTATCTTGCTCAGTCTTTCTATGTTCTACCTTCTTTTTAACCACTTCTTCTTCCCTCCAACCTTCTTCCTCTTTCTCTTCCTCTGATTCTCCTTCAATTTCTGGTATATCCAGCATTTTTAACAGTCTGTTGGCCTCTTCTGCATTTTTAGCTTTCAATGCTTTTCCTTCCTTAAATACGAGAATTGTACTCAGATAAATCCATGTGTATTTCAAGCCAGCTTGTGTGATTTTCTGGCAGTATGGCCTTAAAGACTGTCTATCCTGTAATGTTTGTGCTGCCAAGTCCATAAATATTTTGACTTTTGCTCCATTGTATTGTAGGTCTGGAATAGCTCTGAGTGCCTTGTATACCTCGTCTCTTTTCTTCTCACTACTGAACTTCATTATGATGTCCTGCATTTTCTCTGACCTTCCTCCCATAATCCAATGCACTTGCTCTATGTCCTCTGGTAAAATTGTTATTTCAAGGTAAGTTAGCTATCCAACAATCTCATCAGCTAGATTTGTTAAAGGGACATTACATTTCATCCCAATCACTTTAAGGTTTTTCCTACGCTGACGATTCTCAAGTTCCACAAGTTTCTTTGAAATATAATCCATATTTTTATTAACTTTCTCAGTTTCTTCCTTTACTTCCATGGCTATATCATGTGCTGCAGAAGCGGTTTCTTCCACTTCCCTTGATAAATCCTTTATACTTTCCTTAATGCCCTCCAAAGCATCAATCTTATTTTCAAGATGCTGAATTAAGTCTATAAGTTTGTCTATTTTATCATTTAAAGCTTGGTATTGTTTATTTTTCTCCCCGCTCGTCTCAGCAGCCATCTCTCCCACTCACTCTGTTTTTCACTTACTGCAAGGCTTCGGCAGGGAATGGCTTTTCTGATTTTTTCCCCTCTTAACTCAAGCTTTGTTATTTCTTATCTCTCTTTGTTCTCCAAATCTTCCACTTTTATATTCAACACAGCTTGTTCAAAGGTCACTTCATTAAGTAGGATATATTTTATTTCAAACTTTTCCTTCTCCGGAGGACTAGCAAAACACATCTACTCCTCAGCTATGCGCATGCCAAATGTAAATGTTGCGAGGAAAACCTGCGACTTTCAAAAAGACTGCTGAAACACTTCTTTAAAGTGCCCTTTTTTTGTTGCGGGTTTTCCTGCTTTTGTAGCGCTGGAAGCTCGTTGAAAAGCCTGGCATGGGGGTGCTGAAAGGCAAAAGAAGATTTTTAGCAGACTTTAAATTGCTTGGGGACAGCCCCATTAGTGAACTAAATCTGGATATAAATGCACAAACAGGATTAAATTATTTGATAGCAGCAGCTCAACAAACATTGGTGAAAAACTGGAAATATGCTGATAACCTAACAATAAGGGAGTGGCAAAATGAATTATGGAAACTTATGATAAATGAATTTATCATGTGTAAACAGCATCAACTGGAAGATAACAACACTAATGTGCATTTTTGCCAAATACGGGAACCATGTATAGAAAGGCTGTTAGCACAAACTAGGGGTGTGCACCGAGCCAGTTTCCACATTCTACTCGAGGTGAATAGAATGTTGTAATATTTGGCGCTGGCCAAATACTCTCCCTGCCCCCCATGGATGTAGGGGTATTCGTATCCATGCACGGAATGAATAAATCCTGCCCCCCTCTGTCTCCAGCTTCCAGAAAGCCTTTTTGGCTTTCCTGAAGCCCAGGGAAGAGGCTTGGAGTGCTGCTGGAGGAGGTAAGCGGGCCCCGGGGGGACTTTTGGGGTAGGTCTTCCCTGGGTGGGGTGGGGGTGGGCTCAGGTTAATCCAGTATGCCCTGGGGGGGGAGGCCCCAGGGTAATCCATCAAAGTGGTCAGGTGTACCAAAGCTTCTACGCATACTGGATTTTTTGTGCTCTGAAACTCGAATGCGTGTAGACGCATTGGGATGCTTGGGGTGGTCCTGAATGGATCCGGCTGCCCCAGAAGAGCGAATGCTCCATACCTACATGTGCTACACACGTTCAAAATTCCCTCATGCAAAAAGGCCTTGAAAACCGTAAGCTGCAGATGATATTCTTCCCTCATTTTTCTACAGAAATTCAGTAGTTTAAGAACGTAAGAGGACTCCCTGACTGGACTAGGCCGCAGCCCTTCCAGTCCATTATTCATTTTCCTTGGGCATCTGAAACTAACTTTAGTGGTATCCCTGCTCTCCTACTCCATCCTCATGCCTACTGTTGGTTTGATTTTGCAGTTCCCTCAGAACCAAAGGAGCCGAATGGGCTGGAATGCCCTGGATGCTATGCTAGATTTCCGTTTGCATGCGAAGGAGATGAAGTGGTCAGGTGTACTGGGAACCAGACCAAGTGTATAACACTGAGTGTGTACACTCCACGCTGTGAGTAGACAGCTAGTTATAAATGACACAAAATATGCTTGAGGCTTATGGGACTTAGACAATTTCAGCACTTACCTTCAGTGGACTGTATCCTGTTCATGGAATCTATCCCATATGGGGACAGATTTGTGCCTGTTCTGACACAGCATTGTGTCAGCTCTGGAGCGTGAACTAGCTTTGGTTCCAGTTTCAGGGGAGGAGCATCCAATAATGGAACACCCTGTCCTATTGAACTCTGGAGGACACATTTCAGTGTCAGAACAAATGGATTCCCTGTGGAAAACCAAACGATAGAAGCCTATGTTTCCTACTTCTGTTCAACAAGCTATAATTCCAGAGGGGCATGGTTACTTTGATATTTAACCAGAATGGGAACCCGGCCCTTATTTCTTGTCTTTACATTTATAATTGCTACGCAGAGGTGCTTCTCCACTTTGCTTCCTGTCTGTGGGATGGGGGAATTTCATCCACACTGGTGCGCACAAGAAGTAGGCACCTGGAGCACTAGTGCATGCCAAACCAACCCTCAACATGTCTATATACCTACCGGGGTCCAGACACCTTTCCAGGCGCTGCCATCTTCTGTACGGCACGTGGTGAGACCGCACGTGCTCTGGCACCATCACTATGATGACAATCTGGCACCTTGGGCAACCCCTTGCCCCTGGCAGAGGTGCAAATGGTCACTCCTCTGGCTGGGAAAGTAAGGATTAGGATGCATGTGGTTCACAATTTCATGCACCACCACTAGTAGCTCCTGTGGTAACTGGTGGGATGGCAGGAGACATTCCAGATGTGGCAACGCCTCCTGCAAATGGAGATGGTACTTCCCAGAAGCTACAACAATGTCTACTACCCGGCCAAGTGCGAATTGGCCTCTTGTCTATGCAGGGCCATATAGAGTCTCAAGTAGATGGGCAGATATGTGATTTTCAGCATTCAGTTAGTAATGAATTGAATGTTTCAACATTTGTATTCATACAAATGTGCAATTTTGAATGCCCGGACATTCAGTTCAATATGAATGTATTCGTATGTATGACGCTCATCTGTTCGGATCCTGTACATAATCTCTATTCATACCATATGTATTTGTATGTATCTGTACGTATCCATATGCATCCGTACTGGATATGTACTGATATGCATGGGATGTGTATGTAGCCTTACTTTTAAAGGAATGTCTGAACTATTCAAATGTTAATGTACAAATGTCGGGACATTTGATTCATTTGCAAATGTCCAAATTCATGCAAATTTGTATTAATAATAAATAGTACGAATATTCCTCGACATCCCTAGTCTCAAGCGCATTGGACTGCAGATTTTTCAAATCTACAGCTGATGAAAACAAACCGCATTTCTCTTTTCTTTTCCACAGATGGTCGTAGCAGGGCCAGCGGCTGTGCAACACCTGATATGTGTAATGAAGACAGACTGAATAGGAATTTCCTTTTCAAAGAGCCCATGATATCTCTTTCAGTGAATTGTTATGATGCTGATTCACCATGAAACCTACCCAGGCTCTCAAAGGATGCCAGCGGTGACTCACACAGCAGAACAGCCAGAAGATGGGGGCAAAAGAGAGAGAAACCAAAGAGGGACCAAACATTCATCTTTGCAAATGCACCTTTCCCTGCTCCAGGTTTGCAACCATCATCCTGCAATTCTGCTCTGTTGTGTCACCACTGGAAGGCACCTGGAGCTTCGGTGCTTGAATCCTGGCAAAATGGGGATAGAAATTAGAGAATTATTACTGTTAAACTGGTGGAGGGAAATTAGACCCAGAGGACAGAGGGAGAGGTCTGGAGCTGGGAGGCTTAAGGAATGGAAATGATTGAGATAAATTCTGTCAGAATTGTGTCTGCTATATCTATGCTTAGCAAAATATTATTTCTGTATTCGGGTTCTGCTTCAATAAAATTGGGTGTCGACGGTGTTGCAGGCTCATTGAAGGCATGGGTGCTGGTCTGTTTTTGAATGTGATATTAATACTACAAATTCCCAGAGTTTTACTTGCCATCAGGATAATTTCTCAAAAGGATGTTTCTGGCCTTGTTTCTATTTACTTGGAAATGGCTCATAGCTGGAAATGAGCCACATTGGTCACAAACATCTACAGCCTTCCAGTCCGGAGCATGTGAGAGCTCACTGACAGCCCTGGGCCCAGGCTACCTGGCAAACTCAATTTGGTCATCTTTCCACACTGCAAGGAGAATGGGAAACCATAATTAGATATTCCCATTAATAGTCCTTAAATTATTTATTGCAGATCCTTGAAGATTCTGGGAAGCAAACATGAATCCTAAAAAACATCTGCCTTTCAACATTTGTAACATTTGAATCTGTACAGTGGAATGTAAGATTCATATTTAAAGATATGAATATCGACAACATTCATATCATTTCATAAAAATCAATATGCAGCCTGTATTATCCCGTATGCATCCCATTTTAATCCCATATTTTAAGCTCAAGATGCATATAATTTTCATGCAGATTTGTACCTGGCAGTTATGAATCTACACATTTGAATTATCTGAAAATCCATTATCGGATTTCCAAAAATCCGATTACGGTTTGAATCTGCAAATTCGGATTTTTGAAAATTCAATTCGAGTTTGAATGTCAACATTTGATGGATTCAAATCAGATTTTTGAATTTTCTAATATCCAGTATGTATGCATTCGTATAAGATCCATATGCATTTGTATTAGATGTTCAGACGAATTCGTGCAAATACATTTGTATCACATTGAATCCAACTGCATTCAAAGGGGATCTATCCAAATGAATACAAATTTTCTAACATTCTATTCATTATGAATCTAATGCCCCCCCCCCTCAAATTTGTGCATATCCCTAGTGTCTGGGTGCCACAAATGTGTGTCCAGGTGCTGCCATCTTTGTTGCGGAGCCTGGCGTAATTGCGGAATCCATCACAAATGTTGCTCCTTTGAAGCCCAGTTGCATCTGGGTTCATCAGATGTTCCCCAGTTTCAGTAAAGGTGTGAATGGTGGGTCCTCTGGCTGGGAAAGGCAAGAGTTAGGACCCCTGTGGCGCACAATTTCATGCATCACTATGAGTAGATGTTTGGGGTTGAAAACACCCCTGCAAGTATAAGAACATAAGAGAAGCCTTGCTGGATCAGGCCACAGCCCATCTAGTCCAGCATCCTGTCGCATACAGTGGCCCACCAAATGCTCATGGGCATCTCAAGCAGAGACAAGGACAAACCTTCTCCTGCTCTCGAGTCCCAGCAGATGGCCTTAGAAGCGCTCCGGTTCCTCTCCCCCACCCTCCGCAGCCTGAAAGATGCACCTAGACATTTGTTCTAGTAGCCATTGATACATCTGTCATCCATAAATTTGTCTAACCCTACCTTAAAGCCATCTAGACTGGTAGCTGTCACCACCTCTTCCGGCAGCAGAATTCCATAAGCCGATGACCCTCTGGGTGAAGAAATACTTCGCCCTGTTAGACCTGAGTCTCCTACCCATCAGCTTCATAGAATGCCCCCTGGTTCTAGTATTGTGTGATAGAAAAAAGATATTTTCTCTATCCACCTTTTCTATACCATGCATAATTTTATATACTTCAATCAAGTCCCCTCTTAAACACCATCTCTCCAGACTGAAGAGGCCTAGATGTTGCAGCCTGGTTTCATAAGGGATTTTGTTCTAGACCCTTAATCATTCTGGTTGCCCTTCTCTGCACCTTCTCTAGTTCCACAATATCCTTTTTGAGGTGTGGTGACCAGAATTGTACACAATATTCCAAATGTGGCCTCACCATAGATTTATAAAGTATAGATGCTCCTAAACAAAAGCAACCTAAGCATCTCCTATGAGGCTAAGTGCACACTGGCCTCTGGTTGTGACGGGCAGCAGGAGGGTAGAAAAGTTTCTCCAATAACCCTCTGCATAGTCACCATAGGAAGAATCCAGGCCTGAACTCCCTTTTGCAATTCTAGTGCTTTATGCCCTGGCACAAGTTGACCATGTGAAATTTTATGTCCTGGCTTTTATTTTGCAAGAACCCTTCTGGAGAAAACACAGGCACAAAAAGTGCTCCAGTAAGGAGCATGCAATCACATGGTGACAGCCCTCGGGCCAGGCTACCTGGAAAGTTCAATTCTATAATCTTTTCCATTGTGCAAAGAGAACAGGAAAGCATACACTTTGAGGGTCCACGTCCCTGTGATTGTTATATAAGGCCTTATTCCTTTGAAGTGTCATATAAATTACCAAAAGCACGTCCTGCAATTCAACAACTAGAGATATATACCGTATATTCTGTAAAAACACCTGTGTCTGGATGCCACCTACTTCCAGGCTATTGCATTACCCTCCCCCCCCCATTTTGAATTCTGGAGTCAAGTATTAATAAACCATTCCTATACAGTAAATAGGTAGCAGACAAATTAATAACAAGTTAACAAGTATATCTATATGTCTGTCTATCCATCCTTGCATGCATCTATCCTTATGGACACGTGCAGCACTTATTCAATGCATCTCTTTCATCCATTCAATTCACAATGCTAGTGAACATGAGCAAACACTTGTAGGGTCAAACGGAGGTAGATGGGAACAGGAATGGACAGATGTGTGCCACTAAAATGTGACCTAGAAGCTCCAAGGCTGCAGAATTTTGTTCCTGGCCCTCAGAATCACAAGAATGTGGCCATAAAGATGGTTTAAGTTGGAGTCTTGCACAGATGGACCCAGACGCAACTGGGCTTCATTTGTGGTGGATCCGCAGTTACACCAGGTTCTGCAACAAAAACGGCAGCACCTGGACACACATTTGTGGCACCCGGACACTAGGGATATGCACAAATGATTTTGGGGGGCATCAGATTCATAATGAATCGAATGTTAGAAAATTTGTATTCATTTGGATAGATCCCCTTCAAATGCGGTTGGATTCAATGTGATAACAAATGTATTTGCACGAATTCATCTGAATATCTAATACAAATGCATACGGATCCTATGCAAATGCGAATGCATACATACGGGATATATATCCTATATTAAGGATGCACACAGATATTCAAAAATTCCAATATTTGATTTGAATCCATTGAATGTTGACATTCGAACTCAAATCAGATTTTCCAAAATCCGAATTTGCAGATTCAAATTGTAATGGGATTTTTGAAAATCCGATATGGATTTTCGGATAATTCGGATGTGTAGATTCATAACTGTCAGGTATAAATCTGCATGAAAATTATATGTATTGTGGCAGATATCACTGATCCTGCCCAAACCTTTCTGTGTTTTGAATCAGCAGACCTGGCTGTTCCACACCGACTGATTCTGAACATGAGTCATTCTATGCAGAATAGACCCAGGAGAAAAATCCAGTAAAATTTTGAAAAGTTTTCAAACAATTCTAGACCCCAATCTTTAAATTATGGTCTACTGGAACCATCCTCAGATGTTCTCAAACCATTTCCAAGCTTTGCCTTAAAGTTTACGTGGCATTCAGGACTTGTGCCACAATTACCTTACAGTACATGTAACACCTAGTTTCATCATAATAATTACATTCTGGCACATCTAGTTGAAAACACTAATATTTTTTCCTGTCAGTTCCCACACTTTAATTAACTTAATTAATATGAAAACCATCCTGGGGCATCTGTCCTTGGCCTATAAATTCCTCTGGATAGGTTGTCTTTAGCATTGGTTGTCCTCAACAGCTGGAGTGCAGCTCTGAGTCCTTTTTGGCTGACCGTCTCCTGAGCATGATGAAGGTCTTCCTGAGCCTGTGTCTTCTCTTCAGTCTGGTTTCTCCAGGTGAGTGAGAACCTATTATTTTGGAGGGCATCTAGGATCCATAAGGGGAGAATGCGGAGTTAGTTGGAACAGATGCAGAAGACCACAAAGGTCCTTCAAGCTGAAAAAGACAGAGGGAACACGTTAGCCAGCAAATGAATACATTAATTCTGCATGAAATATTTAAAGTTGCTTCAGCCAGTGGCTCATAATCTGAATTTGGCTGAAGCTGTATGGATTGTGAATATTACAAATATTCATGGACATCCCTATTATGCATACTATCCCTCACTGGGAAGGTAGGGAGATAAGATGAGTTCCCCTGCTCTCAAATCTCTGCAAATGGCATTTAGATACATGCTGTCTCCAAAGGATGGAACCCATTGGCACATGGGGCTGAGTACCCACTGCCCCCAACTGGTGACCTACGGTAGAAGCATACGGAAGCTACCTGGCCCTGCAAGGAGACGTCAGAGGAAAGGCCAAGTTCTTCTAAAGGAAAAAGAAGGATATCTACAATGAATTTTTATTTTAACCTAATCGTTGTTTAATTAGATTCTCATATGTAAAAGCAGACATTCAATATATCAAATGTTTATCAGAAAAAAGGAAATGGAAGCAGGTGTTGAACTCCTGTCCCCTTTTTTTCCATTTGGTAACCCTATGGCCCGGTCTTCATGGTACTTGTTTGTTTCTCAATTGTCCCTCTATTGCAGCAGACTTTAAAAATGCCATTCAATTCTGGAATAAGCGTCCGCATGAGGCTCAGCAAAATGCGCAATTAAAATGCATCTACCATCACCATGGAGTGTGTTTTCTTTGCCCGCATCTTTTTCTCCCTGTCTCCTCTCTAATTGATAGGGTGCCGGTGGTAATGGGGAGGGACTGCGCTCTGTGCAGCCACAACCAGAAAGACAACCCCCAACAAGTCCCCCCCCAAAAAATAGCCATGGGTATCCACAAGTCCTCCGTCCATCTCCCTTGCCAGCAAAGGCAGAGCCGGGCTGCAGCCAGAGCTCGGGCCGGAGCAATTCATTACGCTATTCACAAGATCTCCGCCTCCCCAGCCAGCGACCGTGTGATCGTGCACTCATTCACTCTCAACACTTTCACTTACAGGCAGAAGCAATTCATTACAATGTATCTTATGTGACTGGAATGCCTGCGTACTGTTTTGATAGATCTTGAATGCTGGCTGTGGATGAGAGGAAAAAAAAAAAGAGAGAGAGAGAGATGATCTCTCTGGCCAGCCAGATGCCTAGGTTCATCTTTCAGGCTGGGGTGTGGGGGAACCGGGACACTTCTAAGGCCATTTGCTGGGATTCTAGAGCAGGAATAGTTTTGTCCTTGTCTCTGCTTGAGATGCCCATCAGCATTTGGTGGGCCACTGTGTGCGACAGGATGCTGGACTAGATGGGCTGTGGCCTGATCCAGCAAGGCTTCTCTTATGCTTATTCTCTTATGCAATCTCTGCCCCCTCAATACCTCTTTTGCCATGGAGCGTCTACATGCTCCATGTTGCTAGAAAAAAATGTGACTACCAAAAAGTGCGTTGGTAGTCTTGTTTAAAGGGGGGGTCTTTCTTCCGCGCATTTTCCTCCTTTGTGGCACTGGAAGCCCGGAGAAAAGCCATGCATGCAGACGCTCCGTGGCAAAAGAAACTTTTTAACCGGCATTTATTGCATGAAGATGGGGGCTATGACAACAAAACCTGATTTAATATAATGTGTGTTATCATATTTTTCTCTTTAAGTTTCTTAATGTATTTACCACCGTGTGCTCCAAAGAAGATCAGCAAAAACACCACTTCATCCTTCCTAAAATCCTGCCTTTCTCTCTACAGCGGTGCTTCAGTCTTGCAGAAAGTGTGAAAATTATGATGGAACTGAGTGTACAGCAAAAGAGAGTGAGAGATGTGCTTTCGATAGCTATGCTTGCAAGAGTGCCGTTGTCAGTGGAAGTAAGCCAAATTCCTCCATGTCCTTTCTGCTGTGTTACTCCTAGGGATGACATGTACACGTAAACCCAGCACTGCCAATGTTTGACCACCTTTTTTGTGTTCTAATCAGGAAACACTATTTTTCTTTTTAAAAAGAAGTGCTTATATACAGTTTTCCCTTAAGAAATCATTATTCAGCCAATGTGGGTCACTGTAACTGTGCAAAATTCAAGTAAAGGAACATTTCTTTTTCCAAATACAAATTTTCCTTCCACTCAATTGTTTTGCAGATCTGTTCCCTTTTGTTAAACGAGCTGTTTATTCATGTGATTTTTGTAAGGCAGGAAATTACGCACTCACTACTGGTGCCAATGGATCTTTCAACATGGCAATTCGCTGCTGTAAAAGTACCAAATGCAATGCAAAACCTCTGGAAAGTAAGTAGCTCTTAATTTATGTGTATTGCTCTGTTCAGACTAGGAAAAAATATCTCCATTTTGGTTGCGCTAGTGGAGGGTTTTCATCATACATATCTCTGGCAATCCCACCACAGTTACTAAAAAGCCTGTGTTGGCATTTTCCGGGAAAACCTGGCCCTGGTAGTCAGTTTTCTAGCATTAGTGCTATTATTCTATTTAGTATTTGGGTAAAGAAAGTATATCTGCATTTACCCAAAGGCCAAGGCAAAGAGTATATATATATAACCTTCTGGAGGGAGCTGTCATCATTGTTCTGGGAACTGGTCATGTTTGTTTGGGGTGTGTGTGAAACTGTTGGCTCCCATGTATGGGGTTGCCTTAGTCTACCTCCGGATATGCTGTGCATTCTGAATTTGTCAAAAGAAAAGGTGTGGAAAGCCCAGAGGATACTCAGGTCAATCTTAGAGAATGGTGTGACTGATGTGTCCCAAGGTGGTGAAAGTGTGTGAATGCCGTATAAGGATCTAGGTGTGACCAGCACTGGTACAAACTCAGAAAGAAAGAATGAATAGGCTGTCGTTTCTTTGACTTCTGTGACCAGGTCCTTAGACCTGCAACAACAGTGATGACCATGGTGCTGTCTAGCTAGCATTTGATAATGCTAGAGGGAAAATGCTCTGGATTATCATTTTCTAGGATGAGATTCAGCCAGTGTCTGCAACTGGCCTATCACTGAGAAGGAAACATACCACACTGAGGTGTGGATTTGAGCAACTACACTTCATGTCATTTTTCATCACTGGATGTTATTAATTAGAACATCTAATTATATGCAGTAGTTAATGGAGAAAAGTCTCTACCTCCTCCCACTGGATAGCTAGGGCAGCTGGCACTATTCTTGTAAATGCACCAAGGAAGGGATGGGTCCTAGTATGGCTAATAGGACTTTGCTGCCCCAAAACAGTAAGGAGATTTTTTTAATTGTCATGTTCTAAGTGGATGTTTGGTGATCTTTGAGGATTTTAAAATTGTGTGAGCTGCCCTGAGCATCGCAAAGTGTTAGGGTTCTGTGTAAAGATGATGCAAAGTGTGAGAGTAGATTAAAGTAAAAGCAGTTTATCCAAACGGAAGAGACTGAATCCTCAAAACAAAAGTGTAAGTTGCAGGTGATATTTCTCCCCTGTTTTTCTAGGGAAATTCAGTAGTTTAAGAAGATAAGCGGACCCCCCCTCCCCCACTGGATTAGCCACAGCCCTTCCAGTCCATCATTCTGCTCCATTGCAAATCATTCTGTTCCACCCACTTCCCATGGGAATCTCAAGGTCACTTTACAGACGACACTGCTCACCTAATCCATCCTCATGCCTACTGATGGTTTGATTTTGCAGTTCCCTCGGAACCAGTGGAACTGAATGGGCGGGAATGCACCGGATGCTATGCTGAAGGACAGGAAGAGTGCAAAGGAGTCGAAGTGGTCCCGTGTTCTGGGACTCAGACCAAGTGTATGAAAATGAAAATGGAAATGGTATTACGTAAGTAGACATCTAGTTATCAGTGACACAAAGTTTGCTAGAGGCTTGTGAGAGCTAGACCATTTCAGCACTTACTTTCAGTGGACTGGATCAGAGCATCCTGAACTGATCCAGTCCATGGAATCCATTCTATGTATGGACAGATTTGTGCCTGTTCTGACAAAGTATTGTGTCAACTCTGGAGCGTGAACTAGCTTTGGTTCCAGTTTCAGGGGAGCAGCATCCAGTTATGGAACACCCTGTCCTAGTGAACTCTGGAGGACACATTTCAGTGTCAGAACAGATGGATTTCCTGTGGAAAACCAAACGGTAGAAGCCTATGCCATGTCCATGTTTCTGTATGGGTTATGTGCGGGATGCATATGTATCCTTACCATTAAAAGAATGTCCGAACTATTCGTTGGAATGTCCAAGACATTTGTATTCATTGATTCATTTACAAATGCCTGAATTCATGCAAATTCATATAAATAACAAATAGTACAAATATTCCTCTGCATTGCTAGTCTCAAGTGCTTTTGTTTGTAGATCTCACAGTAAGATTAGCTGCTTTGGACCTCTCTAGGGTTTTATAGTAATGTTTCCTTGAAGGATGAGAGATTTAGCAGATTTTTCAGATCTACAACTGATGAAAATAAACCATATTTCTCCTTTCTTTCCCACAGATTTCGGTGGACCAACAATTTCTTATTTCAGTGCCAGAGGCTGTGCAACACCTGATATGTGTAAATTAGAGTCGCTGACATCTAAACAGAGCATTTTCCCACGGCAAAGTGTGTATTTTCGCACTGAATGCTCTAATGCTGTCTAACCTCCAAACCAACCCAGGCTCTCACAAGGTGCCAGTGGTGACTCACACAGCAGAATGGCCAGAAGATGAGGCAGAAGAGAGAGAAACCAAAGAGGGACCAAACATTCATCCCTGGAAATGCACTCTTCTCTGCTCCAGGGTTGCAACTTTCATCCTGCAATTCTGCTCTGTTTTGTCACCACTGGAAGGCGCCAGGAGCTTCTGTGCTTGAATAGTGGCAAAAAGGCGATAGAAGTTAGAGAATTTATTACTATTAAATTGGTGGAGGGAAATTAGACACAGAGGACAGAGGAAGAAGTCTGGAGCTGGGAGGCTTAAGGAATGGAAATGTTTGAGATAAATTCTGTTTGAATTGTGTCTGCAATATCTATGCTCAGCAAAAAAATATTTCTGCATTCTGTTTCTGCTTCAATAAAATTGGGAGTGGAAGGTGTTTTTGTCTCACAGAAGTCATGGGTGCTGGTGTGTTTTTGAATGTGATATTAATACTACAAATTCCCAGAGTTTTACTTGCCATAAAGATAATTTCCCAAAGGGAAGGGAATGTATTTTTTCTCACCTTGTTTCTATTTACTTGGAAATGGCTCATACCTGGAAACGAACCACCTGGTCATATACAAGGGTACTGGGAATGGGGTGTATCCTGGATTAGAAGAAGAAGAGTTGGCTTTTCTACCCGACTTTTCTCAGCCATTTAAGGGGACTCAAAGTGGCTGACAAAGCTTTCTGTTCTCCTCCCTACAATAGACACCCTGTGAGGTAGGTGGGCTTTGATAGCTCAGAAGAGGGCTGTGACTAGCCCAAGGCCACCCAACACGCTTTGTTGTGGGGGGGAGGGGACAGAATCAAACCTGGTATTCCCAGATACGATTCTGGCTCCCTAACCACTAGAACAGACTGACTCACTGACTAGGGAGACATGCAGACAGTCGGCTTTGTGGTCTGATCTGCCATGGGAACCCAAGTTGGGTGATGGCGGAAGGTAGACTGCAATCAGATGAGCAGGGCTATTGACATGATTGCTCCCAAGTGCCCTCAGCATGCTTGTAGAGTCCACATATCTCCTTGGTATTCCATGGAGCTATGGACCATGAAACAGGAAGATCAATGGCTAGAGTGCAGATGGCGTAAATCCAGCAGTGAGTCTGACCGAACACGAGTTAGAGCACACTATTGTGCCTACCACGTGGCGGTGATGGCGGCGAAAAAGAGATTTTTTTCTCCACCACCATTGCATCCTCAAGTAGCCATCCAGCAGAGCTCT